>CM077909.1:119801438-120227954 GCA_039720435.1 Amazona ochrocephala
TAAAAGGCAAAAACCTTCCCCCAATAGGCCAAAACCTCTCCCCAAAAAGGAAGGCCAAAACCTCTCCCTGAAAATTCCAATACTTCCCAAGGAAAAGGCCGAAAACTTCTCCCCAAAAGAGCCAAAACCTCTCACCAAAAAGACCAAAACCTCTTCCCAAAAGGGCCAAAAGTGCTCCCAAAAAGGGCCAAAATCTCTTCCAGAAAAAGCCAAAACTTCTCCCCAAAAAGGCCAAAACCTCTCCCCAAAAAGGCCAAAAGTTCTCCCCAAAAAGGCCAAAACCGCTCCCCAAAAAGGCCAAAACTTCCCCTCAAAAAGGCCAAAACCTCTCCCCAAAAGGGCCGAAATCCCTCCCCCAAAATAGGCCAAAACCTCTCCCCATAAAGCCAAAATTTCTCCCCAAAAAGGTCATACCCCCCCCAAGAGTTCCAAAACCTCCCCAAAAATGCCTCAAACTCTCCACAAAAAGGCCAAAACCTCACCAGAAAAAGGAAAAAACTTCTGCACCAAAAGGCTAACAGGTCCCCAAAAAGACCAGAACTTCTCACCAAAAAGGCCAAAATTTTGCCACAAAAACACCAAAACTTCCACACAAAGAGCCAAAAACTTCCCCCCAAAAAGGCAAAAACCTCTCCCCAAAAGGGCCAAAACCTCTCCCCACAAATGCAAAATCTTCTCCCCAAGAAGTCCAAAACCTCACCCCAAAAAGGTCAAAATCTCACCCCAAAAAGACAAAACCTCTACATAAAAAGGCCAAAACCTCTCCCCGAAAAGGGCCAAAATCTCTCCCCAGAAAGGCCAAAACTTCTCCCCAAAAAGGCCAAACCTTCCCCTCAAAAAGGCCAAAACCTCTCCCCAAAAGGGCCGAAATCTCTCCTCCAAAATAGGCCAAAAACTCCCCCAAAAAGGCCAAACCTCCCTCTAGAAAAGCCAAAACCTCCCACCAAAAAGGCCAAAACCTGCCCCCAAAAAGGCCAAAACCTCCCTCTAGAAAAGCCAAAACCTCCCCCCAGAATAGGCAAAACCTCCCCCTAAAAAGGCCAAAACCTCTCCCCAAAATTGCCAAAACATCTCCCCAAAAAGGCCAAAACCTCCACCCAAAAAGGCCAAAACCTCCACCCAAAAAGGCCAAAAATTCTCCCCAAAAAGGCCAAAACCTCTCCCCAAAAAGGCAAAAAACTCTCCCTACAAAGGCAAAAAACTCACCCCAAAAAGCAAAAACTGCTCCCCAAAAGGGCCAAAACCTCCCCCAAAAAACGCCAAAACAGCCCCAAAAAACGAAAAAACCTCTCCCCAAAAAGGCCAAAACTTCTCTCCAAAAGGGCCAAAAACTCACCCCAAAAGGGCCAAAACCTCTCCCACAAAAAGCCAAAACTTGCCCTAAAAGGCCAAACCTTCCCCCCAAAAGGCCAAAACCTCTCCCCAAAAGGGCCAAAACCTCTCCTCAAATGGCCAAAACCTCTCCCAAAGAAGCCAAAATTTCCCCACAAAGAGGCAAAAACCTCTCTCCCAAAGGGCCAAAACCTCTCCCCTAAAAGGCCAAACTTCTCCCCAAAAGGGCCAAAACTTCTCCCCAAAGGGGTCAAAAATTCCCCCCCAAAAAGGCCAAAATCTCCCCCAAAAATGGCAAAATTTCTCCCCAAAAGCTCCAAACCTCTCCCCAAAAAGGCCAAAACCTCCCCCCAAAAGGGCCAAAACCTCTCCCCAAAAGGGCCAAAACCTCTCCCAAAAGGGCCAAAACCTCTCCCCAAAAGGGCCAAAATTTCTCCCCAAAAAGGTCAAAACCCCCCCCCAAGAGTTCCAAAACCTCCCCAAAAATGCCTCAAACTCTCCCCAAAAAGGCCAAAAACTCACCGGAAAGGGGGAAAAAAACTTCTGCACCAAAAGGCTAACAGGTCCCCAAAAAGACCAGAACTTCTCACCAAAAAGGCCAAATTTTGCCACAAAAACACCAAAACTTCCACACAAAGAGCCAAAAACTTCCCCCCAAAAAGGCAAAAATCTCTCCCCAAAAGGGCCAAAACCTCTTCCCAAAAAGGCCAAAACCTCTCCCCAAAAAGGCAAAAAACTCACCCCAAAAAGCAAAAACTGCTCCCAAAAGGGCCAGAACCTCCCCAAAAAACGCCAAAACATCCCCCAAAAAACGAAAAAACCTCTCCCCAAAAGGCCGAAATCTCTCCCCTAAAGTGCCAAAACCTCCCCCTAAAAAGGCCAAATCCCCTCCCCTGAAGGGAAAAACCTCTCCCCAAAAGGGCCAAAAACTCCCTCCAAAAGGGCCAAAACCTCCCCCCTAAAGAGCCAAAACCTCATCCCTAAAATGCAAAAAGCTCCCCTCAAAAGGGCCAAAACCTCCCCCAAAAGTGCCAAAACCTCTCCCCAAAAGGGCCAAAACCTCCCCCCAAAACAGCCAAAACCTCTCTCCAAAAGGGCCAAAACCTCTCCCGGAAGACGCCAAAACTTTTCCCCGAAAATTGCAAAACCTCTCCCCGAAAATGCCAAAACCTCTCCCCAAAAAAAGGCTAATACATATCCTCAAAAAGGCCAAAACTTCTCCCCAAAAGGGCCAAAACTTCCCTTCAAAAAGTCCAAAACCTCTCCCCAAAAGGCCCAAAATCTCTCCCCCAAAAATGCCAAAACCTCCCCTAAAAAGGCCAAAAACTCCCCCAAAAAGGCCAAAACCTCCCTCTAGAAAAGCCAAAACCTCCCAACAAAAAGGCCAAAACCTGCCCCCAAAAAGGCCAAAACCTCCCTCTAGAAAAGCCAAAACCTCCCCCAGATAGTCAAAACTTCCCCGAAAAAGGCAAAAACCTCTCCCCAAAAAGGGCAAAACCTCTCCAAAAAGGCCAAAAACCTCTCCCAAAAAGGCCAAAACCTCTCCCCAAAAAGGCCAAAACCTCTCCCCAAAAAGGCCAAAACTTCCCCCCAAAAAGGCCTAAAACCTCTCCCCAAAAAGGCCAAAACCTATCCTCAAAATTGCCAAACCTCCCCCTAATAAGGCCAATACTTCCCCCAAAAAAGGCCAAAAATTCTCCTCAAAAAGGCCAAAACCTCTCCCCAAAAGGGCCAAAACTTCTCTCCAAAAGGGCCAAAAATCCTCCCAAAAGGGCCAAAAATTCACCCCAAAAGGGCCAAAACCTCTCCCCCAAAAAGCCAAAACTTGCCCTAAAAGGCCAAACCTTCCCCCCAAAAGGCCAAAACCTCTCCCCAAAAAGGCCAAAACCTCTCCCCAAAAGGGCCAAAACCTCTCCCCACAAGGGCCAAAACCTCTCCCCACAAATGCAAAATCTTCTCCCCAAGAAGTCCAAAACCTCACCCCAAAAAAGGTCAAAATCTCACTCCAAAAAGACAAAACCTCTACATAAAAAGGCCAAAACTCTCCCCCAAAAGGGCCAAAACCTCTCCCCCAAAAAGCTCAAAATCTCTCCCAAAAAGGCCAAAATATCTCCACAAAAAGGCCAAATCCTCCCCCCAGAAGGGCAAAACCTCACCCCAAAAATGCCAAAACCTCTCCCCAAAAGGCCAAAACCTCCCTCTAAAACAGCCAAAACATCCCCCCAGAAAAGCCAAAACCTCCCACCAAAAAGGCCAAAACCTGCCCCCAAAAAGGCCAAAACCTCCCTCTAGAAAGGCCAAAACCTCTCCCCAGAATAGGCAAACCCCCCCCCTAAAAAGGCCAAAACCTCTCCCCAAAATTGCCAAAAATTCTCCCCAAAAAGGCCAAAACATCTCCCCAAAAAGGCCAAAAATTCTCCCCAAAAAGGCCAAAACCTCTCCCCAAAAAGGCAAAAAAACTCTCCCAACAAAGGCAAAAAAACTCACCCCAAAAAAGCAAAAACTGCTCCCCAAAAGGGCCAGAACCTCCCCCAAAAAACGCCAAAACAGCCCCCAAAAAACGAAAAAACCTCTCCCCCAAAAAGGCCGAAATCTCTCCCCTAAAGTGCCAAAACCTCCCCCTAAAAAGGCCAAATCCCCTCCCCTGAAGGGAAAAACCTCTCCCCAAAAGGGCCAAAAACTCCCTCCAAAAGGGCCAAAACCTCCCCCCTAAAGAGCCAAAACCTCTCCCCAGAAAGGCCAAAAGCACCCCACAAAAGGGCCAAAACCTCCCCCCAAAAGTGCCAAAACCTCTCCCCAAAAGGGCCAAAACCTCCCCCCAAAACAGCCAAAACCTCCCCCCAAAAGGGCCAAAACCTCTCCCAGAAGACGCCAAAACTTTTCCCCGAAAATTGCAAAACCTCTCCCCGAAAATGCCAAAACCTCTCCCCAAAAAAAGGCTAATACATATCCTCAAAAAGGCCAAAACTTCTCCCCAAAAGGGCCAAAACTTCCCTTCAAAAAGTCCAAAACCTCTCCCCAAAAAGGCCCAAAATCTCTCCCCCAAAATAGGCCAAAACCTCCCCCTAAAAAGGCCAAAAACTCCCCCCAAAAAGGCCAAAACCTCCTTCTAGAAAAGCCAAAACCTCCCACCAAAAAGGCCAAAACCTGCCCCCAAAAAGGCCAAAACCTCCCTCTAGAAAAGCCAAAACCTCCCTCCAGAAAAGCCAAAACTTCCCCCGAAAAAGGCAAAAACCTCTCCCCAAAAAGGCAAAAAATGCTCCCCAAAAAGGCCCAAAACCTCTCCCCAAAAAGGCCAAAACCTCTTCCCAAGAAGTCCAAAACTTCCCCCCCAAAAAGGCCAAAACTTCCCCCCAAAAAGACCTAAAACTTCCCCCCAAAAAGGCCAAAACTTCCCCCCAAAAAGGCCTAAAACCTCTCCCCAAAAAGGCCAAAATCTATCCTCAAAATTGCCAAAACCTCCCCCCAATAAGGCCAATACTTCCCCCCAAAAAGGCCAAAAATTCTCCTCAAAAAGACCAAAACCTCTCCCCCAAAAGGGCCAAAACCTCTCCCCAAGAAGTCCAAAACTTCCCCCCAAAAAGGCCAAAACTTCCCCCAAAAAGGCCTAAAACTTCCCCCCAAAAAGGCCAAAACTTCCCCCCAAAAAGGCCTAAAACCTCTCCCCAAAAAGGCCAAAACCTATCCTCAAAATTGCCAAAAGCTCCCCCCAATAAGGCCAATACTTCCCCCCAAAAAGGCCAAAAATTCTCCTCAAAAAGGCCAAAACCTCTCCCCAAAAGGGCCAAAACTTCTCTCCAAAAGGGCCAAAAACTCACCCCAAAAGTGCCACAACCTCTCCCCCAAAAAGCCAAAACTTGCCCCTAAAAGGCCAAACCTTCCCCCCAAAAGGCCAAAATCTCTCCCCCAAAAGGGCCGAAACCTCTCCTCAAATGGCCAAAACCTCTCCCAAAGAAGCCAAAATTTCCCCACAAAGAGGCAAAAACCTCTCCCCAACACGGCCAAAACCTCTCCTCAAATGGCCAAAACCTCTCCCAAAGAAGCCAAAATTTCCCCACAAAGAGGCAAAAACCTCTCTCCCAAAGGGCCAAAACCTCTCCCCTAAAAGGCCAAAACTTCTCCCCAAAAGGGCCAAAACTTCTCCCCAAAGGGGCCAAAAATTCCCCCACAAAACGGCCAACATCTCCCCCCAAAAATGGCAAAATTTCTCCCCAAAAGCTCCAAACCTCTCCCAAAAAGGCCAAAACCTCCCCCCAAAAGGGCCAAACCCTCTCCCTAAAAGGGCAAAAACTCCCCCCAAAAAAGCCAAAAGCTTTCCCCAAAAAGGGGCCAAAACCTCTCCCCAAAAAGGCCAAAATTTCCCCCAAAAGGGCCAAAAACTCTTTGCAAAAGGTCCAAAACTCTCCCCAAAAGGGCCAAAAGCTCTCCTCAAAAAGGCCAAAACTTCCTGCTCCCAAATGTTTGAAAGCCTCCATAAAAAAACACCACCAGCAGCATTCGAAGGCAAGTACCTTTAATGTGTCCCTTACATGAACTTTGGAACTGACTAACTACGTACATTTCACTTCTAGACACTTACACACAGAAATAACATTGTTTGCAATTCCCAAATCAACAAAAAGACCAAAACCTCCCCACAAAAAGGAAAACATTTCTCCAAAAAAGGGCCAAAACTTCCCCCCAAAAAGACCAAAACGTCCCCTCAAAAAGGCCAAAAACTCTCCGCAAATGGCCAAAACTTCTCCCCAAAAGGGACAAAACTTCTCCAAAAAAGGGCCAAAACCTTCCCGCAAAAAGGCAAAAAACTCTCCCTACAAAGGCAAAAAACTCACCCCAAAAAGCAAAAACTGCTCCCCAAAAGGGCCAAAACCTCCCCCAAAGAACACCAAAACAGCCCCCAAAAAACGAAAAAACCTCTCCCCAAAAAGGCCAAAACCTCTCCCCTAAAGTGCCAAAACCTCCCCCTAAAAAGGCCAAATCCCCTCCCCTGAAGTGAAAATCCTCTCCCCAAAAGGGCCAAAAACTCCCTCCAAAAGGGCCAAAACCTCCCCCCTAAAGAGCCAAAACCTCATCCCTAAAATGCAAAAAGCTCCTCTCAAAAGGGCCAAAACCTCCCCCCAAAAGGGCCAAAACCTCTCCCCAAAACGGCCAAAACCTCTCCCTGAAAATAGCAAAACCTCTCCCCGAAAATGCCAAAACCTCTCCCCAAAAAAAGGCTAATACATATCCTCAAAAAGGCCAAAACTTCTCCCCAAAAGGGCCAAAACTTCCCTTCAAAAAGTCCAAAACCTCTCCCCAAAAGGCCCAAAATCTCTCCCCCAAAATAGGCCAAAACCTCCCCCTAAAAAGGCCAAAAACTCCCCCCAAAAAGGCCAAAACCTCCCTCTAGAAAAGCCAAAACCTCCCAACAAAAAGGCCAAAACCTGCCCCCCAAAAAGCCAAAACCTCCCTCTAGAAAAGCCAAAACCTCCCCCCAGAAAAGCCAAAACCTCCCCCGAAAAAGGCAAAAACCTCTCCCCAAAAAGGCCAAAACCTCTCCCCAAAAAGGCTAAAACCTCTCCCCAAAAAGGCCAAAACCTCTTCCCAAGAAGTCCAAAACTTCCCCCCAAAAAGGCCAAAACTTCCCCCCAAAAAGGC
This sequence comes from Amazona ochrocephala, assembly GCA_039720435.1. Taxonomy (NCBI): domain Eukaryota; kingdom Metazoa; phylum Chordata; class Aves; order Psittaciformes; family Psittacidae; genus Amazona; species Amazona ochrocephala. The sequence continues at coordinate 119,808,408 of CM077909.1, forward strand.
CAAAAATTCTCCTCAAAAAGGCCAAAACCTCTCCCCAAAAGGGCCAAAAATCCTCCCAAAAGTGCCAAAAACTCACCCCAAAAGGGCCAAAACCTCTCCCCCAAAAAGCCAAAACTTGCCCCTAAAAGGCCAAATCTTCCCCCCAAAAGGCCAAAACCTCTCCCCAAAAGGGGCAAAACCTCTCCTCAAATGGCCAAAACCTCTCCCAAAGAAGCCAAAATTTCCCCACAAAGAGGCCAAAACCTCTCTCCCAAAGGGCCAAAACCTCTCCCCTAAAAGGCCAAAACTTCTCCCCAAAAGGGCCAAAACTTCTCCCCAAAGGGGCCAAAAATTCCCCCCCAAAAAGGCCAACATCTCCCCCCAAAAATTGCAAAATTTCTCCCCAAAAGCTCCAAACCTCTCCCCAAAAAGGCCAAAACCTCCCCCCAAAAGGGCCAAACCCTCTCCCTAAAAGGGCAAAAACTCCCCCCAAAAAAGCCAAAAGCTTTCCCCAAAAAGGGGCCAAAACCTCTCCCCAAAAAGGCCAAAATTTCCCCCAAAAGGGTCAAAAACTCTTTGCAAAAGGTCCAAAACTCTCCCCAAAAGGGCCAAAAGCTCTACTCAAAAAGGCAAAAACCTCTCCCCAAAAAGGCCAAAACCTCTCCTCTAAAGTGCCAAAACTTCTCCCCAAAAGGGCCAAAAATCCTCCCAAAAGGGCCAAAACCTCCTCCCCAAAAAAGTCCAAAACTTGCCCCCAAAAAAGGCCAAAACTTTTCCCCAAAAAAGGCCAAAACCTCTCCTCAAAAAGGCCAAAACTTCCTGCTCCCCAAATGTTTGAAAGCCTCCATAAAAAAACACCACCAGCAGCATTCGAAGGCAAGTACCTTTAATGTGTCCTTACATGAACTTTGCAACTGACTAACTACGTACATTTCACTTCTAGACACTTACACACAGAAATAACATTGTTTGCAATTCCCAAATCAACAAAAAGACCAAAACTTCCCCACAAAAAGGAAAACATTTCTCCAAAAAAGGCCAAAACTTCCCCCCAAAAAGACCAAAACGTCCCCTCAAAAAGGCCAAAAACTCTCCGCAAATGGCCAAAACTTCTCCCCAAAAGGGACAAAACTTCTCCAAAAAAGGGCCAAAACCTTCCCGCAAAAAGGCAAAAACCTTCCCCCAATAGGCCAAAACCTCTCCCCAAAAAGGAAGGCCAAAACCTCTCCCTGAAAATTCCAATACTTCCCAAGGAAAAGGCCGAAACTTCTCCCCAAAAGAGCCAAAACCTCTCACCAAAAAGACCAAAACCTCTCCCCAAAAGGGCCAAAACTGCTCCCAAAAAGGGCCAAAATCTCTCCCAGAAAAAGCCAAAACTTCTCCCCAAAAAGGCCAAAACCTCTCCCCAAAAAGGCCAAAACCTCTCCCCAAAAGGGTCAAAACTGCTCCCAAAAAGGGCCAAAATCTCTCCCCAAAAACGCCAAAACTTCTCCCCAAAAAGAGCCAAACCTTCCCCTCAAAAAGTCCAAAACCTCTCCCCAAAAGGACCGAAATCTCCCCTTCAAAAATAGGCCAAAACTTCTCCCCAAAAAGACCAAAACCTCTCCCCAAAAAAGCCAAAATTTCTCCCCAAAAAGGTCAACCCCCCCCCCCAAGAGTTCCAAAACCTCCCCAAAAATGCCTCAAACTCTCCCCAAAAAGACCAAAACCTCACCAGAAAAAGGAAAAAACTTCTGCACCAAAAGGCTAACAGGTCCCCAAAAAGACCAGAACTTCTCACCAAAAAGGCCAAAATTTTGCCACAAAAACACCAAAACTTCCACACAAAGAGCCAAAAACTTCCCCCCAAAAAGGCAAAAACCTCTCCCCAAAAGGGCCAAAACCTCTCCCCACAAATGCAAAATCTTCTCCCCAAGAAGTCCAAAACCTCACCCCAAAAAGGTCAAAATCTCACCCCAAAAAGACAAAACCTCTACATAAAAAGGCCAAAACTCTCCCCCAAAAGGGCCAAAACCTCTCCCCCAAAAAGCTCAAAATCTCTCCCAAAAAGGCCAAAATATCTCCCCAAAAAGGCCAAATCCTCCCCCCAGAAGGGCAAAACCTCACCCCAAAAATGCCAAAACCTCTCCCCAAAAAGGCCAAAACCTCCCTCTAAAAAAGCCAAAACATCCCCCCAGAAAAGCCAAAACCTCCCACCAAAAAGGCCAAAACCTGCCCCCAAAAAGGCCAAAACCTCCCACTAGAAAAGCCAAAACCTCCTCCCAGAAAAGCCAAAACCTCCCCCTAAAAAGGCCAAAACCTCTCCCCAAAATTGCCAAAACATCTCCCCAAAAAGGCCAAAAATTCTCCCCAAAAAGGCCAAAACCTCTCCCCAAAAAGGCAAAAAACTCTCCCTACAAAGGCAAAAAACTCACCCCAAAAAGCAAAAACTGCTCCCCAAAAGGGCCAAAACCTCCCCCAAAAAACGCCAAAACAGCCCCCAAAAAACGAAAAAACCTCTCCCCAAAAAGGCCAAAACCTCTCCCCTAAAGTGCCAAAACCTCCCCCTAAAAAGGCCAAATCCCCTCCCCTGAAGGGAAAATCCTCTCCCCAAAAGGGCCAAAAACTCCCTCCAAAAGGGCCAAAACCTCCCCCCTAAAGAGCCAAAACCTCTCCCCAGAAAGGCCAAAAACTCCCCTCAAAAGGGCCAAAAATCCTCCCAAAAGGGCCAAAACCTCACCCCAAAAGGGCCAAAACCTCTCCCACAAAAAGCCAAAACTTGCCCCTAAAAGGCCAAATCTTCCCCCCAAAAGGCCAAAACCTCTCCCCAAAAGGGCCGAAACCTCTCCTCAAATGGCCAAAACCTCTCCCAAAGAAGCCAAAATTTCCCCACAAAGAGGCAAAAACCTCTCTCCCAAAGGGCCAAAACCTCTCCCCAAAAAGGCCAAAACCTCCCCCAAAAAACGCCAAAACAGCCCCCAAAAACCGAAAAAACCTCTCCCCAAAAAGGCCGAAATCTCTCCCCTAAAGTGCCAAAACCTCCCCCTAAAAAGGCCTAATCCCCTCCCCTGAATTGAAAAAACCTCTCCCCAAAAGGGCCAAAAACTCCCTCCAAAAGGGCCAAAACCTCCCCCCTAAAGAGCCAAAACCTCATCCCTAAAATGCCAAAAGCTCCCCTCAAAAGGGCCAAAACCTCCCCCCAAAAGGGCCAAAACCTCCGCCCAAAAGGGCCAAACCCTCTCCCCAAAAGGGCCAAACCCTCTCCGCAAAAGGGCCAAACCCTCTCCGCAAAAGGGCAAAAACTCCCCCCAAAAAAGCCAAAAGCTTTCCCCAAAAAGGGGCCAAAACCTCTCCCCAGAAAGGCCAAAATTTCCCCCAAAAGGGCCAAAAACTCTTTGCAAAAGGTCCAAAACTCTCCCCAAAAGGGCCAAAAGCTCTACTCAAAAAGGCAAAAACCTCTCCCCTAAAAGGCCAAAACCTCTCCTCTAAAGTGCCAAAACTTCTCCCCAAAAGGGCCAAAAATCCTCCCAAAAGGGCCAAAACCTCCTCCCCAAAAAAGTCCAAAACTTGCCCCCAAAAAAGGCCAAAACTTTTCCCCAAAAAAGGCCAAAACCTCTCCTCAAAAAGGCCAAAACTTCCTGCTCCCCAAATGTTTGAAAGCCTCCATAAAAAAACACCACCAGCAGCATTCGAAGGCAAGTACCTTTAATGTGTCCTTACATGAACTTTGGAACTGACTAACTACGTACATTTCACTTCTAGACACTTCTATACACTCCACAGGAAGACCCACACTTCCCCACAGGAAGGCCCACACTTCCCCACAGGAAGGCCCACACTTCCCCACAGGAAGGCCCACACTTCCCCACAGGAAGGCCCACACTTCCCCACAGGAAGGCCCACACTTCCCCACAGGAAGGCCCACACTTCTCCACAGGAAGGCCAATGATTCTAAACAAAAATGCCAAAAATACTCAACAAATAGGCCAAATCATCTCCACAGAAAGGCCAAATCATCTCCACAGAAAGGCCAAAACTTCTCCATAGGGAGGCCAAACTTCTATACGGAAAGGCCAAAGCTTCTCCACGGAAAGGCCAAGGCTTCTCCACGGAAAGGCCAAGGCTTCTCCACGGAAAGGCCAAGGCTTCTCCACGGAAAGGCCAAGGCTTCTCCACGGAAAGGCCAAGGCTTCTCCACGGAAAGGCCAAGGCTTCTCCACGGAAAGGCCAAGGCTTCTCCACGGAAAGGCCAAGGCTTCTCCACGGAAAGGCCAAGGCTTCTCCACGGAAAGGCCAAATGTCTCCACAGAAAGGCCAAATGTCTCCACAGAAAGGCCAAATGTCTCCACAGAAAGGCCAAATGTCTCCACAGAAAGGCCAAATGTCTCCACAGAAAGGCCAAATGTCCCCACAGAAAGGCCAAATGTCCCCACAGAAAGGCCAAATGTCCCCACAGAAAGGCCAAATGTCCCCACAGAAAGGCCAAATGTCTCCACAGAAAGGCCAAATGTCTCCACAGAAAGGCCAAATGTCTCCACAGAAAGGCCAAATGTCTCCACAGAAAGGCCAAATGTCTCCACAGAAAGGCCAAATGTCTCCACAGAAAGGCCAAATGTCTCCACAGAAAGGCCAAATGTCCCCACAGAAAGGCCAAATGTCCCCACAGAAAGGCCAAATGTCCCCACAGAAAGGCCAAATGTCCCCACAGAAAGGCCAAATGTCCCCACAGAAAGGCCAAATGTCCCCACAGAAAGGCCAAATGTCCCCACAGAAAGGCCAAATGTCCCCACAGAAAGGCCAAATGTCCCCACAGAAAGGCCAAATGTCCCCACAGAAAGGCCAAATGTCTCCACAGAAAGCCCCAAACTTCTCCACAGAAAGCCCCAAACTTCTCCACACAAAGGCCCCAACTTCTCCACACAAAGGCCCCAACTTCTCCACACAAAGGCCCCAACTTCTCCACACAAAGGCCCCAACTTCTCCACACAAAGGCCCCAACTTCTCCACACAAAGGCCCCAACTTCTCCACACAAAGGCCCCAACTTCTCCACACAAAGGCCCCAACTTCTCCACACAAAGGCCCCAACTTCTCCACACAAAGGCCCCAACTTCTCCACACAAAGGCCCCAACTTCTCCACACAAAGGCCCCAACTTCTCCACACAAAGGCCCCAACTTCTCCACACAAAGGCCCCAACTTCTCCACACAAAGGCCCCAACTTCTCCACACAAAGGCCCCAACTTCTCCACACAAAGGCCCAAACTTCTCCACACAAAGGCCCAAACTTCTCCACACAAAGGCCCAAACTTCTCCACACAAAGGCCCAAACTTCTCCACACAAAGGCCCAAACTTCTCCACACAAAGGCCCAAACTTCTCCACACAAAGGCCCAAACTTCTCCACACAAAGGCCCAAACTTCTCCACACAAAGGCCCAAACTTCTCCACACAAAGGCCCAAACATCTCCACACAAAGGCCCAAACTTCTCCACACAAAGGCCCAAACTTCTCCACACAAAGGCCCAAACTTCTCCACACAAAGGCCCAAACTTCTCCACACAAAGGCCCAAACTTCTCCACACAAAGGCCCAAACTTCTCCACACAAAGGCCCAAAACTCTCCACAGAAAGGCCCAAACTTCTCCACAGAAAGGCCCAAACTTCTCCACACAAAGGCCAAAATTCTCCACAGAAAGGCCAAAACTTCTCCACAGAAATGCCAATGATTCTAAACAAAAATGCCAAGAATACTCAACAAATAGGCCAAATCTTCTACACAGAAAAGCCAAAACTTCTCCACAGGGATTCCAAACTTCTCCACAGGGATTCCAAACTTCTCCACAGGGATTCCAAACTTCTCCACACAAAGGCCAAAGCTTCTCCACACAAAGGCCAAAACTTCTCCACACAAAGGCCAAAGCTTCTCCACACAAAGGCCAAAGCTTCTCCACACAAAGGCCAAAGCTTCTCCACACAAAGGCCAAAGCTTCTCCACACAAAGGCCAAAGCTTCTCCACACAAAGGCCAAAGCTTCTCCACACAAAGGCCAAAGCTTCTCCACACAAAGGCCAAAGCTTCTCCACACAAAGGCCAAAGCTTCTCCACACAAAGGCCAAAGCTTCTCCACACAAAGGCCAAAGCTTCTCCACACAAAGGCCAAAGCTTCTCCACACAAAGGCCAAAGCTTCTCCACACAAAGGCCAAAGCTTCTCCACACAAAGGCCAAAGCTTCTCCACACAAAGGCCAAAGCTTCTCCACACAAAGGCCAAAGCTTCTCCACACAAAGGCCAAAGCTTCTCCACACAAAGGCCAAAGCTTCTCCACACAAAGGCCAAAGCTTCTCCACACAAAGGCCAAAGCTTCTCCACACAAAGGCCAAAGCTTCTCCACACAAAGGCCAAAGCTTCTCCACACAAAGGCCAAAGCTTCTCCACACAAAGGCCCCAGCTTCTCCACACAAAGGCCCCAGCTTCCCCACACAAAGGCCCCAGCTTCTCCACACAAAGGCCCCAGCTTCTCCACACAAAGGCCCCAACTTCTCCACACAAAGGCCCCAGCTTCTCCACACAAAGGCCCCAGCTTCTCCACACAAAGTCCCCAGCTTCTCCACACAAAGGCCCCAGCTTCTCCACAGAACGGAACAAACTTCTCCACAGAACGGAACAAACTTCTCCACAGAAAGGCCCACACTTCTCCACAGAAAGACCAAAGCTTCTCCACAGAACGGAACAAACTTCTCCACAGAACGGAACAAACTTCTCCACAGAAAGGCCCACACTTCTCCACAGAAAGACCAAAGCTTCTCCACAGAAAGGCCAAAGCTTCTCCACAGAAAGGCCAAAGCTTCTCCACAGAAAGGCCAAAGCTTCAACATGGCCGGAAGGTCTTGAGACAAGACCATTTCAAAAGCCCCCCAAATATCACATCTCAATTAAACCACAAAGCTCTAAGGCCGTAAAACCAGAACAAACACCAGAGAACTCACCCTGACAAGAGCTGAACCCCAAAAGAGCTCCTTGAGCAAAGGCTATGCCTCATATACCACAGGTCCCACCCACAACCCCTCCCTCAATGGGCTGGGGAAGGGAGGAACCACCAGCTGGGATAAAAGCACCCTGATAAGCCACAGCTGGGTCTTTATCTTACCTAGCTCGGGCTCCCTGGCTACTTGCTAAATGCCCCAGCTGTTCCATACCTGCTCACTGCTCTGTGGGTGTTTCATGGCTTCAGTTTTCTGCTTCTCTTCCTCTGGTTCAGATGGGTGACACTTTGAGATTCAGACTTTCAGGCCGAGACTCAGGAACTGAGACTCAAGGGCTCAAACTGTGGCTGAGAATCCAGGACTCAGACTCTGCAGCTAAGACTATGGCTGAGACTCTGAGGTTCAGGCATTGGAGCTGAGACTCTCAGACTGTGACTGATACTGTTGCTGAGACTCTGTGGCTAAGACTCTAGGATTCAGACTTCGGGGCAGAGATGGCAACTGAAACTCTGAGACTCCCTCACAAGGGACGGAGCTGACTGAAGGCACCCAAGCAGAGCCGAAGCAGCCCAAAGGGGAAGGAGCCTCCCAAAGGGACCAGAGTGCCTCAGGGGGGGTCTGAGAGGAGCCGATGCCTCCCGTTACCCCCCATTACCCCCCATTGCCTCCCATTACCCCCCCATTACCCCCTATTAACAACCATTTCCCTCTATTAACTCACTATTACCCACCCCATAGCCTCCCATTACCACCCGGTCCCCCCTAAGGCTCCCCCCATTGCCCCCAGTGCCCTGGGGTTCTGTGGGGGGATTTGGGGGTCTGGAGTCCCTACATGGGGGTCTATGGGGGGATTAGTGGGCATCTGGAGTCCCTACGTGGGGTTCTATGGTGGTCTAGAAACCCTTTATGGGGTTCTATGGGAGGATATGGGGTGTCTAGTGGGGATTAAGGGGGATATGGGAGTCTGGAATCCCTACATGGGGATCTATAGTGATCTGGAGACCCTTCATGGGGTTCTATGGGAGGATATGAACTCCCATTATGGGGGTTTATGGGGGAATATGGGAGGATATGGGGAGCTTTGGGGGTCTGGAGTCCCATTATGGGGGTCTGTGTGGGACTATGGGAGGATATGGGGGGATTTGGGGGTCTGGACTCTACATAGGGTTCTGTGAGGGTGTGGAGACCCTTTATGGGGCTGTATGGGGGGATATGGGGGGATATGGGCTTCTACAAGGGTTTATGGGGGGTATATGGATGTCTGCAGTCCCATTATGAAGTTCTCTGGGGGGATATGGGGGTCTGGAGTCCATTACAAGGGGCTCTAGGGGGAAATCTGGGAGAATATGGGGGGGTTATGGGGGACCGGAGTCCCTACATAGGGCTCTATGGGGGGATGCAGGGTGTCTATGGGGGGATATGGATGTCTGGAGTCCTTAAATGGGATTCTATGAGGTCTATGGGGGAGATACGAGGTGTTTATGGGGGGATTTGGGGGTCTGGAGACCCATTATGGGATCTCGGGGGTCTATAGGGGGATTAGGTGAGATACAGGGGTCTATGGTGATCCGGAGAAAACTCCAGGAACAAACTTGCCAACAAAGTTTCAAGTTGACAAGGAGCTATTCTTTATTGCAGTGCCAGGACACACGGGGGATAGCTCCTCCTAACGTGTGTCTCCAAATTGCTAGACAAGTCGTTCTTATATAGTCACTAAGCATACATATTCATTACATACATACATGCATATTCACGAGGCTACTTATGTATTACATCCTTCTTCCGCAAAGTTTCCCCACACGTGTTCAAAAATGAGGTGGTGCTCTTTGGGGGTTGTTCACTTCTTCCAACAATCTTCAGCACTTCTGGCAACTTTGAAGCATGCCCAGTAGATGTTTATACCAGCTTAATTGCTTCCTGAACACCACAGACACATCAATCATCCTGTCCTTCTACTTACCAGTTAGTTTAACTGCAGCCCATCCTGGACACCTGCTATTCCCACATACTCTTTATCCTTACCTCCTGGTTTTCTATCTTGGAACGCAAAATGGCAGTGGCGCAGGTGCGGCGCTGTCGTTACCACGGCAACACGGCCGCCATGATGAGGGAGGGCAAAACTCGACAGGAGGGAGGGGCTGGCCTCAATATGGAAAAATAGCGGGTAAACAATGGTGCCAATGCCACCTCACCAATATAGCCGCCCCCAGGAGCCGTACTCAAGATGGCACCTGCTCAGTGGCGACAATGGCACCTCACCAAAATGGCCGCCCCCAGGAGCAGCAATCAAGATGGTGCCTGCTCAGTGCCGACAATGGTGCCTCACCAATATGGCCGCCCCCAGGAGCCGCACTCAAGATGGCGCCTGCTCAGTGGCGCCAATGGCACCTCACCATAATGGCCACCCCCAGGAGCCGCATTCTAAATGGCGCCTGTACAGTGCCGACAATAGCGCCTCACCAATATGGCCGCCCCCAGGAGCCCCACTCAAGATGGCGCCTGCTCAGGGGCGACAATGACACCTCACCAATATGGCCTCCCTCAAACTCCCACTCCCACCATGGCTGCGCAGAGCCGCACTCAAGATGGCGCCCGCCATCCAGAGCTCCCACCGAGATGCTTCTCGCCGCCTCCCCCCACGTCTCCTTCACCCACAGCTCCCTGTTAGCCACCTCCATGGCCGCTCTATGGCGGCGGGCGGCGGGAGGCGTGAGGCTGCAAGCGCCAGATTAGGAGATTTATGGCAGCCTGATGTCCCTACATGGGGTTATAATGTCGGTCTGGAGACCCTTTATGGAGGTCGATGGGGGGAGTAAGGAGGACATGGGGGTCTGGAATCCTTCATGGGGTTCTAATGTTGATCTGGAGACCCTTTAAGGGAGTCTATGGGGGAATATGGAAGGTTACGGGGGGATTTGAGGGTCTGGAGTCTCTAGCATGGGGTTCTGTGGGGGTGTGTACAGCAGCACCGCATTTCGCACACAAGACGGCAGCAGAGAGCGGCACCCGGCGTCACTGCCTCCCACCCTCCCTCTCCGCCTCTCCGATACCTGCAGTATCGAATCTCAGACACGAGGTGGCAGCATCAGCGGCTTCAGTCGTCAACCCCGCACACCCCCTTCACCACAACCTGCAGTACCGGATTTCACACACACAATGGCAGCAGCGAGCGCAGCCAGTCTCCTTTCCCCCCATCACCACAACCTGCAGTACCGGATTTCGAACACACGATGGCAGCAGCGAGGGGCGCCAGGCTCCTTTCCCCCCATCACCACAACTTGCAGTAAAGGATTTCGCACACACGATGGCAACAGCAAGCGGCGCCAGGCTCCATTCCCCCCATCACCACAACCTGCAGTACCGGATTTCGCACACACGATGGCAGCAGCGAGCGGTGCCAGGCTCCATTGCCCCCATCACCACAACCCGCAGTACCGGATTTCACACACACGATGGCAGCAGACAGCGGTGCCAGGCTCCATTCCCATCACCACAACCTGCAGTACCGGATTTAGCACTCACGATGGCAGCAGCGAGGGGTGGAGACTAAATTCATCCCGTCACCATAACCTGCAGTACCCGATTTCGGACACACGATGGCAGCAGCGAGCAGTGCCAGGCCCCATTCTCCCCATCACCACAAACTGCAGTACCGGATTTCGCACAGACGATGGCAGCTGCAACCCGTGCCAGGCCCCATTCCCATCACCACAACATGCAGTACAGAATATCGGACACACGATGGCAGCAGCGAGGGGCGCCAGCCTCCGTTCCCCCCATCATTACAACCTGCAGTACCGGAATTCACACAGACGATGGCAGCAGCCAGCGGCGCCAGGCTCCTTTCACATCAACACAACCTGCAGAACCAGATTTCGAACACACGATGGCAGCAGCGAGCAGCGCCAGCCTCCATTCCCCCCCATCACCACAACCTGCAGTACAGAATATCGGACACACGATGGCAGCAGCGAGCATCGCCAGGCTCCACTCCCCCCATCACCACAACCTGCAGTACCAGATTTCGCACACACGATGGAAGCAGCGAGCGAAGCCAGGCCCCATTCCCCCCATCACCACAACCTGCAGTACCGGATTTGGCACACACGATGGCAGCAGCGAGCAGCGCCAGGCCCCATTCCCCCCATCAATACAACCTGCAGTAAAGGATTTCGCACACACGATGGCAGCAGGGAGGGGCGCCAGGCTCCATTCCCCCCATCACCACAACCCGCAGTACCGGATTTCACACACACGATGGCAGCAGCGAGCGGTGCAAGGCTCCAAACCCCCCATAACCACAACCTGCAGTACCGGATTTCGCACACACGATGGCAGCAGCGAGCGGTGCCAGGCTCCATTCCCCCCATCACCACAACCTGCAGTACCAGATTTCACTCACGCGATGGCAACAGCGAGCGAAACCAGGCCCCATCCCCATCAGCACAACCTGCAGTACCGGATTTCACACACACGATCGCTGCAGCGAGGGGCGCCAGGCTCCATTCCCCCCATCACCACAACCTGCAGTACCGGATTTAGCACACACGATGGCAGCAGCAAGCGGCGCCAGGCTCCATTCCCCCCATCACCACAACCTGCAGTACCGGATTTCACACACACGATGGCAGCAGCGAGCAGTGCCAGGCTCCATTCCCCCCATCACCACAACCTGCAGTACCGGATTTCGCACACACAATGCAGCAGCCAGCAGCGCCAGGCCCCATTCAAATCAACCCAACTTACAGTACCACATTTCGCGCACACGATGGCAGCAGCGAGAGGCGCCAGGCTCCATTCCCCCCATCACCACAACCTGTAGGACCGGATTTCGCACACACGATGGCAGCAGTGAGCGGTGCCAGGCTCCATTCCCCCCATCACCACAACCTGCAGTACCGGATTTCGAACACACGATGGCAGCAGCAAGCGTCTGCAGGCTCCATTCCCCCCCATCACCACAACCTGCAGCACAGAATATCAAACACACGATGGCAACAACGAGCAGCGCCAGGCTCCATTCCCCCCATCACCACAACTTGCAGTAAAGGATTTCGCACACACGATGGCAGCAGCAAGGGGCGCCAGGCTCCACTCCCCCCATCACCACAACCTGCAGTACCAGATTTCACTCACGCGATGGCAACAGCGAGCGAAACCAGGCCCCATCCCCATCAGCACAACCTGCAGTACCGGATTTCACACACACGATGGCTGCAGCGAGGGGAGCCAGGCTCCATTCCCCCATCACCACAACTTGCAGTACCGGATTTCACACACACGATGGCAGCAGCGAGGGGCGCCAGGCTCCATTTTCCCCCATCACCACAACCAGCACTACAGAATATCGGACACACGATGGCAGCAGCGAGCGGCATCAGGTTCCATTCCACCCATCACCACAACCTGCAGTACCAGATTTCACTCACGCGATGGCAACAGCGAGCGAAACCAGGCCCCATCCCCATCACCACAACCTGCAGTACCGGATTTCACACACACGATGGCACCAACGAGCGGCGCCAGGCTCCATTCCCGCCGTCACCACAACCTGAACGACCGGATTTCGCACACACGATGGCAGCAGCGAGCGGCGACAGGCTCCATTCCCCCCATCACCACATCTTGCAGTACCAGATTTTGCACACACGATGGCAGCAGCGAGCGGCGCCAGGCTCCATTCCCCCCATCACCACAACCTGCAGGACCGGATTTCGCACACACGATGGCAGCAGCGAGCGGCGCCAGGATCCATTCCCCCACATCACCACAACCTGCAGGACCGGATTTCGCACACACGATGGCAGCAGCGAGCGGCGCCAGGCTCCATTCCCCCCATCACCACAACCTGCAGTACCGGATTTCGCACTCACGATGGCAGCAGCGAGGGGGGGAGACTCCATTCCCCCCCATCACCACAACCTGCAGTACCCGATTTCAGACACACGATGGCAGCAGCGAGCGGCGCCAGGCTCCATTCTCCCCATCACCACAAACTGCAGTACCGGATTTCGCACACACGATGGCAGCTGCAAGCGGCACCAGGCCCCATTCCCATCAGCACAACCTGCAGGACAGGATTTAACACACACGATGGCAGCAGCGAGCAGCGCCAGGCTCCATTGCCCCCATCACCACAACCCGCAGTACCGGATTTCACACACACGATGGCAGCACACAGCGGTGCCAGGCTTCATTCCCATCAGCACAACCTGCAATACCGGATTTCGCACACACGATGGCAGCAGCGAGCAGCGCCAGGCTCCATTCCCAACATCACCACAACCTGCAGTACCGGATTTCGAACACACGATGGCAGCAGTGAGCGGCGCCAGGCTCCATTCCCCCCATCACCACAACCTGCAGTACCGGATTTCGCACTCACGATGGCAGCAGCGAGGGGGGGAGACTCCATTCCCCCCCATCACCACAACCTGCAGTACCCGATTTCAGACACACGATGGCAGCAGCGAGCGGCGCCAGGCTCCATTCTCCCCATCACCACAAACTGCAGTACCGGATTTCGCACACACGATGGCAGCTGCAAGCGGCACCAGGCCCCATTCCCATCAGCACAACCTGCAGGACAGGATTTAACACACACGATGGCAGCAGCGAGCAGCGCCAGGCTCCATTGCCCCCATCACCACAACCCGCAGTACCGGATTTCACACACACGATGGCAGCACACAGCGGTGCCAGGCTTCATTCCCATCAGCACAACCTGCAATACCGGATTTCGCACACACGATGGCAGCAGCGAGCAGCGCCAGGCTCCATTCCCAACATCACCACAACCTGCAGTACCGGATTTCGAACACACGATGGCAGCAGTGAGCGGCGCCAGGCTCCATTCCCCCCATCACCACAACCTGCAGGACCGGATTTCACACACACGATGGCAGCAGCGAGGGGGGGAGACTCCATTCATCCCGTCACCATAACCTGCAGTACCCGATTTCGGACACACGATGGCAGCAGCGAGCGGCGCCAGGCCCCATTCTCCCCATCACCACAAACTGCAGTACCGGATTTCGCACACACGATGGCAGCTGCAAGCCGTGCCAGGCCCCATTCCCATCACCACAACCTGCAGGACCGGATATCGAACACACGATGGCAGCAGCGAGCGGCACCCTGTCCCATTCCCATCAGTACACCCTGCAGCACCGGATTTCGCACACACGATGGCAGCAGCGAGCAGCGCCAGGCTCCATTCCCCCCATCACCACAACTTACAGTAAAGGATTTCGCACACACAATGGCAGCAGCGAGCGGCGCCAGGCTCCAATCCCCCCATCACCACAACCTCCAGGACCGGATTTCGCACACACGATGGCAGCAGCGAGGGGCGCCAGGCTCCATTCCCCCCATCACCACAACCTGCAGTACCCAATATCGGACACACGATGGCAGCAGCGAACAGCACCAAGCCCCATTCCCCCCATCACAACAACCTGCAGTACCGGATTTCACACACACGATGGCTGCAGAGAGTGGCGCCAGGCTCCATTCCCCCCATCACCACAACCTGCAGGACCGGATTTCGCACTCACGATGGAAGCAGCGAGCGGTGCCAGGCTCCAAACCCCCCATAACCACAACCTGCAGTACCGGATTTCGCACACACGATGGCAGCAGCGAGCGGCCCCAGGCTCCATTACCCCCCATCACCACAACCTGCAGCACAGAATATCGAACACACGATGGCAACAACGAGCAGCGCCAGGCTCCATTGCCCCCATCACCACAACCTGCAGCACAGAATATCGAACACACGATGGCAACAACGAGCAGCGCCAGGCTCCATTCCCCCCATCACCACAACCTGCAGCACCGGATTTCGCATACACGATGGCAGCAGCAAGGGGCGCCAGGCTCCACTCCCCCCATCACCACAACCTGCAGTACCCGATTTCACACACACGATGGCAGCAGCGAGGGGGGGAGACTCCATTCATCCCATCAAAATAACCTGCAGTACCCGATTTCGGACAAACGATGGCAGCAGCGAGCAGTGCCAGGCCCCATTCTCCCCATCACCACAAACTGCAGCACCGGATTTCGCACACACGATGGCAGCTGCAAGCCGTGCCAGGCACCATTCCCATCACCACAACCTGCAGGACCGGATATCGAACACACTATGGCAGCAGCGAGTGGCGCCATGCCCCATTCCCATCAGTACACCCTACAGCACCGGATTTCGCACACACGATGGCAGCAGCGAGCAGCGCCAGGCTCCATTCCTCCCATCACCACAACTTGCAGTACAGAATATCGGACACACGATGGCAGCAGAGAGGGGCGCCAGGCTCCGTTCCCCCCATCACCACAACCTGCAGTACCGGAATTCACACACACGGTGGCAGCAGCAAGCGGCGCCAGGCCCCTTTCCCATCAACACAACCTGCAGTACCGGAATTCGAACACACGATTGCAGCAGCGAGCAGCGCCAGGCTCCATTCCCCCCCACCACCACAACCTGCAGTACAGAATATAGGACACGCGACGGCAGCAGCGAGCATCGCCAGGCTCCATTCCCCCCATCACCACAACCTGCAGTACCGGATTTCGCACACACGATGGCAGCAGCAAGTGGCGCCAGGCTCCATTCCCCCCATCACCACAACCTGCAGCACTGGATTTCGCACACACGATGGCAGCAGCGAGCGCTGCCAGGCTCCAAAACCCCCATAACCACAACCTGCAGTACCGGATTTCGCACACACGATGGCAGCAGCGAGCGGCTCCAGGCTCCATTCCCCCCCATCACCACAACCTGCAGCACAGAATATCGAACACACGATGGCAACAACGAGCAGCGCCAGGCTCCATTCCCCCCATCACCACAACCTGCAGGACCGGATTTCGCACACACAATGGCAGCAGCAAGGGTCGCCAGGCTCCACTCCCCCCATCACCACAACCTGCAGTACCAGATTTCACTCACGCGATGGCAACAGCGAGCGGAATGAGGCCCCATCCCCATCAGCACAACCTGCAGTACCGGATTTCACACACACGATGGCTGCAGCGAGGGGCGCCAGGCTCCATTCCCCCCATCACCACAACCTGCAGTACCGGATTTAGCACACACGATGGCAGCAGCAAGCGGCGCCAGGCTCCATTCCCCCCATCACCACAACCTGCAGTACCGGATTTCGCACACACGATGGCAGCAGCGAGTGGCGCCAGGCTCCATTCCCCCCATCACCACAACTTGCAGTACCAGATTTCACTCACGCGATGGCAACAGCGAGCAGAACCAGGTCCCATCCCAAATCAGCACAACCTTCAGTACCGGATTTCAAACACACGATGGCAGCAGGGAGGGGCGCCAGGCTCCATTCCCCCCATCACCACAACTTGAAGTACCGGATTTCACACACACGATGGCAGCAGCGAGGGGTGCCAGGCTCCATTTTCCCCCATCACCACAACCAGCACTACAGAATATTGGACACACGATGGCAGCAGCGAGCGGCATCAGGTTCCATTCCACCCATCACCACAACCTGCAGTACCAGATTTCACTCACGCGATGGCAACAGCGAGCGAAACCAGGCCCCATCCCCATCAGCACAACCTGCAGTACCGGATTTCACACACACGATGGCAGCAACGAGCGGCGCCAGACTCCATTCCCGCCGTCACCACAACCTGCACGACCGGATTTCGCACACACGATGGCAGCAGCGAACGGCGCCCTGCCCCATTCCCATCAGTACACCCTGCAGCACCGGATTTCGCACACACGATGGCAGCAGCGAGCAGCGCCAGGCTCCATTCCCCCATCACCACAACTTGCAGTAAAGGATTTCGCACACACGATGGCAGCAGCGAACGGTGCCAGGCTCCAATCCCCCCATCACCACAACCTGCAGGACCAGATTTCGCACACACGATGGCAGCAGCCAGCGGCGCCAGGCTCCATTCCCCCCATCACCACAACCAGCAGTACCAGATTTCGCACACACGATGGCAGCAGCGAGGGGCGCCAGGCTCCATTCCTCCCATCACCACAATCTGCAGTACCCGATCTCGGACACACGATGGCAGCAGCCAGCAGCACCAAGCCCCATTCCCCCCATCACCACAACCTGCAGTACCGAATTTCGCACACACGATGGCTGCAGAGAGTGGCGCCAGGCTCCATTCCCCCAATCACCACAACCTGCAGTACCGGATTTTGCACTCACGATGGCAGCAGCGAGCGGCGCCAGGCTCCGTTCCCCTTTTCACCACATCTTGCAGTACCGGATTTCGCACACACGATGGCAGCAGTGAGCGGCGCGAGGCTCCATTCCCCCCATCAGCACAACCTGCAGTACCGGATTTCACACACACGATGGCAGCAGCGAGGGGGGGAAGACTCCATTCATCCCGTCACCATAACCTGCAGTACCCGATTTCGGACACACGATGGCAGCAGCGAGCAGTGCCAGGCCCCATTCTCCCCATCACCACAAACTGCAGTACCGGATTTCGCACACACGATGGCAGCTGCAAGCCGTGCCAGGCCCCATTCCCATCACCACAACCCGCAGTACAGAATATCGGACACACGATGGCAGCAGCGAGGGGCGCCAGGCTCCGTTCCCCCCATCACCACACCCTGCAGTACCGGATTTCACACAGACGATGGCAGCAGCCAGCGGCGCCAGGCTCCTTTCACATCAACACAACCTGCAGTACCAGATTTCGAACACACGATGGCAGCAGCGAGCAGCGCCAGCCTCCATTCCCCCCCATCACCACAACCTGCAGTACAGAATATCGGACACACGATGGCAGCAGCGAGCATCGCCAGGCTCCATTCCCCCCATCACCACAACCTGCAGTAAACGATCTCGGACACACGATGGCAGCAGCCAGCAGCGCCAGGCCCCATTCAAATCAACCCAACATACAGTACCGCATTTCGCACACACGATGGCAGCAGCCAGAGGCGCCAGGCTCCATTCCTCCTTTCACCACAACCTGCAGTACCAGATTTCACTCACGCGATGGCAACAGCGAGCGAAACCAGGCCCCATCCCCATCAGCACAACCTGCAGTACCGGATTTCGCACACACGATGGCAGCAGCGAGTGGCGCCAGGCTCCATTCCCCCCATCACCACAACTTGCAGTACCAGATTTCACTCACGCGATGGCAACAGCGAGCAGAACCAGGCCCCATCCCAAATCAGCACAACCTTCAGTACCGGATTTCGAACACACGATGGCAGCAGGGAGGGGCGCCAGGCTCCATTCCCCCCATCACCACAACTTGAAGTACCGGATTTCACACACACGATGGCAGCAGCGAGGGGTGCCAGGCTCCATTTTCCCCCATCACCACAACCAGCACTACAGAATATTGGACACACGATGGCAGCAGCGAGCGGCATCAGGTTCCATTCCACCCATCACCACAACCTGCAGTACCAGATTTCACTCACGCGATGGCAACAGCGAGCGAAACCAGGCCCCATCCCCATCAGCACAACATGCAGTACCGGATTTCACACACACGATGGCAGCAACGAGCGGCGCCAGACTCCATTCCCGCCGTCACCACAACCTGCACGACCGGATTTCGCACACACGATGGCAGCAGCGAGCGGCGACAGGCTCCATTCCATCCGTCACCACAACTTGCAGTACCGGATTTCACACACACGATGGCAGCAGCGAGCGGCACCAGGCTCCATTGCCCCCATCACCACAACATGCAGGACCGGATTTCGCACACACGATGGCAGCAGCGAGCGGCGCAAGGATCCATTCCTCCCCATCACCACAACCTGCTGTACCGGATTTCGCACACACGATGGCAGCAGTGAGCGGCACCAGGCTCAATTCCCCCGATCACCACAACCTGCAGGACCGGATTTCGCACTCACGATGGCAGCAGCGAGGGGGGGAGACTCCATTCACCCCATCACCACAACCTGCAGTACCCGATTTCAGACACACGATGGCAGCAGCGAGCGGTGCCAGGCTCCATTCTCCCCATCACCACAAACTGCAGTACCGGATTTCGCACACACGATGGCAGCTGCAAGAGGCACCAGGCCCCATTCCCATCAGCACAACCTGCAGGACCGGATTTCGCACACACGATGGCAGCAGCGAGCGGCGCCAGGCTCCATTGCCCCTATCAGCACAACCCGCAGTACTGGATTTCACACACACTATGGCAGCAGACAGCGGTGCCAGGCTCCATTCCCATCAGCACAACCTGCAATACCGAATTTCGCACACACGATGGCAGCTGCAAGCCGTGCCAGGCCCCATTCCCATCACCACTACCTGCAGGACCGGATATCGAACACACGATGGCAGCAGCGAGCGGCGCCCTGCCCCATTCCCATCAGTACACCCTGCAGCACCGGATTTCGCACACACGATGGCAGCAGCGAGCAGCGCCAGGCTCCATTCCCCCATCACCACAACTTGCAGTAAAGGATTTCGCACACACGATGGCAGCAGCGAACGGTGCCAGGCTCCAATCCCCCCATCACCACAACCTGCAGGACCAGATTTCGCACACACGATGGCAGCAGCCAGCGGCGCCAGGCTCCATTCCCCCCATCACCACAACCAGCAGTACCAGATTTCGCACACACGATGGCAGCAGCGAGGGGCGCCAGGCTCCATTCCTCCCATCACCACAATCTGCAGTACCCGATCTCGGACACACGATGGCAGCAGCCAGCAGCACCAAGCCCCATTCCCCCCATCACCACAACCTGCAGTACCGAATTTCGCACACACGATGGCTGCAGAGAGTGGCGCCAGGCTCCATTCCCCCAATCACCACAACCTGCAGTACCGGATTTTGCACTCACGATGTCAGCAGCGAGCGGCGCCAGGCTCCGTTCCCCTCGTCACCACATCTTGCAGTACCGGATTTCGCACACACGATGGCAGCAGTGAGCGGCGCGAGGCTCCATTCCCCCCATCAGCACAACCTGCAGTACCGGATTTCACACACACGATGGCAGCAGCGAGGGGGGGAGACTCCATTCATCCCGTCACCATAACCTGCAGTACCCGATTTCGGAAACACGATGGCAGCAGCAAGCAGTGCCAGGCCCCATTCTCCCCATCACCACAAACTGCAGTACCGGATTTCGCACACACGATGGCAGCTGCAAGCCGTGCCAGGCCCCATTCCCATCACCACAACCCGCAGTACAGAATATCGGACACACGATGGCAGCAGCGAGGGGCGCCAGGCTCCGTTCCCCCCATCACCACACCCTGCAGTACCGGATTTCACACAGACGATGGCAGCAGCCAGCGGCGCCAGGCTCCTTTCACATCAACACAACCTGCAGTACCAGATTTCGAACACACGATGGCAGCAGCGAGCAGCGCCAGCCTCCATTCCCCCCCATCACCACAACCTGCAGTACAGAATATCGGACACACGATGGCAGCAGCGAGCATCGCCAGGATCCATTCCCCCCATCACCACAACCTGCAGTAAACGATCTCGGACACACGATGGCAGCAGCCAGCAGCGCCAGGCCCCATTCAAATCAACCCAACATACAGTACCGCATTTCGCACACACGATGGCAGCAGCCAGAGGCGCCAGGCTCCATTCCTCCTTTCACCACAACCTGCAGTACCAGATTTCACTCACGCGATGGCAACAGCGAGCGAAACCAGGCCCCATCCCCATCAGCACAACCTGCAGTACCGGATTTCACACACACGATGGCAGCAGCGAGCAGCGCCAGGCTCCATTCCCCCCATCACCACAACCTGCAGTACCGGATTTAGCACACACGATGGCAGCAGCAAGCGGCGCCAGGCTCCATTCCCCCCATCACCACAACCTGCACTACAGAATATCGGACACACGATGGCAGCAGCGAGCGGCACCAGGCTCCATTCCCGCCGTCACCACAACGTGCACGACCGGATTTCGCACACACGATGGCAGCAAGGAGCGACGACAGGCTCCATTCCCCTCGTCACCACATCTTGCAGTACCGGATTTTGCACACACGATGGCAGCAGCGAGCAGCGCCAGGCTCCATTCCCCCAATCACCACAACCTGCAGTACCGGATTTCGCACACACGATGGCAGCAGCGTGCGGCGCCAGGCTCCATTCCCCCCCATCACCACAACCTGCAGTACCGGATTTCGCACACACGATGGCAGCTGCAAGCGGCACCAGGCCCCATTCCCATCAGCACAACCTGCAGGACAGGATTTCGCGCACGCGATGGCAGCAGCGAGCAGCGACAGGCTCCATTCCCCTCCTCACCACATCTTGCAGGACCGGATTTCGCACACACGATGGCAGCAGTGAACGGCGCCAGTCTCCATTCCCCCCATCACCACAACCTGCAGTACCCGATTTCACACACACGATGGCAGCAGCGAGGGGGGGAGACTCCAATCATCCCGTCACCATAACCTGCAGTACCCGATTTCGGACACACGATGGCAGCAGCGAGCAGCGCCAGGCCCAATTCTCCCCATCACCACAAACTGCAGTGCCGGATTTCGCACACACGATGGCAGCTGCAAGCCGTGCCAGGCCCCATTCCCATCACCACAACCTGCAGGACCTGATATCGAACACACGATGGCAGCAGCGAGCGGCGCCCTGCTCCATTCCCTTCAGTACACCCTGCAGCACCGGATTTCGCACACACGATGGCAGCAGCGAGCAGCGCCAGGCTCCATTCCCCCCATCACCACAAACTGCAGTAACGGATTTCGCACACACGATGGAAGCAGCGAGCGGCGCCAGGATCTAATCCCCCCATCACCACAACTTGCAGGACCAGATTTCGAACACACGATGGCAGCAGCGAGCGGCGCCAGGCTCCATTCCCCTCGTCACCACATCTTGCAGTACCGGATTTCACACACACGATGGCAGCAGCGAGGGGGGGAGACTCCATTCATCCCGTCACCATAACCTGCAGTACCCGATTTCGGACACACGATGGCAGCAGCGAGCAGTGCCGGGCCCCATTCTCCCCATCACCACAAACTGCAGCACCGGATTTCGCACACACGATGGCAGCTGCAAGCCGTGCCAGGCCCCATTCCCATCACCACAACCTGCAGGACCGGATATCGAACACACGATGGCAGCAGCGAGTGGCGCCATGCCCCATTCCCATCAGTACACCCTGCAGCACCGGATTTCGCACACACGATGGCAGCAGCGAGCGGCGCCAGGCTCCATTCCCCCCGTCACCACGACTTGCAGTACAGAATATCGGACACATGATGGCAGCTGCGAGGGGCGCCAGGCTCCATTCCCCCCATCACCACAACCTGCAGTACCGGATTTCACACACACGATGGCAGCAGCAAGCGGCGCCAGGCCCCTTTCCCACCAACACAACCTGCAGTACCGGAATTCGAACACACGATTGCAGCAGCGAGCAGCGCCAGGCTCCATTCCCCCCCACCACCACTTCCTGCAGTACAGATTATAGGACACGCGACGGCAGCAGCGAGCATCGCCAGGCTCCAATCCCAAAATCACCACAACCTGCAGTACCGGATTTCGCACACACGATGGTAGCAGCAAGCGGCGCCAGGCTCCATTCCCCCCATCAACACAACCTGCAGCACCGGATTTCGCACACACGATGGCAGCAGCGAGCGGTGCCAGGCTCCAAACCCCCCATAACCACAACCTGCAGTACCGGATTTCACACACACGATGGCAGCAGAGATTGGCGCCAGACTCCATTCCACCCATCACCACAACCTGCAGTAAAGGATTTCGAACACACGATGGCAGCAGCGAGCGGTGCCAGGCTCCATTCCCCCATCACCACAACCTGCAGTACCGGATTTCGCACACACAATGCAGCAGCCAGCAGCGCCAGGCCCCATTCAAATCAACCCAACATACAGTACCACATTTCGCACACACGATGGCAGCAGCGAGCGGTGCCAGGCTCCATTCCCCCCATCACCACAACCTGCAGTACCAGATTTCGAACACACGATGGCAGCAGCGAGCGGCTCCAGGCTCCATTCCCCCCCATCGCCACAACCTGAAGCACAGAATATCGAACACACGATGGCAACAATGAGCAGCGCCAGGCTCCATTTCCCCCATCACCACAACCTGCAGGACCGGATTTCGCATACACGATGGCAGCAGCAAGGGGCGCCAGGCTCCACTCCCCCCATCACCACAACCTGCAGTACCAGATTTCACTCACGCGATGGCAACAGCGAGCGAAACCAGGCCCCATCCCCATCAGCACAACCTGCAGTACCGGATTTCACACACACGATGGCTGCAGCGAGGGGCGCCAGGCTCCATTCCCCCCATCACCACAACCTGCAGTACCGGATTTCGCACACACGATGGCAGCAGAGAGTGGCGCCAGGCTCCACTCCCCCCATCACCACAACCTGCAGTACCAGATTTCACTCACGCGATGGCAACAGCGAGCAGAACCAGGCTACATCCCAAATCAGCACAACCTTCAATACCGGATTTCGAACACACGATGGCAGCAGCGAGGGGCGCCAGGCTCCATTCCCCCCATCACCACAACTTGCAGTACCGGATTTCACACACACGATGGCAGCAGAGATTGGCGCCAGACTCCATTCCACCCATCACCACAACCTGCAGTAAAGGATTTCGAACACACGATGGCAGCAGCGAGCGGTGCCAGGCTCCATTCCCCCATCACCACAACCTGCAGTACCGGATTTCGCACACACAATGCAGCAGCCAGCAGCGCCAGGCCCCATTCAAATCAACCCAACATACAGTACCACATTTCGCACACACGATGGCATCAGCGAGCGGTGCCAGGCTCCATTCCCCCCATCACCACAACCTGCAGTACCAGATTTCGAACACACGATGGCAGCAGCGAGCGGCTCCAGGATCCATTCCCCCCCATCGCCACAACCTGCAGCACAGAATATCGAACACACGATGGCAATAATGAGCAGCGCCAGGCTCCATTTCCCCCATCACCACAACCTGCAGGACCGGATTTCGCATACACGATGGCAGCAGCAAGGGGCGCCAGGCTCCACTCCCCCCATCACCACAACCTGCAGTACCAGATTTCACTCACGCGATGGCAACAGCGAGCGAAACCAGGCCCCATCCCCATCAGCACAACCTGCAGTACCGGATTTCACACACACGATGGCTGCAGCGAGGGGCGCCAGGCTCCATTCCCCCCATCACCACAACCTGCAGTACCGGATTTCGCACACACGATGGCAGCAGAGAGTGGCGCCAGGCTCCACTCCCCCCATCACCACAACCTGCAGTACCAGATTACCCTCACGCGATGGCAACAGCGAGCAGAACCAGGCTACATCCCAAATCAGCACAACCTTCAATACCGGATTTCGAACACACGATGGCAGCAGCGAGGGGCGCCAGGCTCCATTCCCCCCATCACCACAACTTGCAGTACCGGATTTCACACACACGATGGCAGCAGAGATTGGCGCCAGACTCCATTCCACCCATCACCACAACCTGCAGTAAAGGATTTCGAACACACGATGGCAGCAGCGAGGGGCATCAGGTTCCATTCCACCCATCACCACAACCTGCAGTACCAGATTTCACTCACGCGATGGCAACAGCGAGCGAAACCAGGCCCCATCCCCATCAGCACAACCTGCAGTACCGGATTTCACACACACGATGGCAGCAGCGAGCGGCGCCAGGCTCCATTCCATCCGTCACCACAACCTGCACGACCGGATTTCGCACACACGATGGCAGCAGCGAGCGGCACCAGGCTCCATTGCCCCCATCACCACAACCTGCAAGACCGGATTTCACACACACGATGGCAGCAGCGAGCGGCGCAAGGATCCATTCCTCCCCATCACCACAACCTGCTGTACCGGATTTCGCACACACGATGGCAGCAGCGAGGGGCGCCAGGCTCCATTCCCCCGATCACCACAACCTGCAGTAAAGGATTTCGCACTCACGATGGCAGCAGCGAGGGGGGGAGACTCCATTCACCCCATCACCACAACCTGCAGTACCCGATTTCAGACACACGATGGCAGCAGCGAGCAGCGCCAGGCTCCATTCTCCCCATCACCACAAAGTGCAGTACCGGATTTCGCACACACGATGGCAGCTGCAAGAGGCACCAGGCCCCATTCCCATCAGCACAACCTGCAGGACAGGATTTCGCACACACGATGGCAGCAGCGAGCGGCGCCAGGCTTCATTGCCCCCATCACCACAACCCGCAGTACCGGATTTCACACACACGATGGCAGCAGACAGCGGTGCCAGGCTTCATTCCCATCAGCACAACCTGCAATACCGGATGTCGCACACACGATGGCAGCAGCGAGCAGCGCCAGGCTCCATTCCCCCCATCACCACAACCTGCAGTACCGGATTTCACACTCACGATGGCATCAGCGAGCAGCGCCAGGCTCCGTTCCCCTCGTCACCACAACCTGCAGTACCGGATTTCGCACACACGATGGCAGCAGTGAGCGGCACCAGGCTCCATTTCCCCCATCACCACAACCTGCAGGACCGGATTTCACACACACGATGGCAGCAGCGAGGGGGTGAGACTCCATTCATCCCGTCACCATAACCTGCAGTACCCGATTTCGCACACACGATGGCAGCAGCGAGCAGCGCCAGGCTCCATTCCCCCCATCACCACAACTTACAGTAAAGGATTTCGCACACACAATGGCAGCAGCAAGCGGCACCAGGCTCCAATCCCCCCATCACCACAACCTCCAGGACCGGATTTCGCACACACGATGGCAGCAGCGAGGGGCGCCAGGCTCCATTCCCCCCATCACCACAACCTGCAGCACAGAATATCGGACACACGATGGCAGCAGCGAGCAGCACCAAGCCCCATTCCCCCCATCACCACAACCTGCAGTACCGGATTTCACACACACGATGGCTGCAGAGAGTGGCGCCAGGCACCATTCCCCCCATCACCACAACCTGCAGGACCGGATTTCGCACTCACGATGGCAGCAGCGAGCAGCGCCAGGCTACGTTCCCCTCGTCACCACATCTTGCAGTACCGGATTTCGCACACACGATGGCAGCATTGAGCGGCGCCTGGCTCCATTCCCCCCATCACCACAACCTGCAGTACCGGATCTCACACACACGATGGCAGCAGCGAGGGGGGGAGACTCCATTCATCCCGTCACCATAACCTGCAGTACCCGATTTCGGACACACGATGGCAGCAGCGAGCAGTGCCAGGCCCCATTCTCCCCATCACCACAAACTGCAGTACCGGATTTCGCACGCACGATGGCAGCTGCAAGCCGTGCCAGGCCCCTTTCCCATCACCACAACCTGCAGGACCGGATATCGAACACACGATGGCAGCAGCGAGCGGCGCCATGCCCCATTCCCATCAGTACACCCTGCAGCACCGGATTTCGCACACACGATGGCAGCAGCGAGCAGTGCCAGGCTCCATTCCCCCCATCACCACAACTTGCAGTAAAGGATTTCGCACACACGATGGCAGCAGCTAGCAGCGCCAGGCTCCATTCCCCCCCATCACCACAACCTGCAGTACAGAATATCGGACGCACGATGGCAGCAGCGAGAGGCGCCAGGCTCCATTCCCCCCATCACCACAACCTGCAGTACCGGATTTCACACACACGATGGCAGCTGCAAGAGGCACCAGGCCCCATTCCCATCAGCTCAACCTGCAGGACCGGATTTAGCACACACGATGGCAGCAGCGAGCGGCGCCAGGCTCCATTGCCCCCATCAGCACAACCCGCAGTGCGGGATTTCACACACACGATGGCAGCAGACAGCAGTGCCAGGCTCCATTCCCATCAGCACAACCTGCAATACCGAATTTCGCACACACGATGGCGGCTGCAAGCCGTGCCAGGCCCCATTCCCATCACCACTACCTGCAGGACCGGATATCGAACACACGATGGCAGCAGCGAGCGGCGCCCTGCCCCATTTACATCAGCACACCCTGCAGCACCGGATTTCGCACACACGATGGCAGCAGCGAGCAGCGCCAGGCTCCATTCCCCCATCACCACAACCTGCAGTACCGGATTTCACACACACGATGGCAGCAGCGAGTGGCGCCAGGCTCCAAACTCCCCATAACCACAACCTGCAGTACCGGATTTCGCACACACGATGGCAGCTGCAAGAGGCACCAGGCCCCATTCCCATCAGCTCAACCTGCAGGACCGGATTTAGCACACACGATGGCAGCAGCGAGCGGCGCCAGGCTCCATTGCCCCCATCAGCACAACCCGCAGTGCTGGATTTCACACACACGATGGCAGCAGACAGCAGTGCCAGGCTCCATTCCCATCAGCACAACCTGCAATACCGAATTTCGCACACACGATGGCGGCTGCAAGCCGTGCCAGGCCCCATTCCCATCACCACTACCTGCAGGACCGGATATCGAACACACGATGGCAGCAGCGAGCGGCGCCCTGCCCCATTTACATCAGCACACCCTGCAGCACCGGATTTCGCACACACGATGGCAGCAGCGAGCAGCGCCAGGCTCCATTCCCCCATCACCACAACTTGCAGTAAAGGATTTCGCACACACGATGGCAGCAGCGAACGGCGCCAGGCTCCAATCCCCCCATCACCACAACCTGCAGGACCAGATTTCGCACACACGATGGCAGCAGCCAGCAGCGCCAGGCTCCATTCCCCCCATCACCACAACCAGCAGTACCGGATTTCGCACACACGATGGCAGCAGCGAGGGGCGCCAGGCTCCATTCCTCCCATCACCACAATCTGCAGTACCCGATCTCGGACACACGATGGCAGCAGCCAGCAGCACCAAGCCCCATTCCCCCCATCACCACAACCTGCAGTACCGGATTTAGCACACACGATGGCAGCAGCAAGCGGCGCCAGGCTCCATTCCCCCCATCACCACAACCTGCAGTACCGGATTTCGCACACACGATGGCAGCAGCGAGGGGCGCCAGGCTCCGTTCCCCTCGTCACCACATCTTGCAGTACCGGATTTCACACACACGATGGCTGCAGAGAGTGGCGCCAGGCTCCATTCCCCCCATCAGCACAACCTGCAGGACCGGATTTCACACACACGGTGGCAGCAGCGAGGGGGGGAGACTCCATTCATCCCATCACCATAACCTGCAGTACCCGATTTCGGACACACGATGGCAGCAGCGAGCAGTGCCAGGCCCCATTCTCCCCATCACCACAAACTGCAGTACCGAATTTCGCACACACGATGGCAACTTCAAGCCGTGCCAGGCCCCATTCCCATCACCACAACCTGCAGTACAGAATATCGGACACACGATGGCAGCAGCGAGGGGCGCCAGGCTCCGTTCCCCCCATCACCACACCCTGCAGTACCGGATTTCACACACACGATGGCAGCAGCAAGGGGCGCCAGGCTCCATTCCCCCCATCACCACAACCTGCAGTACCAGATTTCGAACACACGATGGCAGCAGCGAGCGTCTGCAGGCTCCATTCCCCCCCATCACCACAACCTGCAGCACAGAATATCGAACACACGATGGCAGCAGCGAGCATCGCCAGGCTCCATTCCCCCCATCACCACAACCTGCAGTACCGGATTTCACACACACGATGGCAGCAGCAAGGGGCGCCAGGCTCCATTCCCCCCATCACCACAACCTGCAGTACCAGATTTCACTCACGCGATGGCAACAGCGAGCGAAACCAGGCCCCATCCCCATCAGCACAGCCTGCAGTACCGGATTTCACACACACGATGGCTGCAGCGAGGGGCGCCAGGCTCCATTCCCCCCATCACCACAACCTGCAGCACAGAATATCGAACACACGATGGCAGCAGCGAGCGGCGCCAGGCTCCATTCCCCCCATCACCACAACCTGCAGTACCAGATTTCACACACACGATGGCAGCAGAAAGGGGCGCCAGGCTCCATTCCCCCCATCACCACAACCTGCAGTACCAGATTTCACTCACGCGATGGCAACAGCAAGCGAAACCAGGCCCCATCCCCATCAGCACAGCCTGCAGTACCGGATTTCAAACACACGATGGCTGCAGCGAGGGGCGCCAGGCTCCATTCCCCCCATCAGCACAACCTGCAGGACCGGATTTCACACACACGATGGCAGCAGCGAGGGAGGGAGACTCCATTCATCCCGTCACCATAACCTGCAGTACCCGATTTCGGACACACGATGGCAGCAGCGAGCAGTGCCAGGCCCCATTCTCCCCATCACCACAAACTGCAGTACCGAATTTAGCACACACGATGGCAGCAGCAAGCGGCGCCAGGCTCCATTCCCAACATCACCACAACCTGCAGTACCCGATTTCGGACACACGATGGCATCAGCGAGCGGGGCCAGACCCCGTTCCCCTCGTCACCACAACCTGCAGTACCGGATTTCGCACACACGATGGCAGCAGCGAGCGGCTCCAGGCTCCATTCCCCCCCATCACCACAACCTGCAGCACAGAATATCGAACACACGATGGCAACAACGAGCAGCGCCAGGCTCCATTCCCCCCATCACCACAACCTGCAGGACCGGATTTCGCACACACGATGGCAGCAGCGAGAGGCGCCAGGCTCCATTCCCCCCATCACCACAACCTGTAGGACCGGATTTCGAACACACCATGGCAGCAGCGAGCGGTGCCAGGCTCCATTCCCCCCATAACCACAACCTGCAGTACCAGATTTCGAACACACGATGGCAGCAGCAAGCGGCGCCAGGCTACATTCCCCCCATCACCACAACCTGCACTACAGGATTTTGCACACACGATGGCAGCAGCGAGTGGCGCCAGGCTCCATTCCCCCCATCACCACAACTTGCAGTACCGGATTTCACACACACGATGGCAGCAGCGAGGGGCGCCAGGCTCCATTTTCCCCCATCACCAAAACCAGCACTACAGAATATCGGACACACGATGGCAGCAGCGAGCGGCACCAGGCTCCATTCCCGCCGTCACCACAACCTGCACGACCAGATTTCGCACACACGATGGCAGCATGGAGCGACGACAGGCTCCATTCCCCTCGTCACCACATCTTGCAGTACCGGATTTTGCACACACGATGGCAGCAGCAAGCGGCGCCAGGCTCCATTCCCCCCCATCACCACAACCTGCAGGACAGGATTTCGCGCACGCGATGGCAGCAGCGAGCGGCGCCAGGCTCCATTACCCCCATCACCACAACCCGCACAAACGGATTTCAAACACACAATGGCAGCAGACAGCGGCGCCAGGCTCCATTCCCATCAGCACATCCTGCAATACCGGATTTCGCACACACGATGGCAGCAGCGAGCAGCGACAGGCTCCGTTCCCCTCGTCACCACATCTTGCAGTACCGGATTTCGCACACACGATGGCAGCAGTGAACGGCGCCAGGCTCCATTCCCCCCATCACCACAACCTGCAGTACTCGATTTCACACACACGATGGCAGCAGCGATGGGGGGGGACACACATCATCCCGTCACCATAACCTGCAGTACCCGATTTCGGACACACGATGGCAGCAGCGAGCAGCGCCAGGCCCAATTCTCCCCATCACCACAAACTGCAGTACCGGATTTCGCACACACGATGGCAGCTGCAAGCCGTGCCAGGCCCCATTCCCATCACCACAACCTGCAGGACCGGATATCGAACACACGATGGCAGCAGCGAGCGGCGCCATGCCCCATTCCCATCAGTACACCCTGCAGCACCGGATTTCGCACACACAATGACAGCAGCGATCGGCGCCAGGCACCATTCCCCCCGTCACCACGACTTGCAGTACAGAATATCGGACACACGATGGCAGCAGCGAGGGGCGCCAGGCTCCGTTCCCCCCATCACCACAACCTGCAGTACCGGATTTCACACAGACGATGGCAGCAACGAGCGGCGCCAGGCCCCTTTCCCACCAACACAACCTGCAGTACCGGAATTCGAACACACGATTGCAGCAGCGAGCAGCGCCAGGCTCCATTCCCCCCCACCACCACAACCTGCAGTACAGAACATAGGACACGCGACGGCAGCAGCGAGCATTGCCAGGCTCCATTCCCCCCATCACCACAACCTGCAGTACCGGATTTCGCACACACGATGGCAGCAGCGAGTGGCGCCAGGAACAATTCCCGCCATCACCACAACCTGCAGTACCGGATTTCGCACACACGATGGCAGCAGCGAGCGGCGCCAGGCTCCAAACCCCCCATCACCACAACCTGCAATACCGGATTT
Organism: Amazona ochrocephala; assembly: GCA_039720435.1. Taxonomy (NCBI): domain Eukaryota; kingdom Metazoa; phylum Chordata; class Aves; order Psittaciformes; family Psittacidae; genus Amazona; species Amazona ochrocephala. The sequence continues at coordinate 119,839,611 of CM077909.1, forward strand.
CGCACACACGATGGCAGCAGAGAGTGGCGCCAGACTCCATTCCACCCATCACCACAACCTGCAGTAAAGGATTTCGAACACACGATGGCAGCAGCGAGCGGTGCCAGGCTCCATTCCCCCATCACCACAACCTGCAGTACCGGATTTCGCACACACGATGGCAGCAGCGAGCAGCGCCAGGCTCCATTCCCCCCATCACCACAACCTGCAGTACCGGATTTCGCACACACAATGCAGCAGCCAGCAGCGCCAGGCCCCATTCAAAACAACCCAACATACAGTACCGCATTTCGCACACACGATGGCAGCAGCGAGCGGTGCCAGGCTCCATTCCCCCCATCACCACAACCTGCAGTACCAGATTTCGAACACACGATGGCAGCAGCGAGATGCTCCACGCTCCATTCCCCCCCATCACCACAACCTACAGCACAGAATATCGAACACACGATGGCAACAACGAGCAGCGCCAGGCTCCATTCCCCCCATCACCACAACCTGCAGTATCGGATTTAGCACACACGATGGCAGCAGCAAGCGGCGCCAGGCTCCATTCCCCCCATCACCACAACTTGCAGTACCAGATTTCACTCACGCGATGGCAAGAGCGAGCAGAACCAGGCCCCATCCCAAATCAGCACAACCTTCAGTACTGGATTTCGAACACACCATGGCAGCAGCGACTGGCACCAGGCTCCATTCCCCCCTTCACCACAACTTGCAGTACCGGATTTCACACACACGATGGCAGCAGCGAGGGGCGCCAGGCTCCATTTTCCCCCATCACCACAACCAGCACTACAGAATATCGGACACACAATGGCAGCAGCGAGCGGCATCAGGTTCCATTCCACCCATCACCACAACCTGCAGTATTAGATTTCACTCACGCGATGGAAGCAGCGAGCGAAACCAGGCCCCATCCCCATCAGCACAACCTGCAGTACCGGATTTCACACACACGATGGCAGCAACGAGCGGCGCCAGGCTCCATTCCCGCCGTCACCACAACCTGCACGACCGGATTTCGCACACACGATGGCAGCAGCGAGCGGCGACAGGCTCCATTCCTCCCATCACCACAATCTGCAGTACCCGATCTCGGACACACGATGGCAGCAGCCAGCAGCACCAAGCCCCATTCCCCCCATCACCACAACCTGCAGTACCGGATTGCACACACACGATGGCTGCAGAGAGTGGCGCCAGGCTCCATTCCCCCCATCACCACAACCTGCAGTACCGGATTTCGCACTCACGATGGCAGCAGCGAGCGGCGCCAGGCTCCGTTCCCCTCGTCAAAACATCTTGCAGTACCGGATTTCGCACACACGATGGCAGCAGTGAGCGGCGCCAGGCTCCATTCCCCCCATCAGCACAACATGCAGGACCGGATTTCACACACACGGTGGCAGCAGCGAGGGGGGGAGACTCCATTCATCCCATCACCATAACCTGCAGTACCCGATTTCGGACACACGATGGCAGCAGCGAGCAGTGCCAGGCCCCATTCTCCCCATCACCACAAACTGCAGTACCGAATTTCGCACACACGATGGCAGCTTCAAGCCGTGCCAGGCCCCATTCCCATCACCACAACCTGCAGTACAGAATATCGGACACACGATGGCAGCAGCGAGGGGCGCCAGGCTCCGTTCCCCCCATCACCACACCCTGCAGTACCGGATTTCACACACACGATGGCAGCAGCAAGGGGCGCCAGGCTCCATTCCCCCCATCACCACAACCTGCAGTACCAGATTTCGAACACACGATGGCAGCAGCGAGCGTCTGCAGGCTCCATTCCCCCCCATCACCACAACCTGCAGCACAGAATATCGAACACACGATGGGAGCAGCGAGCATCGCCAGGCTCCATTCCCCCCATCACCACAACCTGCAGTACCGGATTTCACACACACGATGGCAGCAGCAAGGGGCGCCAGGCTCCATTCCCCCCATCACCACAACCTGCAGTACCAGATTTCACTCACGCGATGGCAACAGCGAGCGAAACCAGGCCCCATCCCCATCAGCACAGCCTGCAGTACCGGATTTCACACACACGATGGCTGCAGCGAGGGGCGCCAGGCTCCATTCCCCCCATCACCACAACCTGCAGCACAGAATATCGAACACACGATGGCAGCAGCGCGCGGCGCCAGGCTCCATTTCCCCCATCACCACAACCTGCAGTACCAGATTTCACACACACGATGGCAGCAGAAAGGGGCGCCAGGCTCCATTCCCCCCATCACCACAACCTGCAGTACCAGATTTCACTCACGCGATGGCAACAGCAAGCGAAACCAGGCCTCATCCCCATCAGCACAGCCTGCAGTACCGGATTTCACACACACGATGGCTGCAGCGAGGGGCGCCAGGCTCCATTCCCCCCATCAGCACAACCTGCAGGACCGGATTTCACACACACGATGGCAGCAGCGAGGGAGGGAGACTCCATTCATCCCGTCACCATAACCTGCAGTACCCGATTTCGGACACACGATGGCAGCAGCGAGCAGTGCCGGGCCCCATTCTCCCCATCACCACAAACTGCAGCACCGGATTTCGCACACACGATGGCAGCTGCAAGCCGTGCCAGGCCCCATTCCCATCACCACAACCTGCAGGACCGGATATCGAACACACGATGGCAGCAGCGAGTGGCGCCATGCCCCATTCCCATCAGTACACCCTGCAGCACCGGATTTCGCACACACGATGGCAGCAGCGAGCGGCGCCAGGCTCCATTCCCCCCATCACCACGACTTGCAGTACAGAATATCGGACACATGATGGCAGCTGCGAGGGGCGCCAGGCTCCATTCCCCCCATCACCACAACCTGCAGTACCGGATTTCACACACACGATGGCAGCAGCAAGCGGCGCCAGGCCCCTTTCCCACCAACACAACCTGCAGTACCGGAATTCGAACACACGATTGCAGCAGCGAGCAGCGCCAGGCTCCATTCCCCCCCACCACTACTTCCTGCAGTACAGATTATAGGACACGCGACGGCAGCAGCGAGCATCGCCAGGCTCCAATCCCAAAATCACCACAACCTGCAGTACCGGATTTCGCACACACGATGGTAGCAGCAAGCGGCGCCAGGCTCCATTCCCCCCATCAACACAACCTGCAGCACCGGATTTCGCACACACGATGGCAGCAGCGAGCGGTGCCAGGCTCCAAACCCCCCATAACCACAACCTGCAGTACCGGATTTCACACACACGATGGCAGCAGAGATTGGCGCCAGACTCCATTCCACCCATCACCACAACCTGCAGTAAAGGATTTCGAACACACGATGGCAGCAGCGAGCGGTGCCAGGCTCCATTCCCCCATCACCACAACCTGCAGTACCGGATTTCGCACACACAATGCAGCAGCCAGCAGCGCCAGGCCCCATTCAAATCAACCCAACATACAGTACCACATTTCGCACACACGATGGCAGCAGCGAGCGGTGCCAGGCTCCATTCCCCCCATCACCACAACCTGCAGTACCAGATTTCGAACACACGATGGCAGCAGCGAGCGGCTCCAGGCTCCATTCCCCCCCATCGCCACAACCTGAAGCACAGAATATCGAACACACGATGGCAACAATGAGCAGCGCCAGGCTCCATTTCCCCCATCACCACAACCTGCAGGACCGGATTTCGCATACACGATGGCAGCAGCAAGGGGCGCCAGGCTCCACTCCCCCCATCACCACAACCTGCAGTACCAGATTTCACTCACGCGATGGCAACAGCGAGCGAAACCAGGCCCCATCCCCATCAGCACAACCTGCAGTACCGGATTTCACACACACGATGGCTGCAGCGAGGGGCGCCAGGCTCCATTCCCCCCATCACCACAACCTGCAGTACCGGATTTCGCACACACGATGGCAGCAGAGAGTGGCGCCAGGCTCCACTCCCCCCATCACCACAACCTGCAGTACCAGATTTCACTCACGCGATGGCAACAGCGAGCAGAACCAGGCTACATCCCAAATCAGCACAACCTTCAATACCGGATTTCGAACACACGATGGCAGCAGCGAGGGGCGCCAGGCTCCATTCCCCCCATCACCACAACTTGCAGTACCGGATTTCACACACACGATGGCAGCAGAGATTGGCGCCAGACTCCATTCCACCCATCACCACAACCTGCAGTAAAGGATTTCGAACACACGATGGCAGCAGCGAGCGGTGCCAGGCTCCATTCCCCCATCACCACAACCTGCAGTACCGGATTTCGCACACACAATGCAGCAGCCAGCAGCGCCAGGCCCCATTCAAATCAACCCAACATACAGTACCACATTTCGCACACACGATGGCAGCAGCGAGCGGTGCCAGGCTCCATTCCCCCCATCACCACAACCTGCAGTACCAGATTTCGAACACACGATGGCAGCAGCGAGCGGCTCCAGGCTCCATTCCCCCCCATCGCCACAACCTGCAGCACAGAATATCGAACACACGATGGCAATAATGAGCAGCGCCAGGCTCCATTTCCCCCATCACCACAACCTGCAGGACCGGATTTCGCATACACGATGGCAGCAGCAAGGGGCGCCAGGCTCCACTCCCCCCATCACCACAACCTGCAGTACCAGATTTCACTCACGCGATGGCAACAGCGAGCGAAACCAGGCCCCATCCCCATCAGCACAACCTGCAGTACCGGATTTCACACACACGATGGCTGCAGCGAGGGGCGCCAGGCTCCATTCCCCCCATCACCACAACCTGCAGTACCGGATTTCGCACACACGATGGCAGCAGAGAGTGGCGCCAGGCTCCACTCCCCCCATCACCACAACCTGCAGTACCAGATTACCCTCACGCGATGGCAACAGCGAGCAGAACCAGGCTACATCCCAAATCAGCACAACCTTCAATACCGGATTTCGAACACACGATGGCAGCAGCGAGGGGCGCCAGGCTCCATTCCCCCCATCACCACAACTTGCAGTACCGGATTTCACACACACGATGGCAGCAGAGATTGGCGCCAGACTCCATTCCACCCATCACCACAACCTGCAGTAAAGGATTTCGAACACACGATGGCAGCAGCGAGGGGCATCAGGTTCCATTCCACCCATCACCACAACCTGCAGTACCAGATTTCACTCACGCGATGGCAACAGCGAGCGAAACCAGGCCCCATCCCCATCAGCACAACCTGCAGTACCGGATTTCACACACACGATGGCAGCAGCGAGCGGCGCCAGGCTCCATTCCATCCGTCACCACAACCTGCACGACCGGATTTCGCACACACGATGGCAGCAGCGAGCGGCACCAGGCTCCATTGCCCCCATCACCACAACCTGCAAGACCGGATTTCACACACACGATGGCAGCAGCGAGCGGCGCAAGGATCCATTCCTCCCCATCACCACAACCTGCTGTACCGGATTTCGCACACACGATGGCAGCAGCGAGGGGCGCCAGGCTCCATTCCCCCGATCACCACAACCTGCAGTAAAGGATTTCGCACTCACGATGGCAGCAGCGAGGGGGGGAGACTCCATTCACCCCATCACCACAACCTGCAGTACCCGATTTCAGACACACGATGGCAGCAGCGAGCAGCGCCAGGCTCCATTCTCCCCATCACCACAAACTGCAGTACCGGATTTCGCACACACGATGGCAGCTGCAAGAGGCACCAGGCCCCATTCCCATCAGCACAACCTGCAGGACAGGATTTCGCACACACGATGGCAGCAGCGAGCGGCGCCAGGCTTCATTGCCCCCATCACCACAACCCGCAGTACCGGATTTCACACACACGATGGCAGCAGACAGCGGTGCCAGGCTTCATTCCCATCAGCACAACCTGCAATACCGGATGTCGCACACACGATGGCAGCAGCGAGCAGCGCCAGGCTCCATTCCCCCCATCACCACAACCTGCAGTACCGGATTTCACACTCACGATGGCATCAGCGAGCAGCGCCAGGCTCCGTTCCCCTCGTCACCACAACCTGCAGTACCGGATTTCGCACACACGATGGCAGCAGTGAGCGGCACCAGGCTCCATTTCCCCCATCACCACAACCTGCAGGACCGGATTTCACACACACGATGGCAGCAGCGAGGGGGTGAGACTCCATTCATCCCGTCACCATAACCTGCAGTACCCGATTTCGCACACACGATGGCAGCAGCGAGCAGCGCCAGGCTCCATTCCCCCCATCACCACAACTTACAGTAAAGGATTTCGCACACACAATGGCAGCAGCAAGCGGCACCAGGCTCCAATCCCCCCATCACCACAACCTCCAGGACCGGATTTCGCACACACGATGGCAGCAGCGAGGGGCGCCAGGCTCCATTCCCCCCATCACCACAACCTGCAGCACAGAATATCGGACACACGATGGCAGCAGCGAGCAGCACCAAGCCCCATTCCCCCCATCACCACAACCTGCAGTACCGGATTTCACACACACGATGGCTGCAGAGAGTGGCGCCAGGCACCATTCCCCCCATCACCACAACCTGCAGGACCGGATTTCGCACTCACGATGGCAGCAGCGAGCAGCGCCAGGCTACGTTCCCCTCGTCACCACATCTTGCAGTACCGGATTTCGCACACACGATGGCAGCATTGAGCGGCGCCTGGCTCCATTCCCCCCATCACCACAACCTGCAGTACCGGATCTCACACACACGATGGCAGCAGCGAGGGGGGGAGACTCCATTCATCCCGTCACCATAACCTGCAGTACCCGATTTCGGACACACGATGGCAGCAGCGAGCAGTGCCAGGCCCCATTCTCCCCATCACCACAAACTGCAGTACCGGATTTCGCACGCACGATGGCAGCTGCAAGCCGTGCCAGGCCCCTTTCCCATCACCACAACCTGCAGGACCGGATATCGAACACACGATGGCAGCAGCGAGCGGCGCCATGCCCCATTCCCATCAGTACACCCTGCAGCACCGGATTTCGCACACACGATGGCAGCAGCGAGCAGTGCCAGGCTCCATTCCCCCCATCACCACAACTTGCAGTAAAGGATTTCGCACACACGATGGCAGCAGCTAGCAGCGCCAGGCTCCATTCCCCCCCATCACCACAACCTGCAGTACAGAATATCGGACGCACGATGGCAGCAGCGAGAGGCGCCAGGCTCCATTCCCCCCATCACCACAACCTGCAGTACCGGATTTCACACACACGATGGCAGCAGCGAGTGGCGCCAGGCTCCAAACTCCCCATAACCACAACCTGCAGTACCGGATTTCGCACACACGATGGCAGCTGCAAGAGGCACCAGGCCCCATTCCCATCAGCTCAACCTGCAGGACCGGATTTAGCACACACGATGGCAGCAGCGAGCGGCGCCAGGCTCCATTGCCCCCATCAGCACAACCCGCAGTGCGGGATTTCACACACACGATGGCAGCAGACAGCAGTGCCAGGCTCCATTCCCATCAGCACAACCTGCAATACCGAATTTCGCACACACGATGGCGGCTGCAAGCCGTGCCAGGCCCCATTCCCATCACCACTACCTGCAGGACCGGATATCGAACACACGATGGCAGCAGCGAGCGGCGCCCTGCCCCATTTACATCAGCACACCCTGCAGCACCGGATTTCGCACACACGATGGCAGCAGCGAGCAGCGCCAGGCTCCATTCCCCCATCACCACAACCTGCAGTACCGGATTTCACACACACGATGGCAGCAGCGAGTGGCGCCAGGCTCCAAACTCCCCATAACCACAACCTGCAGTACCGGATTTCGCACACACGATGGCAGCTGCAAGAGGCACCAGGCCCCATTCCCATCAGCTCAACCTGCAGGACCGGATTTAGCACACACGATGGCAGCAGCGAGCGGCGCCAGGCTCCATTGCCCCCATCAGCACAACCCGCAGTGCTGGATTTCACACACACGATGGCAGCAGACAGCAGTGCCAGGCTCCATTCCCATCAGCACAACCTGCAATACCGAATTTCGCACACACGATGGCGGCTGCAAGCCGTGCCAGGCCCCATTCCCATCACCACTACCTGCAGGACCGGATATCGAACACACGATGGCAGCAGCGAGCGGCGCCCTGCCCCATTTACATCAGCACACCCTGCAGCACCGGATTTCGCACACACGATGGCAGCAGCGAGCAGCGCCAGGCTCCATTCCCCCATCACCACAACTTGCAGTAAAGGATTTCGCACACACGATGGCAGCAGCGAACGGCGCCAGGCTCCAATCCCCCCATCACCACAACCTGCAGGACCAGATTTCGCACACACGATGGCAGCAGCCAGCAGCGCCAGGCTCCATTCCCCCCATCACCACAACCAGCAGTACCGGATTTCGCACACACGATGGCAGCAGCGAGGGGCGCCAGGCTCCATTCCTCCCATCACCACAATCTGCAGTACCCGATCTCGGACACACGATGGCAGCAGCCAGCAGCACCAAGCCCCATTCCCCCCATCACCACAACCTGCAGTACCGGATTTAGCACACACGATGGCAGCAGCAAGCGGCGCCAGACTCCATTCCCCCCATCACCACAACCTGCAGTACCGGATTTCGCACACACGATGGCAGCAGCGAGGGGCGCCAGGCTCCGTTCCCCTCGTCACCACATCTTGCAGTACCGGATTTCACACACACGATGGCTGCAGAGAGTGGCGCCAGGCTCCATTCCCCCCATCAGCACAACCTGCAGGACCGGATTTCACACACACGGTGGCAGCAGCGAGGGGGGGAGACTCCATTCATCCCATCACCATAACCTGCAGTACCCGATTTCGGACACACGATGGCAGCAGCGAGCAGTGCCAGGCCCCATTCTCCCCATCACCACAAACTGCAGTACCGAATTTCGCACACACGATGGCAACTTCAAGCCGTGCCAGGCCCCATTCCCATCACCACAACCTGCAGTACAGAATATCGGACACACGATGGCAGCAGCGAGGGGCGCCAGGCTCCGTTCCCCCCATCACCACACCCTGCAGTACCGGATTTCACACACACGATGGCAGCAGCAAGGGGCGCCAGGCTCCATTCCCCCCATCACCACAACCTGCAGTACCAGATTTCGAACACACGATGGCAGCAGCGAGCGTCTGCAGGCTCCATTCCCCCCCATCACCACAACCTGCAGCACAGAATATCGAACACACGATGGCAGCAGCGAGCATCGCCAGGCTCCATTCCCCCCATCACCACAACCTGCAGTACCGGATTTCACACACACGATGGCAGCAGCAAGGGGCGCCAGGCTCCATTCCCCCCATCACCACAACCTGCAGTACCAGATTTCACTCACGCGATGGCAACAGCGAGCGAAACCAGGCCCCATCCCCATCAGCACAGCCTGCAGTACCGGATTTCACACACACGATGGCTGCAGCGAGGGGCGCCAGGCTCCATTCCCCCCATCACCACAACCTGCAGCACAGAATATCGAACACACGATGGCAGCAGCGAGCGGCGCCAGGCTCCATTCCCCCCATCACCACAACCTGCAGTACCAGATTTCACACACACGATGGCAGCAGAAAGGGGCGCCAGGCTCCATTCCCCCCATCACCACAACCTGCAGTACCAGATTTCACTCACGCGATGGCAACAGCAAGCGAAACCAGGCCCCATCCCCATCAGCACAGCCTGCAGTACCGGATTTCACACACACGATGGCTGCAGCGAGGGGCGCCAGGCTCCATTCCCCCCATCAGCACAACCTGCAGGACCGGATTTCACACACACGATGGCAGCAGCGAGGGAGGGAGACTCCATTCATCCCGTCACCATAACCTGCAGTACCCGATTTCGGACACACGATGGCAGCAGCGAGCAGTGCCAGGCCCCATTCTCCCCATCACCACAAACTGCAGTACCGAATTTAGCACACACGATGGCAGCAGCAAGCGGCGCCAGGCTCCATTCCCAACATCACCACAACCTGCAGTACCCGATTTCGGACACACGATGGCATCAGCGAGCGGGGCCAGACCCCGTTCCCCTCGTCACCACAACCTGCAGTACCGGATTTCGCGCACACGATGGCAGCAGCGAGCGGCTCCAGGCTCCATTCCCCCCCATCACCACAACCTGCAGCACAGAATATCGAACACACGATGGCAACAACGAGCAGCGCCAGGCTCCATTCCCCCCATCACCACAACCTGCAGGACCGGATTTCGCACACACGATGGCAGCAGCGAGAGGCGCCAGGCTCCATTCCCCCCATCACCACAACCTGTAGGACCGGATTTCGAACACACCATGGCAGCAGCGAGCGGTGCCAGGCTCCATTCCCCCCATAACCACAACCTGCAGTACCAGATTTCGAACACACGATGGCAGCAGCAAGCGGCGCCAGGCTACATTCCCCCCATCACCACAACCTGCACTACAGGATTTTGCACACACGATGGCAGCAGCGAGTGGCGCCAGGCTCCATTCCCCCCATCACCACAACTTGCAGTACCGGATTTCACACACACGATGGCAGCAGCGAGGGGCGCCAGGCTCCATTTTCCCCCATCACCAAAACCAGCACTACAGAATATCGGACACACGATGGCAGCAGCGAGCGGCACCAGGCTCCATTCCCGCCGTCACCACAACCTGCACGACCAGATTTCGCACACACGATGGCAGCATGGAGCGACGACAGGCTCCATTCCCCTCGTCACCACATCTTGCAGTACCGGATTTTGCACACACGATGGCAGCAGCAAGCGGCGCCAGGCTCCATTCCCCCCCATCACCACAACCTGCAGGACAGGATTTCGCGCACGCGATGGCAGCAGCGAGCGGCGCCAGGCTCCATTACCCCCATCACCACAACCCGCACAAACGGATTTCAAACACACAATGGCAGCAGACAGCGGCGCCAGGCTCCATTCCCATCAGCACATCCTGCAATACCGGATTTCGCACACACGATGGCAGCAGCGAGCAGCGACAGGCTCCGTTCCCCTCGTCACCACATCTTGCAGTACCGGATTTCGCACACACGATGGCAGCAGTGAACGGCGCCAGGCTCCATTCCCCCCATCACCACAACCTGCAGTACTCGATTTCACACACACGATGGCAGCAGCGATGGGGGGGGACACACATCATCCCGTCACCATAACCTGCAGTACCCGATTTCGGACACACGATGGCAGCAGCGAGCAGCGCCAGGCCCAATTCTCCCCATCACCACAAACTGCAGTACCGGATTTCGCACACACGATGGCAGCTGCAAGCCGTGCCAGGCCCCATTCCCATCACCACAACCTGCAGGACCGGATATCGAACACACGATGGCAGCAGCGAGCGGCGCCATGCCCCATTCCCATCAGTACACCCTGCAGCACCGGATTTCGCACACACAATGACAGCAGCGATCGGCGCCAGGCACCATTCCCCCCGTCACCACGACTTGCAGTACAGAATATCGGACACACGATGGCAGCAGCGAGGGGCGCCAGGCTCCGTTCCCCCCATCACCACAACCTGCAGTACCGGATTTCACACAGACGATGGCAGCAACGAGCGGCGCCAGGCCCCTTTCCCACCAACACAACCTGCAGTACCGGAATTCGAACACACGATTGCAGCAGCGAGCAGCGCCAGGCTCCATTCCCCCCCACCACCACAACCTGCAGTACAGAACATAGGACACGCGACGGCAGCAGCGAGCATTGCCAGGCTCCATTCCCCCCATCACCACAACCTGCAGTACCGGATTTCGCACACACGATGGCAGCAGCGAGTGGCGCCAGGAACAATTCCCGCCATCACCACAACCTGCAGTACCGGATTTCGCACACACGATGGCAGCAGCGAGCGGCGCCAGGCTCCAAACCCCCCATCACCACAACCTGCAATACCGGATTTCGCACACACGATGGCAGCAGAGAGTGGCGCCAGACTCCATTCCACCCATCACCACAACCTGCAGTAAAGGATTTCGAACACACGATGGCAGCAGCGAGCGGTGCCAGGCTCCATTCCCCCATCACCACAACCTGCAGTACCGGATTTCGCACACACGATGGCAGCAGCGAGCAGCGCCAGGCTCCATTCCCCCCATCACCACAACCTGCAGTACCGGATTTCGCACACACAATGCAGCAGCCAGCAGCGCCAGGCCCCATTCAAAACAACCCAACATACAGTACCGCATTTCGCACACACGATGGCAGCAGCGAGCGGTGCCAGGCTCCATTCCCCCCATCACCACAACCTGCAGTACCAGATTTCGAACACACGATGGCAGCAGCGAGATGCTCCACGCTCCATTCCCCCCCATCACCACAACCTACAGCACAGAATATCGAACACACGATGGCAACAACGAGCAGCGCCAGGCTCCATTCCCCCCATCACCACAACCTGCAGTATCGGATTTAGCACACACGATGGCAGCAGCAAGCGGCGCCAGGCTCCATTCCCCCCATCACCACAACTTGCAGTACCAGATTTCACTCACGCGATGGCAAGAGCGAGCAGAACCAGGCCCCATCCCAAATCAGCACAACCTTCAGTACTGGATTTCGAACACACCATGGCAGCAGCGACTGGCACCAGGCTCCATTCCCCCCTTCACCACAACTTGCAGTACCGGATTTCACACACACGATGGCAGCAGCGAGGGGCGCCAGGCTCCATTTTCCCCCATCACCACAACCAGCACTACAGAATATCGGACACACAATGGCAGCAGCGAGCGGCATCAGGTTCCATTCCACCCATCACCACAACCTGCAGTATTAGATTTCACTCACGCGATGGAAGCAGCGAGCGAAACCAGGCCCCATCCCCATCAGCACAACCTGCAGTACCGGATTTCACACACACGATGGCAGCAACGAGCGGCGCCAGGCTCCATTCCCGCCGTCACCACAACCTGCACGACCGGATTTCGCACACACGATGGCAGCAGCGAGCGGCGACAGGCTCCATTCCTCCCATCACCACAATCTGCAGTACCCGATCTCGGACACACGATGGCAGCAGCCAGCAGCACCAAGCCCCATTCCCCCCATCACCACAACCTGCAGTACCGGATTGCACACACACGATGGCTGCAGAGAGTGGCGCCAGGCTCCATTCCCCCCATCACCACAACCTGCAGTACCGGATTTCGCACTCACGATGGCAGCAGCGAGCGGCGCCAGGCTCCGTTCCCCTCGTCAAAACATCTTGCAGTACCGGATTTCGCACACACGATGGCAGCAGTGAGCGGCGCCAGGCTCCATTCCCCCCATCAGCACAACATGCAGGACCGGATTTCACACACACGGTGGCAGCAGCGAGGGGGGGAGACTCCATTCATCCCATCACCATAACCTGCAGTACCCGATTTCGGACACACGATGGCAGCAGCGAGCAGTGCCAGGCCCCATTCTCCCCATCACCACAAACTGCAGTACCGAATTTCGCACACACGATGGCAGCTTCAAGCCGTGCCAGGCCCCATTCCCATCACCACAACCTGCAGTACAGAATATCGGACACACGATGGCAGCAGCGAGGGGCGCCAGGCTCCGTTCCCCCCATCACCACACCCTGCAGTACCGGATTTCACACACACGATGGCAGCAGCAAGGGGCGCCAGGCTCCATTCCCCCCATCACCACAACCTGCAGTACCAGATTTCGAACACACGATGGCAGCAGCGAGCGTCTGCAGGCTCCATTCCCCCCCATCACCACAACCTGCAGCACAGAATATCGAACACACGATGGCAGCAGCGAGCATCGCCAGGCTCCATTCCCCCCATCACCACAACCTGCAGTACCGGATTTCACACACACGATGGCAGCAGCAAGGGGCGCCAGGCTCCATTCCCCCCATCACCACAACCTGCAGTACCAGATTTCACTCACGCGATGGCAACAGCGAGCGAAACCAGGCCCCATCCCCATCAGCACAGCCTGCAGTACCGGATTTCACACACACGATGGCTGCAGCGAGGGGCGCCAGGCTCCATTCCCCCCATCACCACAACCTGCAGCACAGAATATCGAACACACGATGGCAGCAGCGCGCGGCGCCAGGCTCCATTTCCCCCATCACCACAACCTGCAGTACCAGATTTCACACACACGATGGCAGCAGAAAGGGGCGCCAGGCTCCATTCCCCCCATCACCACAACCTGCAGTACCAGATTTCACTCACGCGATGGCAACAGCAAGCGAAACCAGGCCCCATCCCCATCAGCACAGCCTGCAGTACCGGATTTCACACACACGATGGCTGCAGCGAGGGGCGCCAGGCTCCATTCCCCCCATCAGCACAACCTGCAGGACCGGATTTCACACACACGATGGCAGCAGCGAGGGAGGGAGACTCCATTCATCCCGTCACCATAACCTGCAGTACCCGATTTCGGACACACGATGGCAGCAGCGAGCAGTGCCGGGCCCCATTCTCCCCATCACCACAAACTGCAGCACCGGATTTCGCACACACGATGGCAGCTGCAAGCCGTGCCAGGCCCCATTCCCATCACCACAACCTGCAGGACCGGATATCGAACACACGATGGCAGCAGCGAGTGGCGCCATGCCCCATTCCCATCAGTACACCCTGCAGCACCGGATTTCGCACACACGATGGCAGCAGCGAGCGGCGCCAGGCTCCATTCCCCCCGTCACCACGACTTGCAGTACAGAATATCGGACACATGATGGCAGCTGCGAGGGGCGCCAGGCTCCATTCCCCCCATCACCACAACCTGCAGTACCGGATTTCACACACACGATGGCAGCAGCAAGCGGCGCCAGGCCCCTTTCCCACCAACACAACCTGCAGTACCGGAATTCGAACACACGATTGCAGCAGCGAGCAGCGCCAGGCTCCATTCCCCCCCACCACTACTTCCTGCAGTACAGATTATAGGACACGCGACGGCAGCAGCGAGCATCGCCAGGCTCCAATCCCAAAATCACCACAACCTGCAGTACCGGATTTCGCACACACGATGGTAGCAGCAAGCGGCGCCAGGCTCCATTCCCCCCATCAACACAACCTGCAGCACCGGATTTCGCACACACGATGGCAGCAGCGAGCGGTGCCAGGCTCCAAACCCCCCATAACCACAACCTGCAGTACCGGATTTCACACACACGATGGCAGCAGAGATTGGCGCCAGACTCCATTCCACCCATCACCACAACCTGCAGTAAAGGATTTCGAACACACGATGGCAGCAGCGAGCGGTGCCAGGCTCCATTCCCCCATCACCACAACCTGCAGTACCGGATTTCGCACACACAATGCAGCAGCCAGCAGCGCCAGGCCCCATTCAAATCAACCCAACATACAGTACCACATTTCGCACACACGATGGCAGCAGCGAGCGGTGCCAGGCTCCATTCCCCCCATCACCACAACCTGCAGTACCAGATTTCGAACACACGATGGCAGCAGCGAGCGGCTCCAGGCTCCATTCCCCCCCATCGCCACAACCTGAAGCACAGAATATCGAACACACGATGGCAACAATGAGCAGCGCCAGGCTCCATTTCCCCCATCACCACAACCTGCAGGACCGGATTTCGCATACACGATGGCAGCAGCAAGGGGCGCCAGGCTCCACTCCCCCCATCACCACAACCTGCAGTACCAGATTTCACTCACGCGATGGCAACAGCGAGCGAAACCAGGCCCCATCCCCATCAGCACAACCTGCAGTACCGGATTTCACACACACGATGGCTGCAGCGAGGGGCGCCAGGCTCCATTCCCCCCATCACCACAACCTGCAGTACCGGATTTCGCACACACGATGGCAGCAGAGAGTGGCGCCAGGCTCCACTCCCCCCATCACCACAACCTGCAGTACCAGATTTCACTCACGCGATGGCAACAGCGAGCAGAACCAGGCTACATCCCAAATCAGCACAACCTTCAATACCGGATTTCGAACACACGATGGCAGCAGCGAGGGGCGCCAGGCTCCATTCCCCCCATCACCACAACTTGCAGTACCGGATTTCACACACACGATGGCAGCAGAGATTGGCGCCAGACTCCATTCCACCCATCACCACAACCTGCAGTAAAGGATTTCGAACACACGATGGCAGCAGCGAGCGGTGCCAGGCTCCATTCCCCCATCACCACAACCTGCAGTACCGGATTTCGCACACACAATGCAGCAGCCAGCAGCGCCAGGCCCCATTCAAATCAACCCAACATACAGTACCACATTTCGCACACACGATGGCAGCAGCGAGCGGTGCCAGGCTCCATTCCCCCCATCACCACAACCTGCAGTACCAGATTTCGAACACACGATGGCAGCAGCGAGCGGCTCCAGGCTCCATTCCCCCCCATCGCCACAACCTGCAGCACAGAATATCGAACACACGATGGCAATAATGAGCAGCGCCAGGCTCCATTTCCCCCATCACCACAACCTGCAGGACCGGATTTCGCATACACGATGGCAGCAGCAAGGGGCGCCAGGCTCCACTCCCCCCATCACCACAACCTGCAGTACCAGATTTCACTCACGCGATGGCAACAGCGAGCGAAACCAGGCCCCATCCCCATCAGCACAACCTGCAGTACCGGATTTCACACACACGATGGCTGCAGCGAGGGGCGCCAGGCTCCATTCCCCCCATCACCACAACCTGCAGTACCGGATTTCGCACACACGATGGCAGCAGAGAGTGGCGCCAGGCTCCACTCCCCCCATCACCACAACCTGCAGTACCAGATTTCCCTCACGCGATGGCAACAGCGAGCAGAACCAGGCTACATCCCAAATCAGCACAACCTTCAATACCGGATTTCGAACACACGATGGCAGCAGCGAGGGGCGCCAGGCTCCATTCCCCCCATCACCACAACTTGCAGTACCGGATTTCACACACACGATGGCAGCAGAGATTGGCGCCAGACTCCATTCCACCCATCACCACAACCTGCAGTAAAGGATTTCGAACACACGATGGCAGCAGCGAGGGGCATCAGGTTCCATTCCACCCATCACCACAACCTGCAGTACCAGATTTCACTCACGCGATGGCAACAGCGAGCGAAACCAGGCCCCATCCCCATCAGCACAACCTGCAGTACCGGATTTCACACACACGATGGCAGCAGCGAGCAGCGCCAGGCTCCATTCCATCCGTCACCACAACCTGCACGACCGGATTTCGCACACACGATGGCAGCAGCGAGCGGCACCAGGCTCCATTGCCCCCATCACCACAACCTGCAAGACCGGATTTCACACACACGATGGCAGCAGCGAGCGGCGCAAGGATCCATTCCTCCCCATCACCACAACCTGCTGTACCGGATTTCGCACACACGATGGCAGCAGCGAGGGGCGCCAGGCTCCATTCCCCCGATCACCACAACCTGCAGTAAAGGATTTCGCACTCACGATGGCAGCAGCGAGGGGGGGAGACTCCATTCACCCCATCACCACAACCTGCAGTACCCGATTTCAGACACACGATGGCAGCAGCGAGCAGCGCCAGGCTCCATTCTCCCCATCACCACAAACTGCAGTACCGGATTTCGCACACACGATGGCAGCTGCAAGAGGCACCAGGCCCCATTCCCATCAGCACAACCTGCAGGACAGGATTTCGCACACACGATGGCAGCAGCGAGCGGCGCCAGGCTTCATTGCCCCCATCACCACAACCCGCAGTACCGGATTTCACACACACGATGGCAGCAGACAGCGGTGCCAGGCTTCATTCCCATCAGCACAACCTGCAATACCGGATTTCGCACACACGATGGCAGCAGCGAGCAGCGCCAGGCTCCATTCCCCCCATCAGCACAACCTGCAGTACCGGATTTCACACTCACGATGGCATCAGCGAGCAGCGCCAGGCTCCGTTCCCCTCGTCACCACAACCTGCAGTACCGGATTTCGCACACACGATGGCAGCAGTGAGCGGCACCAGGCTCCATTTCCCCCATCACCACAACCTGCAGGACCGGATTTCACACACACGATGGCAGCAGCGAGGGGGTGAGACTCCATTCATCCCGTCACCATAACCTGCAGTACCCGATTTCGCACACACGATGGCAGCAGCGAGCAGCGCCAGGCTCCATTCCCCCCATCACCACAACTTACAGTAAAGGATTTCGCACACACAATGGCAGCAGCAAGCGGCACCAGGCTCCAATCCCCCCATCACCACAACCTCCAGGACCGGATTTCGCACACACGATGGCAGCAGCGAGGGGCGCCAGGCTCCATTCCCCCCATCACCACAACCTGCAGCACAGAATATCGGACACACGATGGCAGCAGCGAGCAGCACCAAGCCCCATTCCCCCCATCACCACAACCTGCAGTACCGGATTTCACACACACGATGGCTGCAGAGAGTGGCGCCAGGCACCATTCCCCCCATCACCACAACCTGCAGGACCGGATTTCGCACTCACGATGGCAGCAGCGAGCAGCGCCAGGCTACGTTCCCCTCGTCACCACATCTTGCAGTACCGGATTTCGCACACACGATGGCAGCATTGAGCGGCGCCTGGCTCCATTCCCCCCATCACCACAACCTGCAGTACCGGATCTCACACACACGATGGCAGCAGCGAGGGGGGGAGACTCCATTCATCCCGTCACCATAACCTGCAGTACCCGATTTCGGACACACGATGGCAGCAGCGAGCAGTGCCAGGCCCCATTCTCCCCATCACCACAAACTGCAGTACCGGATTTCGCACGCACGATGGCAGCTGCAAGCCGTGCCAGGCCCCTTTCCCATCACCACAACCTGCAGGACCGGATATCGAACACACGATGGCAGCAGCGAGCGGCGCCATGCCCCATTCCCATCAGTACACCCTGCAGCACCGGATTTCGCACACACGATGGCAGCAGCGAGCAGTGCCAGGCTCCATTCCCCCCATCACCACAACTTGCAGTAAAGGATTTCGCACACACGATGGCAGCAGCTAGCAGCGCCAGGCTCCATTCCCCCCCATCACCACAACCTGCAGTACAGAATATCGAACGCACGATGGCAGCAGCGAGAGGCGCCAGGCTCCATTCCCCCCATCACCACAACCTGCAGTACCGGATTTCACACACACGATGGCAGCAGCGAGTGGCGCCAGGCTCCAAACTCCCCATAACCACAACCTGCAGTACCGGATTTCGCACACACGATGGCAGCTGCAAGAGGCACCAGGCCCCATTCCCATCAGCTCAACCTGCAGGACCGGATTTAGCACACACGATGGCAGCAGCGAGCGGCGCCAGGCTCCATTGCCCCCATCAGCACAACCCGCAGTGCGGGATTTCACACACACGATGGCAGCAGACAGCAGTGCCATGCTCCATTCCCATCAGCACAACCTGCAATACCGAATTTCGCACACACGATGGCGGCTGCAAGCCGTGCCAGGCCCCATTCCCATCACCACTACCTGCAGGACCGGATATCGAACACACGATGGCAGCAGCGAGCGGCGCCCTGCCCCATTTACATCAGCACACCCTGCAGCACCGGATTTCGCACACACGATGGCAGCAGCGAGCAGCGCCAGGCTCCATTCCCCCATCACCACAACCTGCAGTACCGGATTTCACACACACGATGGCAGCAGCGAGTGGCGCCAGGCTCCAAACTCCCCATAACCACAAACTGCAGTACCGGATTTCGCACACACGATGGCAGCTGCAAGAGGCACCAGGCCCCATTCCCATCAGCTCAACCTGCAGGACCGGATTTCGCACAGACGATGGCAGCAGCGAGCGGCGCCAGGCTCCATTGCCCCTATCAGCACAACCCGCAGTACTGGATTTCACACACACTATGGCAGCAGACAGCGGTGCCAGGCTCCATTCCCATCAGCACAACCTGCAATACCGAATTTCGCACACACGATGGCAGCTGCAAGCCGTGCCAGGCCCCATTCCCATCACCACTACCTGCAGGACCGGATATCGAACACACGATGGCAGCAGCGAGCGGCGCCCTGCCCCATTCCCATCAGTACACCCTGCAGCACCGGATTTCGCACACACGATGGCAGCAGCGAGCAGCGCCAGGCTCCATTCCCCCATCACCACAACTTGCAGTAAAGGATTTCGCACACACGATGGCAGCAGCGAACGGTGCCAGGCTCCAATCCCCCCATCACCACAACCTGCAGGACCAGATTTCGCACACACGATGGCAGCAGCCAGCGGCGCCAGGCTCCATTCCCCCCATCACCACAACCAGCAGTACCAGATTTCGCACACACGATGGCAGCAGCGAGGGGCGCCAGGCTCCATTCCTCCTATCACCACAATCTGCAGTACCCGATCTCGGACACACGATGGCAGCAGCCAGCAGCACCAAGCCCCATTCCCCCCATCACCACAACCTGCAGTACCGAATTTCGCACACACGATGGCTGCAGAGAGTGGCGCCAGGCTCCATTCCCCCAATCACCACAACCTGCAGTACCGGATTTTGCACTCACGATGTCAGCAGCGAGCGGCGCCAGGCTCCGTTCCCCTCGTCACCACATCTTGCAGTACCGGATTTCGCACACACGATGGCAGCAGTGAGCGGCGCGAGGCTCCATTCCCCCCATCAGCACAACCTGCAGGACCGGATTTCACACACACGATGGCAGCAGCGAGGGAGGGAGACTCCATTCATCCCGTCACCATAACCTGCAGTACCCGATTTCGGACACACGATGGCAGCAGCGAGCAGTGCCGGGCCCCATTCTCCCCATCACCACAAACTGCAGCACCGGATTTCGCACACACGATGGCAGCTGCAAGCCGTGCCAGGCCCCATTCCCATCACCACAACCTGCAGGACCGGATATCGAACACACGATGGCAGCAGCGAGTGGCGCCATGCCCCATTCCCATCAGTACACCCTGCAGCACCGGATTTCGCACACACGATGGCAGCAGCGAGCGGCGCCAGGCTCCATTCCCCCCGTCACCACGACTTGCAGTACAGAATATCGGACACATGATGGCAGCTGCGAGGGGCGCCAGGCTCCATTCCCCCCATCACCACAACCTGCAGTACCGGATTTCACACACACGATGGCAGCAGCAAGCGGCGCCAGGCCCCTTTCCCACCAACACAACCTGCAGTACCGGAATTCGAACACACGATTGCAGCAGCGAGCAGCGCCAGGCTCCATTCCCCCCCACCACTACTTCCTGCAGTACAGATTATAGGACACGCGACGGCAGCAGCGAGCATCGCCAGGCTCCAATCCCAAAATCACCACAACCTGCAGTACCGGATTTCGCACACACGATGGTAGCAGCAAGCGGCGCCAGGCTCCATTCCCCCCATCAACACAACCTGCAGCACCGGATTTCGCACACACGATGGCAGCAGCGAGCGGTGCCAGGCTCCAAACCCCCCATAACCACAACCTGCAGTACCGGATTTCACACACACGATGGCAGCAGAGATTGGCGCCAGACTCCATTCCACCCATCACCACAACCTGCAGTAAAGGATTTCGAACACACGATGGCAGCAGCGAGCGGTGCCAGGCTCCATTCCCCCATCACCACAACCTGCAGTACCGGATTTCGCACACACAATGCAGCAGCCAGCAGCGCCAGGCCCCATTCAAATCAACCCAACATACAGTACCACATTTCGCACACACGATGGCAGCAGCGAGCGGTGCCAGGCTCCATTCCCCCCATCACCACAACCTGCAGTACCAGATTTCGAACACACGATGGCAGCAGCGAGCGGCTCCAGGCTCCATTCCCCCCCATCGCCACAACCTGAAGCACAGAATATCGAACACACGATGGCAACAATGAGCAGCGCCAGGCTCCATTTCCCCCATCACCACAACCTGCAGGACCGGATTTCGCATACACGATGGCAGCAGCAAGGGGCGCCAGGCTCCACTCCCCCCATCACCACAACCTGCAGTACCAGATTTCACTCACGCGATGGCAACAGCGAGCGAAACCAGGCCCCATCCCCATCAGCACAACCTGCAGTACCGGATTTCACACACACGATGGCTGCAGCGAGGGGCGCCAGGCTCCATTCCCCCCATCACCACAACCTGCAGTACCGGATTTCGCACACACGATGGCAGCAGAGAGTGGCGCCAGGCTCCACTCCCCCCATCACCACAACCTGCAGTACCAGATTTCACTCACGCGATGGCAACAGCGAGCAGAACCAGGCTACATCCCAAATCAGCACAACCTTCAATACCGGATTTCGAACACACGATGGCAGCAGCGAGGGGCGCCAGGCTCCATTCCCCCCATCACCACAACTTGCAGTACCGGATTTCACACACACGATGGCAGCAGAGATTGGCGCCAGACTCCATTCCACCCATCACCACAACCTGCAGTAAAGGATTTCGAACACACGATGGCAGCAGCGAGCGGTGCCAGGCTCCATTCCCCCATCACCACAACCTGCAGTACCGGATTTCGCACACACAATGCAGCAGCCAGCAGCGCCAGGCCCCATTCAAATCAACCCAACATACAGTACCACATTTCGCACACACGATGGCAGCAGCGAGCGGTGCCAGGCTCCATTCCCCCCATCACCACAACCTGCAGTACCAGATTTCGAACACACGATGGCAGCAGCGAGCGGCTCCAGGCTCCATTCCCCCCCATCGCCACAACCTGCAGCACAGAATATCGAACACACGATGGCAATAATGAGCAGCGCCAGGCTCCATTTCCCCCATCACCACAACCTGCAGGACCGGATTTCGCATACACGATGGCAGCAGCAAGGGGCGCCAGGCTCCACTCCCCCCATCACCACAACCTGCAGTACCAGATTTCACTCACGCGATGGCAACAGCGAGCGAAACCAGGCCCCATCCCCATCAGCACAACCTGCAGTACCGGATTTCACACACACGATGGCTGCAGCGAGGGGCGCCAGGCTCCATTCCCCCCATCACCACAACCTGCAGTACCGGATTTCGCACACACGATGGCAGCAGAGAGTGGCGCCAGGCTCCACTCCCCCCATCACCACAACCTGCAGTACCAGATTTCCCTCACGCGATGGCAACAGCGAGCAGAACCAGGCTACATCCCAAATCAGCACAACCTTCAATACCGGATTTCGAACACACGATGGCAGCAGCGAGGGGCGCCAGGCTCCATTCCCCCCATCACCACAACTTGCAGTACCGGATTTCACACACACGATGGCAGCAGAGATTGGCGCCAGACTCCATTCCACCCATCACCACAACCTGCAGTAAAGGATTTCGAACACACGATGGCAGCAGCGAGGGGCATCAGGTTCCATTCCACCCATCACCACAACCTGCAGTACCAGATTTCACTCACGCGATGGCAACAGCGAGCGAAACCAGGCCCCATCCCCATCAGCACAACCTGCAGTACCGGATTTCACACACACGATGGCAGCAGCGAGCGGCGCCAGGCTCCATTCCATCCGTCACCACAACCTGCACGACCGGATTTCGCACACACGATGGCAGCAGCGAGCGGCACCAGGCTCCATTGCCCCCATCACCACAACCTGCAAGACCGGATTTCACACACACGATGGCAGCAGCGAGCGGCGCAAGGATCCATTCCTCCCCATCACCACAACCTGCTGTACCGGATTTCGCACACACGATGGCAGCAGCGAGGGGCGCCAGGCTCCATTCCCCCGATCACCACAACCTGCAGTAAAGGATTTCGCACTCACGATGGCAGCAGCGAGGGGGGGAGACTCCATTCACCCCATCACCACAACCTGCAGTACCCGATTTCAGACACACGATGGCAGCAGCGAGCAGCGCCAGGCTCCATTCTCCCCATCACCACAAACTGCAGTACCGGATTTCGCACACACGATGGCAGCTGCAAGAGGCACCAGGCCCCATTCCCATCAGCACAACCTGCAGGACAGGATTTCGCACACACGATGGCAGCAGCGAGCGGCGCCAGGCTTCATTGCCCCCATCACCACAACCCGCAGTACCGGATTTCACACACACGATGGCAGCAGACAGCGGTGCCAGGCTTCATTCCCATCAGCACAACCTGCAATACCGG
The DNA here is from genome assembly GCA_039720435.1 of Amazona ochrocephala. NCBI lineage: Eukaryota > Metazoa > Chordata > Aves > Psittaciformes > Psittacidae > Amazona > Amazona ochrocephala. Next base: position 119,863,652 of record CM077909.1, read on the forward strand.
ATTTCGCACACACGATGGCAGCAGCGAGCAGCGCCAGGCTCCATTCCCCCCATCACCACAACCTGCAGTACCGGATTTCACACTCACGATGGCATCAGCGAGCAGCGCCAGGCTCCGTTCCCCTCGTCACCACAACCTGCAGTACCGGATTTCGCACACACGATGGCAGCAGTGAGCGGCACCAGGCTCCATTTCCCCCATCACCACAACCTGCAGGACCGGATTTCACACACACGATGGCAGCAGCGAGGGGGTGAGACTCCATTCATCCCGTCACCATAACCTGCAGTACCCGATTTCGCACACACGATGGCAGCAGCGAGCAGCGCCAGGCTCCATTCCCCCCATCACCACAACTTACAGTAAAGGATTTCGCACACACAATGGCAGCAGCAAGCGGCACCAGGCTCCAATCCCCCCATCACCACAACCTCCAGGACCGGATTTCGCACACACGATGGCAGCAGCGAGGGGCGCCAGGCTCCATTCCCCCCATCACCACAACCTGCAGCACAGAATATCGGACACACGATGGCAGCAGCGAGCAGCACCAAGCCCCATTCCCCCCATCACCACAACCTGCAGTACCGGATTTCACACACACGATGGCTGCAGAGAGTGGCGCCAGGCACCATTCCCCCCATCACCACAACCTGCAGGACCGGATTTCGCACTCACGATGGCAGCAGCGAGCAGCGCCAGGCTACGTTCCCCTCGTCACCACATCTTGCAGTACCGGATTTCGCACACACGATGGCAGCATTGAGCGGCGCCTGGCTCCATTCCCCCCATCACCACAACCTGCAGTACCGGATCTCACACACACGATGGCAGCAGCGAGGGGGGGAGACTCCATTCATCCCGTCACCATAACCTGCAGTACCCGATTTCGGACACACGATGGCAGCAGCGAGCAGTGCCAGGCCCCATTCTCCCCATCACCACAAACTGCAGTACCGGATTTCGCACGCACGATGGCAGCTGCAAGCCGTGCCAGGCCCCTTTCCCATCACCACAACCTGCAGGACCGGATATCGAACACACGATGGCAGCAGCGAGCGGCGCCATGCCCCATTCCCATCAGTACACCCTGCAGCACCGGATTTCGCACACACGATGGCAGCAGCGAGCAGTGCCAGGCTCCATTCCCCCCATCACCACAACTTGCAGTAAAGGATTTCGCACACACGATGGCAGCAGCTAGCAGCGCCAGGCTCCATTCCCCCCCATCACCACAACCTGCAGTACAGAATATCGGACGCACGATGGCAGCAGCGAGAGGCGCCAGGCTCCATTCCCCCCATCACCACAACCTGCAGTACCGGATTTCACACACACGATGGCAGCAGCGAGTGGCGCCAGGCTCCAAACTCCCCATAACCACAACCTGCAGTACCGGATTTCGCACACACGATGGCAGCTGCAAGAGGCACCAGGCCCCATTCCCATCAGCTCAACCTGCAGGACCGGATTTAGCACACACGATGGCAGCAGCGAGCGGCGCCAGGCTCCATTGCCCCCATCAGCACAACCCGCAGTGCGGGATTTCACACACACGATGGCAGCAGACAGCAGTGCCATGCTCCATTCCCATCAGCACAACCTGCAATACCGAATTTCGCACACACGATGGCGGCTGCAAGCCGTGCCAGGCCCCATTCCCATCACCACTACCTGCAGGACCGGATATCGAACACACGATGGCAGCAGCGAGCGGCGCCCTGCCCCATTTACATCAGCACACCCTGCAGCACCGGATTTCGCACACACGATGGCAGCAGCGAGCAGCGCCAGGCTCCATTCCCCCATCACCACAACCTGCAGTACCGGATTTCACACACACGATGGCAGCAGCGAGTGGCGCCAGGCTCCAAACTCCCCATAACCACAACCTGCAGTACCGGATTTCGCACACACGATGGCAGCTGCAAGAGGCACCAGGCCCCATTCCCATCAGCTCAACCTGCAGGACCGGATTTCGCACAGACGATGGCAGCAGCGAGCGGCGCCAGGCTCCATTGCCCCTATCAGCACAACCCGCAGTACTGGATTTCACACACACTATGGCAGCAGACAGCGGTGCCAGGCTCCATTCCCATCAGCACAACCTGCAATACCGAATTTCGCACACACGATGGCAGCTGCAAGCCGTGCCAGGCCCCATTCCCATCACCACTACCTGCAGGACCGGATATCGAACACACGATGGCAGCAGCGAGCGGCGCCCTGCCCCATTCCCATCAGTACACCCTGCAGCACCGGATTTCGCACACACGATGGCAGCAGCGAGCAGCGCCAGGCTCCATTCCCCCATCACCACAACTTGCAGTAAAGGATTTCGCACACACGATGGCAGCAGCGAACGGTGCCAGGCTCCAATCCCCCCATCACCACAACCTGCAGGACCAGATTTCGCACACACGATGGCAGCAGCCAGCGGCGCCAGGCTCCATTCCCCCCATCACCACAACCAGCAGTACCAGATTTCGCACACACGATGGCAGCAGCGAGGGGCGCCAGGCTCCATTCCTCCTATCACCACAATCTGCAGTACCCGATCTCGGACACACGATGGCAGCAGCCAGCAGCACCAAGCCCCATTCCCCCCATCACCACAACCTGCAGTACCGAATTTCGCACACACGATGGCTGCAGAGAGTGGCGCCAGGCTCCATTCCCCCAATCACCACAACCTGCAGTACCGGATTTTGCACTCACGATGTCAGCAGCGAGCGGCGCCAGGCTCCGTTCCCCTCGTCACCACATCTTGCAGTACCGGATTTCGCACACACGATGGCAGCAGTGAGCGGCGCGAGGCTCCATTCCCCCCATCAGCACAACCTGCAGTACCGGATTTCACACACACGATGGCAGCAGCGAGGGGGGGAGACTCCATTCATCCCGTCACCATAACCTGCAGTACCCGATTTCGGACACACGATGGCAGCAGCGAGCAGTGCCAGGCCCCATTCTCCCCATCACCACAAACTGCAGTACCGGATTTCGCACACACGATGGCAGCTGCAAGCCGTGCCAGGCCCCATTCCCATCACCACAACCCGCAGTACAGAATATCGGACACACGATGGCAGCAGCGAGGGGCGCCAGGCTCCGTTCCCCCCATCACCACACCCTGCAGTACCGGATTTCACACAGACGATGGCAGCAGCCAGCGGCGCCAGGCTCCTTTCACATCAACACAACCTGCAGTACCAGATTTCGAACACACGATGGCAGCAGCGAGCAGCGCCAGCCTCCATTCCCCCCATCACCACAACCTGCAGTACCAGATTTCGAACACACGATGGCAGCAGCGAGCGGCTCCAGGCTCCATTCCCCCCCATCGCCACAACCTGAAGCACAGAATATCGAACACACGATGGCAACAATGAGCAGCGCCAGGCTCCATTTCCCCCATCACCACAACCTGCAGGACCGGATTTCGCATACACGATGGCAGCAGCAAGGGGCGCCAGGCTCCACTCCCCCCATCACCACAACCTGCAGTACCAGATTTCACTCACGCGATGGCAACAGCGAGCGAAACCAGGCCCCATCCCCATCAGCACAACCTGCAGTACCGGATTTCACACACACGATGGCAGCAGCGAGCAGCGCCAGGCTCCATTCCCCCCATCACCACAACCTGCAGTACCGGATTTAGCACACACGATGGCAGCAGCAAGCGGCGCCAGGCTCCATTCCCCCCATCACCACAACCTGCACTACAGAATATCGGACACACGATGGCAGCAGCGAGCGGCACCAGGCTCCATTCCCGCCGTCACCACAACATGCACGACCGGATTTCGCACACACGATGGCAGCAAGGAGCGACGACAGGCTCCATTCCCCTCGTCACCACATCTTGCAGTACCGGATTTTGCACACACGATGGCAGCAGCGAGCAGCGCCAGGCTCCATTCCCCCAATCACCACAACCTGCAGTACCGGATTTCGCACACACGATGGCAGCAGCGTGCGGCGCCAGGCTCCATTCCCCCCCATCACCACAACCTGCAGTACCGGATTTCGCACACACGATGGCAGCTGCAAGCGGCACCAGGCCCCATTCCCATCAGCACAACCTGCAGGACAGGATTTCGCGCACGCGATGGCAGCAGCGAGCAGCGACAGGCTCCATTCCCCTCCTCACCACATCTTGCAGGACCGGATTTCGCACACACGATGGCAGCAGTGAACGGCGCCAGTCTCCATTCCCCCCATCACCACAACCTGCAGTACCCGATTTCACACACACGATGGCAGCAGCGAGGGGGGGAGACTCCAATCATCCCGTCACCATAACCTGCAGTACCCGATTTCGGACACACGATGGCAGCAGCGAGCAGCGCCAGGCCCAATTCTCCCCATCACCACAAACTGCAGTGCCGGATTTCGCACACACGATGGCAGCTGCAAGCCGTGCCAGGCCCCATTCCCATCACCACAACCTGCAGGACCTGATATCGAACACACGATGGCAGCAGCGAGCGGCGCCCTGCTCCATTCCCTTCAGTACACCCTGCAGCACCGGATTTCGCACACACGATGGCAGCAGCGAGCAGCGCCAGGCTCCATTCCCCCCATCACCACAAACTGCAGTAACGGATTTCGCACACACGATGGAAGCAGCGAGCGGCGCCAGGATCTAATCCCCCCATCACCACAACTTGCAGGACCAGATTTCGAACACACGATGGCAGCAGCGAGCGGCGCCAGGCTCCATTCCCCTCGTCACCACATCTTGCAGTACCGGATTTCACACACACGATGGCAGCAGCGAGGGGGGGAGACTCCATTCATCCCGTCACCATAACCTGCAGTACCCGATTTCGGACACACGATGGCAGCAGCGAGCAGTGCCGGGCCCCATTCTCCCCATCACCACAAACTGCAGCACCGGATTTCGCACACACGATGGCAGCTGCAAGCCGTGCCAGGCCCCATTCCCATCACCACAACCTGCAGGACCGGATATCGAACACACGATGGCAGCAGCGAGTGGCGCCATGCCCCATTCCCATCAGTACACCCTGCAGCACCGGATTTCGCACACACGATGGCAGCAGCGAGCGGCGCCAGGCTCCATTCCCCCCGTCACCACGACTTGCAGTACAGAATATCGGACACATGATGGCAGCTGCGAGGGGCGCCAGGCTCCATTCCCCCCATCACCACAACCTGCAGTACCGGATTTCACACACACGATGGCAGCAGCAAGCGGCGCCAGGCCCCTTTCCCACCAACACAACCTGCAGTACCGGAATTCGAACACACGATTGCAGCAGCGAGCAGCGCCAGGCTCCATTCCCCCCCACCACCACTTCCTGCAGTACAGATTATAGGACACGCGACGGCAGCAGCGAGCATCGCCAGGCTCCAATCCCAAAATCACCACAACCTGCAGTACCGGATTTCGCACACACGATGGTAGCAGCAAGCGGCGCCAGGCTCCATTCCCCCCATCAACACAACCTGCAGCACCGGATTTCGCACACACGATGGCAGCAGCGAGCGGTGCCAGGCTCCAAACCCCCCATAACCACAACCTGCAGTACCGGATTTCACACACACGATGGCAGCAGAGATTGGCGCCAGACTCCATTCCACCCATCACCACAACCTGCAGTAAAGGATTTCGAACACACGATGGCAGCAGCGAGCGGTGCCAGGCTCCATTCCCCCATCACCACAACCTGCAGTACCGGATTTCGCACACACAATGCAGCAGCCAGCAGCGCCAGGCCCCATTCAAATCAACCCAACATACAGTACCACATTTCGCACACACGATGGCAGCAGCGAGCGGTGCCAGGCTCCATTCCCCCCATCACCACAACCTGCAGTACCAGATTTCGAACACACGATGGCAGCAGCGAGCGGCTCCAGGCTCCATTCCCCCCCATCGCCACAACCTGAAGCACAGAATATCGAACACACGATGGCAACAATGAGCAGCGCCAGGCTCCATTTCCCCCATCACCACAACCTGCAGGACCGGATTTCGCATACACGATGGCAGCAGCAAGGGGCGCCAGGCTCCACTCCCCCCATCACCACAACCTGCAGTACCAGATTTCACTCACGCGATGGCAACAGCGAGCGAAACCAGGCCCCATCCCCATCAGCACAACCTGCAGTACCGGATTTCACACACACGATGGCTGCAGCGAGGGGCGCCAGGCTCCATTCCCCCCATCACCACAACCTGCAGTACCGGATTTCGCACACACGATGGCAGCAGAGAGTGGCGCCAGGCTCCACTCCCCCCATCACCACAACCTGCAGTACCAGATTTCACTCACGCGATGGCAACAGCGAGCAGAACCAGGCTACATCCCAAATCAGCACAACCTTCAATACCGGATTTCGAACACACGATGGCAGCAGCGAGGGGCGCCAGGCTCCATTCCCCCCATCACCACAACTTGCAGTACCGGATTTCACACACACGATGGCAGCAGAGATTGGCGCCAGACTCCATTCCACCCATCACCACAACCTGCAGTAAAGGATTTCGAACACACGATGGCAGCAGCGAGCGGTGCCAGGCTCCATTCCCCCATCACCACAACCTGCAGTACCGGATTTCGCACACACAATGCAGCAGCCAGCAGCGCCAGGCCCCATTCAAATCAACCCAACATACAGTACCACATTTCGCACACACGATGGCAGCAGCGAGCGGTGCCAGGCTCCATTCCCCCCATCACCACAACCTGCAGTACCAGATTTCGAACACACGATGGCAGCAGCGAGCGGCTCCAGGCTCCATTCCCCCCCATCGCCACAACCTGCAGCACAGAATATCGAACACACGATGGCAATAATGAGCAGCGCCAGGCTCCATTTCCCCCATCACCACAACCTGCAGGACCGGATTTCGCATACACGATGGCAGCAGCAAGGGGCGCCAGGCTCCACTCCCCCCATCACCACAACCTGCAGTACCAGATTTCACTCACGCGATGGCAACAGCGAGCGAAACCAGGCCCCATCCCCATCAGCACAACCTGCAGTACCGGATTTCACACACACGATGGCTGCAGCGAGGGGCGCCAGGCTCCATTCCCCCCATCACCACAACCTGCAGTACCGGATTTCGCACACACGATGGCAGCAGAGAGTGGCGCCAGGCTCCACTCCCCCCATCACCACAACCTGCAGTACCAGATTTCCCTCACGCGATGGCAACAGCGAGCAGAACCAGGCTACATCCCAAATCAGCACAACCTTCAATACCGGATTTCGAACACACGATGGCAGCAGCGAGGGGCGCCAGGCTCCATTCCCCCCATCACCACAACTTGCAGTACCGGATTTCACACACACGATGGCAGCAGAGATTGGCGCCAGACTCCATTCCACCCATCACCACAACCTGCAGTAAAGGATTTCGAACACACGATGGCAGCAGCGAGGGGCATCAGGTTCCATTCCACCCATCACCACAACCTGCAGTACCAGATTTCACTCACGCGATGGCAACAGCGAGCGAAACCAGGCCCCATCCCCATCAGCACAACCTGCAGTACCGGATTTCACACACACGATGGCAGCAGCGAGCGGCGCCAGGCTCCATTCCATCCGTCACCACAACCTGCACGACCGGATTTCGCACACACGATGGCAGCAGCGAGCGGCACCAGGCTCCATTGCCCCCATCACCACAACCTGCAAGACCGGATTTCACACACACGATGGCAGCAGCGAGCGGCGCAAGGATCCATTCCTCCCCATCACCACAACCTGCTGTACCGGATTTCGCACACACGATGGCAGCAGCGAGGGGCGCCAGGCTCCATTCCCCCGATCACCACAACCTGCAGTAAAGGATTTCGCACTCACGATGGCAGCAGCGAGGGGGGGAGACTCCATTCACCCCATCACCACAACCTGCAGTACCCGATTTCAGACACACGATGGCAGCAGCGAGCAGCGCCAGGCTCCATTCTCCCCATCACCACAAACTGCAGTACCGGATTTCGCACACACGATGGCAGCTGCAAGAGGCACCAGGCCCCATTCCCATCAGCACAACCTGCAGGACAGGATTTCGCACACACGATGGCAGCAGCGAGCGGCGCCAGGCTTCATTGCCCCCATCACCACAACCCGCAGTACCGGATTTCACACACACGATGGCAGCAGACAGCGGTGCCAGGCTTCATTCCCATCAGCACAACCTGCAATACCGGATTTCGCACACACGATGGCAGCAGCGAGCAGCGCCAGGCTCCATTCCCCCCATCACCACAACCTGCAGTACCGGATTTCACACTCACGATGGCATCAGCGAGCAGCGCCAGGCTCCGTTCCCCTCGTCACCACAACCTGCAGTACCGGATTTCGCACACACGATGGCAGCAGTGAGCGGCACCAGGCTCCATTTCCCCCATCACCACAACCTGCAGGACCGGATTTCACACACACGATGGCAGCAGCGAGGGGGTGAGACTCCATTCATCCCGTCACCATAACCTGCAGTACCCGATTTCGCACACACGATGGCAGCAGCGAGCAGCGCCAGGCTCCATTCCCCCCATCACCACAACTTACAGTAAAGGATTTCGCACACACAATGGCAGCAGCAAGCGGCACCAGGCTCCAATCCCCCCATCACCACAACCTCCAGGACCGGATTTCGCACACACGATGGCAGCAGCGAGGGGCGCCAGGCTCCATTCCCCCCATCACCACAACCTGCAGCACAGAATATCGGACACACGATGGCAGCAGCGAGCAGCACCAAGCCCCATTCCCCCCATCACCACAACCTGCAGTACCGGATTTCACACACACGATGGCTGCAGAGAGTGGCGCCAGGCACCATTCCCCCCATCACCACAACCTGCAGGACCGGATTTCGCACTCACGATGGCAGCAGCGAGCAGCGCCAGGCTACGTTCCCCTCGTCACCACATCTTGCAGTACCGGATTTCGCACACACGATGGCAGCATTGAGCGGCGCCTGGCTCCATTCCCCCCATCACCACAACCTGCAGTACCGGATCTCACACACACGATGGCAGCAGCGAGGGGGGGAGACTCCATTCATCCCGTCACCATAACCTGCAGTACCCGATTTCGGACACACGATGGCAGCAGCGAGCAGTGCCAGGCCCCATTCTCCCCATCACCACAAACTGCAGTACCGGATTTCGCACGCACGATGGCAGCTGCAAGCCGTGCCAGGCCCCTTTCCCATCACCACAACCTGCAGGACCGGATATCGAACACACGATGGCAGCAGCGAGCGGCGCCATGCCCCATTCCCATCAGTACACCCTGCAGCACCGGATTTCGCACACACGATGGCAGCAGCGAGCAGTGCCAGGCTCCATTCCCCCCATCACCACAACTTGCAGTAAAGGATTTCGCACACACGATGGCAGCAGCTAGCAGCGCCAGGCTCCATTCCCCCCCATCACCACAACCTGCAGTACAGAATATCGGACGCACGATGGCAGCAGCGAGAGGCGCCAGGCTCCATTCCCCCCATCACCACAACCTGCAGTACCGGATTTCACACACACGATGGCAGCAGCGAGTGGCGCCAGGCTCCAAACTCCCCATAACCACAACCTGCAGTACCGGATTTCGCACACACGATGGCAGCTGCAAGAGGCACCAGGCCCCATTCCCATCAGCTCAACCTGCAGGACCGGATTTAGCACACACGATGGCAGCAGCGAGCGGCGCCAGGCTCCATTGCCCCCATCAGCACAACCCGCAGTGCGGGATTTCACACACACGATGGCAGCAGACAGCAGTGCCAGGCTCCATTCCCATCAGCACAACCTGCAATACCGAATTTCGCACACACGATGGCGGCTGCAAGCCGTGCCAGGCCCCATTCCCATCACCACTACCTGCAGGACCGGATATCGAACACACGATGGCAGCAGCGAGCGGCGCCCTGCCCCATTTACATCAGCACACCCTGCAGCACCGGATTTCGCACACACGATGGCAGCAGCGAGCAGCGCCAGGCTCCATTCCCCCATCACCACAACCTGCAGTACCGGATTTCACACACACGATGGCAGCAGCGAGTGGCGCCAGGCTCCAAACTCCCCATAACCACAACCTGCAGTACCGGATTTCGCACACACGATGGCAGCTGCAAGAGGCACCAGGCCCCATTCCCATCAGCTCAACCTGCAGGACCGGATTTAGCACACACGATGGCAGCAGCGAGCGGCGCCAGGCTCCATTGCCCCCATCAGCACAACCCGCAGTGCTGGATTTCACACACACGATGGCAGCAGACAGCAGTGCCAGGCTCCATTCCCATCAGCACAACCTGCAATACCGAATTTCGCACACACGATGGCGGCTGCAAGCCGTGCCAGGCCCCATTCCCATCACCACTACCTGCAGGACCGGATATCGAACACACGATGGCAGCAGCGAGCGGCGCCCTGCCCCATTTACATCAGCACACCCTGCAGCACCGGATTTCGCACACACGATGGCAGCAGCGAGCAGCGCCAGGCTCCATTCCCCCATCACCACAACTTGCAGTAAAGGATTTCGCACACACGATGGCAGCAGCGAACGGCGCCAGGCTCCAATCCCCCCATCACCACAACCTGCAGGACCAGATTTCGCACACACGATGGCAGCAGCCAGCAGCGCCAGGCTCCATTCCCCCCATCACCACAACCAGCAGTACCGGATTTCGCACACACGATGGCAGCAGCGAGGGGCGCCAGGCTCCATTCCTCCCATCACCACAATCTGCAGTACCCGATCTCGGACACACGATGGCAGCAGCCAGCAGCACCAAGCCCCATTCCCCCCATCACCACAACCTGCAGTACCGGATTTAGCACACACGATGGCAGCAGCAAGCGGCGCCAGGCTCCATTCCCCCCATCACCACAACCTGCAGTACCGGATTTCGCACACACGATGGCAGCAGCGAGGGGCGCCAGGCTCCGTTCCCCTCGTCACCACATCTTGCAGTACCGGATTTCACACACACGATGGCTGCAGAGAGTGGCGCCAGGCTCCATTCCCCCCATCAGCACAACCTGCAGGACCGGATTTCACACACACGGTGGCAGCAGCGAGGGGGGGAGACTCCATTCATCCCATCACCATAACCTGCAGTACCCGATTTCGGACACACGATGGCAGCAGCGAGCAGTGCCAGGCCCCATTCTCCCCATCACCACAAACTGCAGTACCGAATTTCGCACACACGATGGCAACTTCAAGCCGTGCCAGGCCCCATTCCCATCACCACAACCTGCAGTACAGAATATCGGACACACGATGGCAGCAGCGAGGGGCGCCAGGCTCCGTTCCCCCCATCACCACACCCTGCAGTACCGGATTTCACACACACGATGGCAGCAGCAAGGGGCGCCAGGCTCCATTCCCCCCATCACCACAACCTGCAGTACCAGATTTCGAACACACGATGGCAGCAGCGAGCGTCTGCAGGCTCCATTCCCCCCCATCACCACAACCTGCAGCACAGAATATCGAACACACGATGGCAGCAGCGAGCATCGCCAGGCTCCATTCCCCCCATCACCACAACCTGCAGTACCGGATTTCACACACACGATGGCAGCAGCAAGGGGCGCCAGGCTCCATTCCCCCCATCACCACAACCTGCAGTACCAGATTTCACTCACGCGATGGCAACAGCGAGCGAAACCAGGCCCCATCCCCATCAGCACAGCCTGCAGTACCGGATTTCACACACACGATGGCTGCAGCGAGGGGCGCCAGGCTCCATTCCCCCCATCACCACAACCTGCAGCACAGAATATCGAACACACGATGGCAGCAGCGAGCGGCGCCAGGCTCCATTCCCCCCATCACCACAACCTGCAGTACCAGATTTCACACACACGATGGCAGCAGAAAGGGGCGCCAGGCTCCATTCCCCCCATCACCACAACCTGCAGTACCAGATTTCACTCACGCGATGGCAACAGCAAGCGAAACCAGGCCCCATCCCCATCAGCACAGCCTGCAGTACCGGATTTCACACACACGATGGCTGCAGCGAGGGGCGCCAGGCTCCATTCCCCCCATCAGCACAACCTGCAGGACCGGATTTCACACACACGATGGCAGCAGCGAGGGAGGGAGACTCCATTCATCCCGTCACCATAACCTGCAGTACCCGATTTCGGACACACGATGGCAGCAGCGAGCAGTGCCAGGCCCCATTCTCCCCATCACCACAAACTGCAGTACCGAATTTAGCACACACGATGGCAGCAGCAAGCGGCGCCAGGCTCCATTCCCAACATCACCACAACCTGCAGTACCCGATTTCGGACACACGATGGCATCAGCGAGCGGGGCCAGACCCCGTTCCCCTCGTCACCACAACCTGCAGTACCGGATTTCGCGCACACGATGGCAGCAGCGAGCGGCTCCAGGCTCCATTCCCCCCCATCACCACAACCTGCAGCACAGAATATCGAACACACGATGGCAACAACGAGCAGCGCCAGGCTCCATTCCCCCCATCACCACAACCTGCAGGACCGGATTTCGCACACACGATGGCAGCAGCGAGAGGCGCCAGGCTCCATTCCCCCCATCACCACAACCTGTAGGACCGGATTTCGAACACACCATGGCAGCAGCGAGCGGTGCCAGGCTCCATTCCCCCCATAACCACAACCTGCAGTACCAGATTTCGAACACACGATGGCAGCAGCAAGCGGCGCCAGGCTACATTCCCCCCATCACCACAACCTGCACTACAGGATTTTGCACACACGATGGCAGCAGCGAGTGGCGCCAGGCTCCATTCCCCCCATCACCACAACTTGCAGTACCGGATTTCACACACACGATGGCAGCAGCGAGGGGCGCCAGGCTCCATTTTCCCCCATCACCAAAACCAGCACTACAGAATATCGGACACACGATGGCAGCAGCGAGCGGCACCAGGCTCCATTCCCGCCGTCACCACAACCTGCACGACCAGATTTCGCACACACGATGGCAGCATGGAGCGACGACAGGCTCCATTCCCCTCGTCACCACATCTTGCAGTACCGGATTTTGCACACACGATGGCAGCAGCAAGCGGCGCCAGGCTCCATTCCCCCCCATCACCACAACCTGCAGGACAGGATTTCGCGCACGCGATGGCAGCAGCGAGCGGCGCCAGGCTCCATTACCCCCATCACCACAACCCGCACAAACGGATTTCAAACACACAATGGCAGCAGACAGCGGCGCCAGGCTCCATTCCCATCAGCACATCCTGCAATACCGGATTTCGCACACACGATGGCAGCAGCGAGCAGCGACAGGCTCCGTTCCCCTCGTCACCACATCTTGCAGTACCGGATTTCGCACACACGATGGCAGCAGTGAACGGCGCCAGGCTCCATTCCCCCCATCACCACAACCTGCAGTACTCGATTTCACACACACGATGGCAGCAGCGATGGGGGGGGACACACATCATCCCGTCACCATAACCTGCAGTACCCGATTTCGGACACACGATGGCAGCAGCGAGCAGCGCCAGGCCCAATTCTCCCCATCACCACAAACTGCAGTACCGGATTTCGCACACACGATGGCAGCTGCAAGCCGTGCCAGGCCCCATTCCCATCACCACAACCTGCAGGACCGGATATCGAACACACGATGGCAGCAGCGAGCGGCGCCATGCCCCATTCCCATCAGTACACCCTGCAGCACCGGATTTCGCACACACAATGACAGCAGCGATCGGCGCCAGGCACCATTCCCCCCGTCACCACGACTTGCAGTACAGAATATCGGACACACGATGGCAGCAGCGAGGGGCGCCAGGCTCCGTTCCCCCCATCACCACAACCTGCAGTACCGGATTTCACACAGACGATGGCAGCAACGAGCGGCGCCAGGCCCCTTTCCCACCAACACAACCTGCAGTACCGGAATTCGAACACACGATTGCAGCAGCGAGCAGCGCCAGGCTCCATTCCCCCCCACCACCACAACCTGCAGTACAGAACATAGGACACGCGACGGCAGCAGCGAGCATTGCCAGGCTCCATTCCCCCCATCACCACAACCTGCAGTACCGGATTTCGCACACACGATGGCAGCAGCGAGTGGCGCCAGGAACAATTCCCGCCATCACCACAACCTGCAGTACCGGATTTCGCACACACGATGGCAGCAGCGAGCGGCGCCAGGCTCCAAACCCCCCATCACCACAACCTGCAATACCGGATTTCGCACACACGATGGCAGCAGAGAGTGGCGCCAGACTCCATTCCACCCATCACCACAACCTGCAGTAAAGGATTTCGAACACACGATGGCAGCAGCGAGCGGTGCCAGGCTCCATTCCCCCATCACCACAACCTGCAGTACCGGATTTCGCACACACGATGGCAGCAGCGAGCAGCGCCAGGCTCCATTCCCCCCATCACCACAACCTGCAGTACCGGATTTCGCACACACAATGCAGCAGCCAGCAGCGCCAGGCCCCATTCAAAACAACCCAACATACAGTACCGCATTTCGCACACACGATGGCAGCAGCGAGCGGTGCCAGGCTCCATTCCCCCCATCACCACAACCTGCAGTACCAGATTTCGAACACACGATGGCAGCAGCGAGATGCTCCACGCTCCATTCCCCCCCATCACCACAACCTACAGCACAGAATATCGAACACACGATGGCAACAACGAGCAGCGCCAGGCTCCATTCCCCCCATCACCACAACCTGCAGTATCGGATTTAGCACACACGATGGCAGCAGCAAGCGGCGCCAGGCTCCATTCCCCCCATCACCACAACTTGCAGTACCAGATTTCACTCACGCGATGGCAAGAGCGAGCAGAACCAGGCCCCATCCCAAATCAGCACAACCTTCAGTACTGGATTTCGAACACACCATGGCAGCAGCGACTGGCACCAGGCTCCATTCCCCCCTTCACCACAACTTGCAGTACCGGATTTCACACACACGATGGCAGCAGCGAGGGGCGCCAGGCTCCATTTTCCCCCATCACCACAACCAGCACTACAGAATATCGGACACACAATGGCAGCAGCGAGCGGCATCAGGTTCCATTCCACCCATCACCACAACCTGCAGTATTAGATTTCACTCACGCGATGGAAGCAGCGAGCGAAACCAGGCCCCATCCCCATCAGCACAACCTGCAGTACCGGATTTCACACACACGATGGCAGCAACGAGCGGCGCCAGGCTCCATTCCCGCCGTCACCACAACCTGCACGACCGGATTTCGCACACACGATGGCAGCAGCGAGCGGCGACAGGCTCCATTCCTCCCATCACCACAATCTGCAGTACCCGATCTCGGACACACGATGGCAGCAGCCAGCAGCACCAAGCCCCATTCCCCCCATCACCACAACCTGCAGTACCGGATTGCACACACACGATGGCTGCAGAGAGTGGCGCCAGGCTCCATTCCCCCCATCACCACAACCTGCAGTACCGGATTTCGCACTCACGATGGCAGCAGCGAGCGGCGCCAGGCTCCGTTCCCCTCGTCAAAACATCTTGCAGTACCGGATTTCGCACACACGATGGCAGCAGTGAGCGGCGCCAGGCTCCATTCCCCCCATCAGCACAACATGCAGGACCGGATTTCACACACACGGTGGCAGCAGCGAGGGGGGGAGACTCCATTCATCCCATCACCATAACCTGCAGTACCCGATTTCGGACACACGATGGCAGCAGCGAGCAGTGCCAGGCCCCATTCTCCCCATCACCACAAACTGCAGTACCGAATTTCGCACACACGATGGCAGCTTCAAGCCGTGCCAGGCCCCATTCCCATCACCACAACCTGCAGTACAGAATATCGGACACACGATGGCAGCAGCGAGGGGCGCCAGGCTCCGTTCCCCCCATCACCACACCCTGCAGTACCGGATTTCACACACACGATGGCAGCAGCAAGGGGCGCCAGGCTCCATTCCCCCCATCACCACAACCTGCAGTACCAGATTTCGAACACACGATGGCAGCAGCGAGCGTCTGCAGGCTCCATTCCCCCCCATCACCACAACCTGCAGCACAGAATATCGAACACACGATGGGAGCAGCGAGCATCGCCAGGCTCCATTCCCCCCATCACCACAACCTGCAGTACCGGATTTCACACACACGATGGCAGCAGCAAGGGGCGCCAGGCTCCATTCCCCCCATCACCACAACCTGCAGTACCAGATTTCACTCACGCGATGGCAACAGCGAGCGAAACCAGGCCCCATCCCCATCAGCACAGCCTGCAGTACCGGATTTCACACACACGATGGCTGCAGCGAGGGGCGCCAGGCTCCATTCCCCCCATCACCACAACCTGCAGCACAGAATATCGAACACACGATGGCAGCAGCGCGCGGCGCCAGGCTCCATTTCCCCCATCACCACAACCTGCAGTACCAGATTTCACACACACGATGGCAGCAGAAAGGGGCGCCAGGCTCCATTCCCCCCATCACCACAACCTGCAGTACCAGATTTCACTCACGCGATGGCAACAGCAAGCGAAACCAGGCCCCATCCCCATCAGCACAGCCTGCAGTACCGGATTTCACACACACGATGGCTGCAGCGAGGGGCGCCAGGCTCCATTCCCCCCATCAGCACAACCTGCAGGACCGGATTTCACACACACGATGGCAGCAGCGAGGGAGGGAGACTCCATTCATCCCGTCACCATAACCTGCAGTACCCGATTTCGGACACACGATGGCAGCAGCGAGCAGTGCCAGGCCCCATTCTCCCCATCACCACAAACTGCAGTACCGAATTTAGCACACACGATGGCAGCAGCAAGCGGCGCCAGGCTCCATTCCCAACATCACCACAACCTGCAGTACCCGATTTCGGACACACGATGGCATCAGCGAGCGGCGCAGACCCCGTTCCCCTCGTCACCACAACCTGCAGTACCGGATTTCGCGCACACGATGGCAGCAGCGAGCGGCTCCAGGCTCCATTCCCCCCCATCACCACAACCTGCAGCACAGAATATCGAACACACGATGGCAACAACGAGCAGCGCCAGGCTCCATTCCCCCCATCACCACAACCTGCAGGACCGGATTTCGCACACACGATGGCAGCAGCGAGAGGCGCCAGGCTCCATTCCCCCCATCACCACAACCTGTAGGACCGGATTTCGCACACACCATGGCAGCAGCGAGCGGTGCCAGGCTCCATTCCCCCCATAACCACAACCTGCAGTACCAGATTTCGAACACACGATGGCAGCAGCAAGCGGCGCCAGGCTACATTCCCCCCATCACCACAACCTGCACTACAGGATTTTGCACACACGATGGCAGCAGCGAGTGGCGCCAGGCTCCATTCCCCCCATCACCACAACTTGCAATACCGGATTTCACACACACGATGGCAGCAGCGAGGGGCGCCAGGCTCCATTTTCCCCCATCACCAAAACCAGCACTACAGAATATCGGACACACGATGGCAGCAGCGAGCGGCACCAGGCTCCATTCCCGCCGTCACCACAACCTGCACGACCAGATTTCGCACACACGATGGCAGCATGGAGCGACGACAGGCTCCATTCCCCTCGTCACCACATCTTGCAGTACCGGATTTTGCACACACGATGGCAGCAGCAAGCGGCGCCAGGCTCCATTCCCCCCCATCACCACAACCTGCAGGACAGGATTTCGCGCACGCGATGGCAGCAGTGAGCGGCGCCAGGCTCCATTACCCCCATCACCACAACCCGCACAAACGGATTTCAAACACACAATGGCAGCAGACAGCGGCGCCAGGCTCCATTCCCATCAGCACATCCTGCAATACCGGATTTCGCACACACGATGGCAGCAGCGAGCGGCGCCAGGCTCCGTTCCCCTCGTCACCACATCTTGCAGTACCGGATTTCGCACACACGATGGCAGCAGTGAACGGCGCCAGGCTCCATTCCCCCCATCACCACAACCTGCAGTACTCGATTTCACACACACGATGGCAGCAGCGAGGGGGGGAGACACCAATCATCCCGTCACCATAACCTGCAGTACCCGATTTCGGACACACGATGGCAGCAGCGAGCAGCGCCAGGCCCAATTCTCCCCATCACCACAAACTGCCGTACCGGATTTCGCACACACGATGGCAGCTGCAAGCCGTGCCAGGCCCCATTCCCATCACCACAACCTGCAGGACCGGATATCGAACACACGATGGCAGCAGCGAGCGGCGCCATGCCCCATTCCCATCAGTACACCCTGCAGCACCGGATTTCGCACACACAATGACAGCAGCGATCGGCGCCAGGCACCATTCCCCCCGTCACCACGACTTGCAGTACAGAATATCGGACACACGATGGCAGCAGCGAGGGGCGCCAGGCTCCGTTCCCCCCATCACCACAACCTGCAGTACCGGATTTCACACAGACGATGGCAGCAACGAGCGGCGCCAGGCCCCTTTCCCACCAACACAACCTGCAGTACCGGAATTCGAACACACGATTGCAGCAGCGAGCAGCGCCAGGCTCCATTCCCCCCCACCACCACAACCTGCAGTACAGAACATAGGACACGCGACGGCAGCAGCGAGCATTGCCAGGCTCCATTCCCCCCATCACCACAACCTCCAGGACCGGATTTCGCACACACGATGGCAGCAGCGAGTGGCGCCAGGAACAATTCCCGCCATCACCACAACCTGCAGTACCGGATTTCGCACACACGATGGCAGCAGCGAGCGGCGCCAGGCTCCAAACCCCCCATCACCACAACCTGCAATACCGGATTTCGCACACACGATGGCAGCAGAGAGTGGCGCCAGACTCCATTCCACCCATCACCACAACCTGCAGTAAAGGATTTCGAACACACGATGGCAGCAGCGAGCGGTGCCAGGCTCCATTCCCCCATCACCACAACCTGCAGTACCGGATTTCGCACACACGATGGCAGCAGCGAGCAGCGCCAGGCTCCATTCCCCCCATCACCACAACCTGCAGTACCGGATTTCGCACACACAATGCAGCAGCCAGCAGCGCCAGGCCCCATTCAAAACAACCCAACATACAGTACCGCATTTCGCACACACGATGGCAGCAGCGAGCGGTGCCAGGCTCCATTCCCCCCATCACCACAACCTGCAGTACCAGATTTCGAACACACGATGGCAGCAGCGAGATGCTCCAGGCTCCATTCCCCCCCATCACCACAACCTGCAGGACCGGATTTCGCACACACGATGGCAGCTGCAAGCGGCACCAGGCCCCATTCCCATCACCACAACCTGCAGGACAGGATTTCGCGCACGCGATGGCAGCAGCGAGCGGCGCCAGGCTCCATTACCCCCATCACCACAACCCGCACAAACGGATTTCAAACACACAACGGCAGCAGACAGCGGCGCCAGGCTCCATTCCCATCAGCACATCCTGCAATACCGGATTTCGCACACACGATGGCAGCAGCGAGCAGCGACAGGCTCCGTTCCCCTCGTCACCACATCTTGCAGTACCGGATTTCGCACACACGATGGCAGCAGTGAACGGCGCCAGGCTCCATTCCCCCCATCACCACAACCTGCAGTACTCGATTTCACACACACGATGGCAGCAGCGAGGGGGGGAGACACCAATCATCCCGTCACCATAACCTGCCGTACCCGATTTCGGACACACGATGGCAGCAGCGAGCAGCGCCAGGCCCAATTCTCCCCATCACCACAAACTGCAGTACCGGATTTCGCACACACGATGGCAGCTGCAAGCCGTGCCAGGCCCCATTCCCATCACCACAACCTGCAGGACCGGATATCGAACACGCGATGGCAGCAGCGAGCGGCGCCATGCCCCATTCCCATCAGTACACCCTGCAGCACCGGATTTCGCACACACAATGACAGCAGCGATCGGCGCCAGGCACCATTCCCCCCGTCACCACGACTTGCAGTACAGAATATCGGACACACGATGGCAGCAGCGAGGGGCGCCAGGCTCCGTTCCCCCCATCACCACAACCTGCAGTACCGGATTTCACACAGACGATGGCAGCAACGAGCGGCGCCAGGCCCCTTTCCCACCAACACAACCTGCAGTACCGGAATTCGAACACACGATTGCAGCAGCGAGCAGCGCCAGGCTCCATTCCCCCCCACCACCACAACCTGCAGTACAGAACATAGGACACGCGACGGCAGCAGCGAGCATTGCCAGGCTCCATTCCCCCCATCACCACAACCTGCAGTACCGGATTTCGCACACACGATGGCAGCAGCGAGTGGCGCCAGGAACAATTCCCGCCATCACCACAACCTGCAGTACCGGATTTCGCACACACGATGGCAGCAGCGAGCGGCGCCAGGCTCCAAACCCCCCATCACCACAACCTGCAATACCGGATTTCGCACACACGATGGCAGCAGAGAGTGGCGCCAGACTCCATTCCACCCATCACCACAACCTGCAGTAAAGGATTTCGAACACACGATGGCAGCAGCGAGCGGTGCCAGGCTCCATTCCCCCCTCACCACAACCTGCAGTACCGGATTTCGCACACACGATGGCAGCAGCGAGCAGCGCCAGGCTCCATTCCCCCCATCACCACAACCTGCAGTACCGGATTTCGCACACACAATGCAGCAGCCAGCAGCGCCAGGCCCCATTCAAAACAACCCAACATACAGTACCGCATTTCGCACACACGATGGCAGCAGCGAGCGGTGCCAGGCTCCATTCCCCCCATCACCACAACCTGCAGAACCAGATTTCGAACACACGATGGCAGCAGCGAGATGCTCCACGCTCCATTCCCCCCCATCACCACAACCTACAGCACAGAATATCGAACACACGATGGCAACAACGAGCAGCGCCAGGCTCCATTCCCCCCATCACCACAACCTGCAGGACCGGATTTCGCACACACGATGGCAGCAGCAAGGGGCGCCAGGCTCCACTCCCCCCATCACCACAACCTGCAGTACCAGATTTCACTCACGCGATGGCAACAGCGGGCGAAACCAGGCCCCATCCCCATCAGCACAACCTGCAGTACCGGATTTCACACACACGATGGCTGCAGCGAGGGGCGTCAGGCTCCATTCCCCCCATCACCACAACCTGCAGTATCGGATTTCGCACTCACGATGGCACCAGCGAGCGGCGCCAGGCTCCGTTCCCCTCGTCACCACATCTTGCAGTACCGGATTTCGCACACACGATGGCAGCAGTGAGCGGCGCCAGGCTCCATTACCCCCATCACCACAACCTGCAGTACCGGATTTCGAACACACGATGGCAGCAGCGAGCGGCTCCAGGCTCCATTCCCCCCCATCACCACAACCTGCAGCACAGAATATCGAACACACGATGGCAACAACGAGCAGCGCCAGGCTCCATTCCCCCCATCACCACAACCTGCAGGACCGGATTTCGCACACACAATGGCAGCAGCAAGGGGCGCCAGGCTCCACTCCCCCAATCACCACAACCTGCAGTACCAGATTTCACTCACGCGATGGCAACAGCGAGCGAAACCAGGCCCCATCCCCATCAGCACAACCTGCAGTACCGGATTTCACACACACGATGTCTGCAGCGAGGGGCGCCAGGCTCCATTCCCCCCATCACCACAACCTGCAGTACCGGATTTAGCACACACGATGGCAGCAGCAAGCGGCGCCAGGCTCCATTTTCCCCCATCACCAGAACCAGCACTACAGAATATCGGACACACGATGGCAGCAGCGAGCGGCACCAGGCTCCATTCACGCCGTCACCACAACCTGCACGACCGGATTTCGCACACACGATGGCAGCAGCGAGGGACGACAGGCTCCATTCCCCTCGTCACCACATCTTGCAGTACCGGATTTCACACACACGATTGCAGCAGCGAGGGGCGCCAGGCTCCATTCCCCCCATCACCACAACCTGCAGTACCCAATCTCGGACACACGATGGCAGCAGCCAGCAGCACCAAGCCCGATTCCCCCCATCACAACAACCTGCAGTACCGGATTTCACACACACGATGGCTGCAGAGAGTGGCGCCAGGCTCCATTCCCCCCATCACCACAACCTGCAGTACCGGATCTCACACACACGATGGCAGCAGCGAGGGGGGGAGACTCCATTCATCCCGTCACCATAACCTGCAGTACCCGATTTCGGACACACGATGGCAGCAGCGAGCAGTGCCAGGCCCCATTCTCCCCATCACCACAAACTGCAGTACCGGATTTCGCACACACGATGGCAGCTGCAAGCCGTGCCAGGCCCCATTCCCATCACCACAACCTGCAGGACCGGATATCGAACACACGATGGCAGCAGCGAGCGGCGCCCTGCCCCATTCCCATCAGTACACCCTGCAGCACCGGATTTCGCACACACGATGGCAGCAGCGAGCAGCGCCAGGCTCCATTCCCCCCCATCACCACAACCTGCAGTACAGAATATCGGACACACGATGGCAGCAGCGAGCAGTGACAGGCTCCGTTCCCCCCATCACCACAACCTGCAGTACCGGATTTCACACAGACGATGGCAGCAGCAAGCGGCGCCAGGCCCCTTTCCCACCAACACAACCTGCAGTACCGGAATTCGATCACACGATTGCAGCAGCGAGCGGTGCCAGGCTCCAAACCCCCCATAACCACAACCTGCAGTACCGGATTTCACACACACGATGGCAGCAGAGATTGGCGCCAGACTCCATTCCACCCATCACCACAACCTGCAGTAAAGGATTTCGAACACACGATGGCAGCAGCGAGCGGTGCCAGGCTCCAATTCCCCATCACCACAACCTGCACGACCGGATTTCGCACACACGATGGCAGCAGCGAGCAGCGCCAGGCTCCATTCCCCCCATCACCACAACCTGCAGTACCGGATTTCGCACACACAATGCAGCAGCCAGCAGCTCCAGGCCCCATTCAAATCAACTCAACATACAGTACCGCATTTCGCACACACGATGGCAGCAGCGAGCGGTGCCAGGCTCCATTCCCCCCCATCACCACAACCTGCAGCACAGAATATCGAACACACGATGGCAACAACGAGCAGCGCCAGGCTCCATTCCCCCCATCACCACAACCTGCAGTACCGGATTTCGCATACACGATGGCAGCAGCAAGGGGCGCCAGGCTCCACTCCCCCCATCACCACAACCTGCAGTACCAGATTTCACTCACGCGATGGCAACAGCGAGCGAAACCAGGCCCCATCCCCATCAGCACAACCTGCAGTACCGGATTTCACACACACGATGGCAGCAGCGAGGGGCGCCAGGCTCCATTCCCCCCATCACCACAACCTGCAGTACCGGATTTAGCACACACGATGGCAGCAGCAAGCGGCGCCAGGCTCCATTCCCCCCATCACCACAACCTGCAGTACCAGATTTCGCACACACGATGGCAGCAGCGAGTGGCGCCAGGCTCCACTCCCCCCATCACCACAACCTGCAGTACCAGATTTCACTCACGCGATGGCAACAGCGAGCAGAACCAGGCCCCATCCCAAATCAGCACAACCTTCAGTACCGGATTTCGCACACACGATGGCAGCAGCGAGGGGCGCCAGGCTCCATTCCCCCCATCACCACAACTTGCAGTACCGGATTTCACACACACGATGGCAGCAGCGAGGGGTGCCAGGCTCCATTTTCCCCCATCACCACAACCAGCAGTACAGAATATCGGACACACGATGGCAGCAGCGAGCGGCATCAGGTTCCATTCCACCCATCACCACAACCTGCAGTACCAGATTTCACTCACGCGATGGCAAAAGCGAGCGAAACCAGGCCCATCCCCATCAGCACAACCTGCAGTACCGGATTTCACACACACGATGGCAGCAACGAGCGGCGCCAGGCTCCATTCCATCCGTCACCACATCTTGCAGTACCGGATTTTGCACACACGATGGCAGCAGCGAGCGGTGCCAGGCTCCATTGCCCCCATAACCACAACCTGCTGTACCGGATTTCGCACACACGATGGCAGCAGCGAGCGGCGCCAGGCTCCATTCCCCCCATCACCACAACCTGCAGGACCGGATTTAGCACACACGATGGCAGCAGCAAGCGGCGCCAGGCTCCATTCCCCCCATCACCACAACCTGCAGTACCGGATTTCGCACACACGATGGCAGCAGCGAGCAGTGCCAGGCTCCATTCCCCCCATCACCACAACCTGCAGTACCGGATTTCGCACACACAATGCAGCATCCAGCAGCGCCAGTCCCCATTCAAATCAACCCAACTTACAGTACAGCATTTCGCGCACACGATGGCAGCAGCGAGAGGCGCCAGGCTCCATTCCCCCCTTCACCAAAACCTGTAGGACCGGATTTCACACACACGATGGCTGCAGCGAGGGGCGCCAGGCTCCATTCCCCCATCACCACAACTTGCAGTACCGGATTTCACACACACGATGGCAGCAGCGAGGGGCGCCAGGCTCCAATTTCCCCCATCACCACAACCAGCACTACAGAATATCGGACACACGATGGCAGCAGCGAGCGGCATCAGGTTCCATTCCACCCATCACCACAACCTGCAGTACCAGATTTCACTCACGCGATGGCAACAGCGAGCGAAACCAGGCCCCATTCCCATCAGCACAACCTGCAGTACCGGATTTCACACACACGATGGCAGCAACGAGCGGCGCCAGGCTCCATTCCCGCCGTCACCACAACCTGCACGACCGGATTTCGCACACACGATGGCAGCAGCGAGCGGCGACAGGCTCCATTCCATCCGTCACCACATCTAGCAGTACCGGATTTTGCACACACGATGGCAGTAGCGAGCGGCGCCAGGCTCCATTCCCCCAATCACCACAATATGCAGGACCGGATTTCGCACACACGATGGCAGCAGCGAGCAGCGCCAGGATCCATTCCCCCCCATCACCACAACCTGCAGGACCGGATTTCGCACACACGATGGCACCAGCGAGCGGCGCCAGGCTCCATTCCCCCCATCACCACAACCTGCAGTACCGGATTTCGCACTCACGATGGCAGCAGCGAGGGGGGGAGACTCCATTCCCCCCAATCACCACAACCTGCAGTACCCGATTTCAGACACACGATGGCAGCAGCGAGCGGCGCCAGGCTCCATTCTCCCCATCACCACAAACTGCAGTACCGGATTTCGCACACACGATGGCAGCTGCAAGCGGCACCAGGCCCCATTCCCATCAGCACAACCTGCAGGACAGGATTTCGCACACACGATGGAAGCAGCGAGCAGCGCCAGGCTCCATTGCCCCCATCACCACAACCCGCAGTACCGGATTTCACACACACGATGGCAGCAGACAGCGGTGCCAGGCTCCATTCCCATCAGCACAACCTGCAATACCGGATTTCGCACACACGATGGCAGCAGCGAGCAGCGCCAGGCTCCATTCCCCCCATCACCACAACCTGCAGTACCGGATTTCGCACACACGATGGCAGCAGTGAGCGGCGCCAGGCTCCATTCCCCTCGTCACCACAACCTGCAGGACCGGATTTCACACACACGATGGCAGCAGCGAGAGGGGGAGACTCCATTCATCCCGTCACCATAACCTGCAGTACCCGATTTCGGACACACGATGGCAGCAGCGAGCAGCGCCAGGCCCCATTCTCCCCATCACCACAAACTGCAGTACCGGATTTCGCACACACGATGGCAGCTGCAAGCCGTGCCAGGCCCCATTCCCATCACCACAACCTGCAGGACCGGATATCGAACACACGATGGCAGCAGCGAGCGGCACCCTGTCCCATTCCCATCAGTACACCCAGCAGCACCGGATTTCGCACACACGATTGCAGCAGCGAGCAGCGCCAGGCTCCATTCCCCCCATCACCACAACTTACAGTAAAGGATTTCGTACACACAATGGCAGCAGCGAGCGGCGCCAGGCTCCAATCCCCCCATCACCACAACCTCCAGGACCGGATTTCGCACACACGATGGCAGCAGCAAGCGGCGCCAGGCTCCATTCCCCCCATCACCACAACCTGCAGTACCCAATATCGGACACACGATGGCAGCAGCGAGCAGCACCAAGCCCCATTCCCCCCATCACAACAACCTGCAGTACCGGATTTCACACACACGATGGCTGCAGAGAGTGGCGCCAGGCTCCATTCCCCCCATCACCACAACCTGCAGGACCGGATTTCGCACTCACGATGGCAGCAGCGAGCGGCGCCAGGCTCCGTTCCCCTCGTCACCACATCTTGCAGTACCGGATTTCGCACACACGATGGCAGCAGTGAGCGGCGCCAGGCTCCATTCCCCCCATCACCACAACCTGCAGTACCGGATCTCACACACACGATGGCAGCAGCGAGGGGGGGAGACTCCATTCATCCCGTCACCATAACCTGCAGTACCCGATTTCGGACACACGATGGCAGCAGCGAGCAGTGCCAGGCCCCATTCTCCCCATCACCACAAACTGCAGTACCGGATTTCGCATGCACGATGGCAGCTGCAAGCCGTGCCAGGCCCCATTCCCATCACCACAACCTGCAGGACCGGATATCGAACACACGATGGCAGCAGCGAGCGGCGCCCTGCCCCATTCCCATCAGTACACCCTGCAGCACCGGATTTCGCACACACGATGGCAGCAGCGAGCAGCGACAGGCTCCATTCCCCCCCATCACCACAACCTGCAGTACAGAATATCGGACACACGATGGCAGCAGCGAGCGGCGCCAGGCTCCACTCCCCCCATCACCACAAACTGCAGTACCGGATTTCACACACACGATGGCAGCAGCGAGCGGCGCCAGGCTCAAAACTCCCCATAACCACAACCTGCAGTACCGGATTTCGCACACACGATGGCAGCAGAGATTGGCGCCAGACTCAATTCCACCCATCACCACAACCTGCAGTAAAGGACTACGCACACACGATGGCAGCAGCTAGCAGCGCCAGGCTCCATTCCCCCCATCACCACAACCTGCAGTACCGGATTTCGCACACACAATGCAGCAGCCAGCAGCTCCAGGCCCCATTCAAATCAACCCAACATACAGTACCGCATTTCGCACACACGATGGCAGCAGCGAGAGGCGCCAGGCTCCATTCCCCCCTTCACCACAACCTGTAGGACCGGATTTCGCACACACGATGGCAGCAGCGAGCGGTGCCAGGCTCCATTCCCCCAACACCACAACCTGCAGTACCAGATTTCGAACACACGATAGCAGCAGCGAGCGGCTCCAGGCTCCATTCCCCCCCATCACCACAACCTGCAGCACAAAATATCGAACACACGATGGCAACAACGAGCAGCGTCAGGCTCCACTCCCCCCATCACCACAACCTGCAGGACCGGATTTCGCACACACGATGGCAGCAGCAAGGGGCGCCAGGCTCCACTCCCCCCATCACCACAACCTGCAGTACCAGATTTCATTCACGCGATGGCAACAGCGAGCGAAACCAGGCCCCAACCCCATCAGCACAACCTGCAGTACCGGATTTCACACACACGATAGCAGCAGCGAGTGGCGCCAGGCTCCATTCCCCCCATCACCACAACCTGCAGTACCGGATTTAGCACACACGATGGCAGCAGCAAGCGGCGCCAGGCTCCATTCCCCCCATCACCACAACCTGCAGTACAGGATTTCGCACACACGATGGCAGCAGCGAGTGGCGCCAGGCTCCATTCCCCCCATCACCACAACTTGCAGTACCGGATTTCACACACACGATGGCAGCAGCGAGGGGCGCCAGGCTCCATTTTCCCCCATCAACAGAACCAGCAGTACAGAATATCGGACACACAATGGCAGCAGCGAGTGGCACCAGGTTCCATTCCACCCATCACCACAACCTGCAGTACCAGATTTCACTCACGCGATTGCAACAGCGAGCGAAACCAGGCCCCATCCCCATCAGCACAACCAGCAGTACCGGATTTCACACACACGATGGCACCAGCGAGCGGCGCCAGGCTCCATTCCCCCCATCACCACAACCTGCAGTACCGGATTTCACACACACGATGGCAGCAGCGAGGGGGGGAGACTCCATTCACCCCCTCACCACAACCTCCAGTGCCCAATTTCAGACACACGATGGCAGCAGCGAGCGGCGCCAGGCTCCATTCTCCCCATCACCACAAACTGCAGTACCGGATTTTGCACACATGATGGCAGCTGCAAGCGACACCAGGCCCCATTCCCATCAGCACAACCTGCAGGACCGGATATCGCACACACGATGGCAGCAGCGAGCGGCGCCAGGCTCCATTGCCCCCATCACCACAACCCGCAGTACCGGATTTCACACACACGATGGCAGCAGCCAGCGGTACCAGGCTCCATTCCCATCAGCACAACCTGCAATACCGGATTTCGCACACACGATGGAAGCAGCGAGCGGCGCCAGGCTCTAATCCCCCCATCACCACAACCTGCAGTACTGGATTTCGCACACACGATGGCAGCAGCGAGTGGCGCCAGGCCCCATTCCCCCCATCACCACAACCTGCAGTAAAGGATTTCGCACACACGATGGCAGCAGCGAGCGGTGCCAGGCTCCAAACCCCCATAACCACAACCTGCAGGACCGGATTTCGCACACACGATGGCAGCAGAGAGTGGCGCCAGACTCCATTCCACCC
The DNA here is from genome assembly GCA_039720435.1 of Amazona ochrocephala. NCBI lineage: Eukaryota > Metazoa > Chordata > Aves > Psittaciformes > Psittacidae > Amazona > Amazona ochrocephala. Next base: position 119,892,306 of record CM077909.1, read on the forward strand.
ATCACCACAACCTGCAGGACCGGATTTCGAACACACGATGACAGCAGCGAGCGGTGCCAGGCTCCATTCCCCCATCACCACAACCTGCAGTACCGGATTTCGCACACACAATGCAGCAGCCAGCAGCGCCAGGCCCCATTCAAATCAACCCAACATACAGTACCGCATTTCGCACACACGATGGCAGCAGCGAGCGGTGCCAGGCTCCATTCCCCCCATCACCACAACCTGCAGTACCAGATTTCCCACACACGATGGCAGCAGCGAGCGGCTCCAGGCTCCATTCCCCCCCATCACCACAACCTGCAGCACAGAATATCGAACACAAGATGGCAACAACGAGCAGCGCCAGGCTCCATTCCCCCCATCACCACAACCTGCAGGACCGGATTTCGCACACACGATGGCAGCAGCAAGGGACGCCAGGCTCCACTCCCCCCATCACCACAACCTGCAGTACTAGATTTCACTCACGCGATGGCAACAGCGAGCGAAACCAGGCCCCATCCCCATCAGCACAACCTGCAGTACCGGATTTCACACACACGATGGCAGCAACGAGCGGCGCCAGGATCCATTCTCGCCGTCACCACAACCTGCACGACCGGATTTTGCACACACGATGGCAGCAGCGAGCGGCGACAGGATCCATTCCTCCCCATCACCACAATCTGCTGTACCGGATTTCGCACACACGATGGCAGCAGCGAGGGGGGGAGACTCCATTCCCCCGATCACCACAACCTGCAGTACACGATTTCAGACACACGATGGCAGTAGCGAGCGGCGCCAGGCTCCATTCTCCCCATCACCACAAACTGCAGTACCGGATTTCGCACACACGATGGCAGCTGCAAGAGGCACCAGGCCCCATTCCCATCAGCACAACCTGCAGGACCGGATTTCGCACACACGATGGCAGCAGCGAGCGGCGCCAGGCTCTATTGCCCCCATCACCACAACCCGCAGTACCGGATTTCACACACACGATGGCAGCAGACAGCGGTGCCAGGCCCCATTCCCATCAGCACAACCTGCAATACCGGATTTCGCACACACGATGGCAGCTGCAAGCCGTGCCAGGCCCCATTCCCATCACCACAACCTGCAGGACCGGATATCGAACACACGATGGCAGCAGCGAGCGGCGCCCTGCCCCATTCCCATCAGTACACCCTGCAGCACCGGATTTTGCACACACGATGGCAGCAGCGAGCAGCGCCAGCCTCCATTCCCCCCCATCACCACAACTTGCAGTAAAGGATTTCGCACACACGATGGCAGCAGCGAACGGCGCCAAGTTCCAATCCCCCCATCACCACAACCTGCAGGACCAGATTTCGCACACACGATGGCAGCAGCGAGCGGCGCCAGGCTCCATTCCCCCCAACACCACAACCTGCAGTACCGGATTTCGCACACACGATGGCAGCAGCGAGGGGCGCCAGGTTCCATTCCTCCCATCTCCACAATCTGCAGTACCCGATCTCGGACACACGATGGCAGCAGACAGCAGCACCAAGCCCCATTCCCCCCATCACCACAACCTGCAGTACCGGATTTCACACACACGATGGCTGCAGAGAGTGGCGCCAGGCTCCATTCCCCCCATCACCACAACCTGCAGTACCGGATTTCGCACTCACGATGGCAGCAGCGAGCGGCGCCAGGCTCCGTTCCCCTCGTCACCACATTTTGCAGTACCGGATTTCGCACACACGATGGCAGCAGTGAACGGCGCCAGGCTCCATTCCCCCCACCACCACAACCTGCAGGACCGGATTTCACACACACGATGGCAGCAGCGAGGGGGGGAGACTCCATTCATCCCGTCAAAATAACCTGCAGTACCCGATTTCGGACACACGATGGCAGCAGCGAGCAGTGCCAGGCCCCATTCTCCACATCACCACAAACTGCAGTACAGAATATCGGACACACGATGGCAGCAGCGAGGGGCGCCAGCCTCCGTTCCCCCCATCACCACAACCTGCACTACCGGATTTCACACAGACGATGGCAGCAGCCAGCGGCGCCAGGCTCCTTTCCCATCAACACAACCTGCAGTACCAGATTTCGAACACACGATGGCAGCAGCGAGCAGCGCCAGCCTCCATTCCCCCCCATCACCACAACCTGCAGTACAGAATATCGGACACACGATGGCAGCAGCGAGCATCGCCAGGCTCCATTCCCCCCATCACCACAACCTGCAGTACCGGATTTCGCACACACGATGGCAGCAGCGAGCGGCGCCAGGCCCCATTCCCCCCATCACCACAACCTGCAGTAAAGGATTTCGCACACACGATGGCAGCAGCGAGCGGCGCCAGGCTCCATTCCCCCCATCACCACAACCTGCAGTACCGGATTTCACACACACGATGGCAGCAGCGAGCGGCGCCAGGCTCCAAACCCCCCATAACCACAACCTGCAGTACCGGATTTCACACACACGATGGCAGCAGGGAGTGGCGCCAGGTTCCATTCCACCCCTCACCACAACCTGCAGTAAAGGATTTCGCACACACGATGGCAGCAGCGAGCGGTGCCAGGCTCCATTCCCCCATCACCACAACCTGCAGTACCGGATTTCGCACACACGATGGCAGCAGCGAGCAGCGCCAGGCTCCATTCCCCCCATCACCACAACCTGCAGTACCGGATTTCGCACACACAATGCAGCAGCCAGCAGCGCCAGGCCCCATTCAAATCAACCCAACATACAGTACCGCATTTCGCACACACGATGGCAGCAGCGAGAGGCACCAGGCTCCATTCCCCCCATCACCACAACCTGTAGGACCGGATTTCGCACACACGATGGCAGCAGCGAGCGGTGCCAGGCTCCATTCCCCCCATCACCACAACCTGCAGTACCAGATTTCGAACACACGATGGCAGCAGCGAGCGGCTCCAGGCTCCATTCCCCCCCATCACCACAACCTGCAGCACAGAATATCGAACACACGATGGCAACAACGAGCAGCGCCAGGCTCCATTCCCCCCATCACCACAACCTGCAGGACCGGATTTCGCACACACGATGGCAGCAGCAAGGGGCGCCAGGCTCCACTCCCCCCATCACCACAACCTGCAGTACCACATTTCACTCACGCGATGGCAACAGCGAGCGAAACCAAGCCCCATCCCCATCAGCACAACCTGCAGTACCGGATTTCACACACACGATGGCTGCAGCGAGGGGCGCCAGGCTCCATTCCCCCCATCACCACAACCTGCAGTACCGGATTTAGCACACACGATGGCAGCAGCAAGTGGCGCCAGGCTCCATTCCCCCCATCACCACAACCTGCAGTACAGGATTTCGCACACACGATGGCAGCAGCGAGTGGCGCCAGGCTCCATTCCCCCCATCACCACAACTTGCAGTACCAGATTTCACTCACGCGATGGCAACAGCGAACAGAACCAGGCCCCATCCCAAATCAGCACAACCTTCAGTACCAGATTTCGAACACACGATGGCAGCAGCGAGGGGCGCCAGGCTCCATTCCCCCCATCACCACAACTTGCAGTACCGGATTTCACACACACGATGGCAGCAGCGAGGGTCGCCAGGCTCCATTTTCCCCCTCACCACAACCAGCACTACAGAATATCGGACACACGATGGCAGCAGCGAGGGGCACCAGGTTCCATTCCACCCATCACCACAACCTGCAGTACCAGGTTTCACGCACGCGATGGCAACAGCGAGCGAAACCAGGCCCCATCCCCATCACCACAACCTGCAGTACCGGATTTCACATACACGATGGCAGCAGCGAGCGGCGCCAGGATCCATTCCCGCCGTCACCACAACCTGCACGACCGGATTTCGCACACACGATGGCAGCAGCGAGCGACGACAGGCTCCATTCCCCTCGTCACCACATCTTGCAGTACCGGATTTTGCACACACGATGGCAGCAGCGAGCGGCACCAGGCTCCATTCCCCCCTTCATCACAACCTGCAGGACCGGATTTCGCACACACGATGGCAGCAGCGAGCGGCGCCAGGATCCATTCCCCCCCACCACCACAACCTGCAGGACCGGATTTCGCACACACGATGGCAGCAGCGAGCGGCGCCAGGCTCCATTCCCCCCATCACCACAACCTGCAGTACCGGATTTCAAACACACGATGGCAGCAGCGAGGGGGGGAGACTCCATTCACCCCCTCACCACAACCTCCAGGGCCCAATTTCAGACACACGATGGCAGCAGCGAGCGGCGCCAGGCTCCATTCTCCCCATCACCACAAACTGCAGGACCGGATTTCGCACACACGATGGCAGCAGCAAGCGGCACCAGGCCCCATTCCCATCAGCACAACCTGCAGGACAGGATTTCGCACACACGATGGCAGCAGCGAGCGGCGCCAGGCTCCATTGCCCCCATCGCCACAACCTGCAGTACAGGATTTCACACAAACAATGGCAGCAGCCAGCGGTGCCAGACTCCATTCCCATCAGCACAAGCTGCAATACCGGATTTCGCACACTCGATGGCAGCAGCGAGCAGCGCCAGGCTCCATTCCCCCCATCACCACAACCTGCAGTAAAGGATTTCGCACACACGATGGCAGCAGCAAGCGGCGCCAGGCCCCATTCCCCCCATCACCACAAACTGCAGCACCGGATTTCGCACACACGATGGCAGCAGCGAGCGGCGCCAGGCTCCATTCCCCCCATCACCACAACCTCCAGGACCGGATTTCACACACACGATGGCAGCAGCGAGCGGTGCCAGGCTCCAAACCCCCATAACCACAACCTGCAGTACCGGATTTCGCACACACAATGCAGCAGCCAGCAGCGCCAGGCCCCATTCAAATCAACCCAACATACAGTACCGCATTTCGCACACACGATGGCAGCAGCGAGCGGTGCCAGGCTCCATTCCCCCCATCACCACAACCTGCAGTACAGAATATCGAACACACGATGGCAACAACGAGCAGCGCCAGGCTCCATTCTCCCCATCACCACAACCTGCAGGACCGGATTTCGCACACACGATGGCAGCAGCAAGGGGCGCCAGGCTCCACTCCCCCCATCACAACAACCTGCAGTACCAGATTTCACTCACGCGATGGCAACAGCGAGCGAAACCAGGCCCCATCCCCATCAGCACAACCTGCAGTACCGGATTTCACACACACGATGGCAGCAGCGAGCGGCGCCAGGCCCCATTCCCGCCGTCACCACAACCTCCAGGACCGGATTTCGCACACACGATGGCAGCAGCGAGCAGTGCCAGGCTCCAAACCCCCCATAACCACAACCTGCAGTACCGGATTTCACTCACGCGATGGCAACAGCGAGCGAAACCAGGCCCCATTCAAATCAACCCAACATACAGTACCGCATTTCGAACACACGATGGCAGCAGCGAGCGGTGCCAGGCTCCATTCCCCCCATCACCACAACCTGCAGTACCAGATTTCGAACACACGATGGCAGCAGCGAGCGGCTCCAGGCTCCATTCCCCCTCACCACCACAACCTACAGTACAGAATATCGAACACACGATGGCAACAACGAGCAGCGCCAGGCTCCATTCCCCCCATCACCACAACCTGCAGGACCGGATTTCGAACACACGATGGCAGCAGCAAGGGGCGCCAGGCTCCACTCCCCCCATCACCACAACCTGCAGTACCAGATTTCACTCACGCGATGGCAACAGCGAGCAGAACCAGACCCCATCCCAAATCAGCACAACCTTCAGTACTGGATTTCGAACACACGATGGCAGCAGCAAGCGGCGCCAGGCTCCATTGCCCCCATCACCACAACCTGCAGTACCAGATTTCACTCACGCGATGGCAACAGCGAGCGAAACCAGGCCCCATCCCCATCAGCACAACCTGCAGTACCGCATTTCACACACACGATGGCAGCAGCGAGCGGCGCCAGAACCCATTTCCGCCGTCACCACAACCTCCAGGACCGGATTTCGCACACACGATGGCAGCAGCGAGCGGTGCCAGGCTCCAAACCCCCCATAACCACAACCCGCAGTACCGGATTTCGCACACACAATGGCAGCAGCCAGCAGCGCCAGGCCCCATTCAAGTCAACCCAACATACAGTACCGCATTTCGCACACACGATGGCAGCAGCGAGTGGCGCCAGGCTCCATTCCCCCCATCACCACAACCTGCAGTACCAGATTTCGAACACACGATGGCAGCAGCGTGCAGCGCCAGGCTCCATTCCCCCCATCACCACAACCTGCAGGACCGGATTTCGCACACAAGATGGCAGCAGCAAGGGGCGCCAGGCTCCACTCCCCCCATCACCACAACCTGCAGGACCAGATTTTGCACACACGATGGCAGCAGCGAGCGGCACCCGGCTCCATTCCCCCCTTCACCACAACCTGCAATACCGGATTTCGCACACACGATGGCAGCAGCGAGTGGCGCCAGGCTCCAATCCCCCCATCACCACAAACTGCAATACCGGATTTCGCACACACGATGGCAGCAGCGAGCGGCGCCAGGCTCCAATCCCCCCATCACAACAACCTGCAGGACCAGATTTTGCACACACGATGGCAGCAGCGAGCGGCACCCGGATCCTTTCCCCCCTTCACCACAACCTGCAATACCGGATTTCGCACACACGATGGCAGCAGCGAGCGGCACCAGGCTCCATTCCCCCCATCACCACAACCTGCAGGACCAGATTTCACACACACGATGGCAGCAGCGAGGGGGGGAGACTCCATTCATCCCTTCACCATAACCTGCAGTACCCGATTTCGAACACACGATGGCAGCAGCGAGCAGCGCCAGGCTCCATTCTCCCCCATCACCACAAACTGCAGTACCGGATTTCGCACACACGATGGCAGCTGCAAGCCATGCCAGGCCCCATTCCCATCACCACAACCTGCAGGACAGGATTTCGAACACACGATGGCAGCAGCGAGCGGCACCAGGCCCCATTCCCATCAGTACACACTGCAGCACCCGATTTCACACACACGATGGCAGCAGCGAGCGGCGCCAGGATCCATTCCCCCCATCACCACAACTTGCAGTACAGAATATCAGACACACGATGGCAGCAGCGAGGGGCGCCAGGCTCAGTTCCCCCCATCACCACAACCTGCAGTACCGGATTTCGAACACACGATGGCAGCAGCCAGCGGGCCAGGCCCCTTTCCCATCACCACAACCTGCAGTACCGGATTTCGAACACACGATGGCAGCAGCGAGGGGCGCCAGGCTCCATTCCCCCTCATCACCACAACCTGCAGTACAGAATATAGGACACACGATGGCAGCAGCTAGCATCGTCAGGCTCCATTCCCCCCATCACCACAACCGGCATGACCGGATTTCGCACACACGATGGCAGCAGGGAGCAGCGCCAGGCCCCATTCCCCCGATCACCACAACCTGCAGTACCGGATTTCGCACACACGATGGCAGCAGCAAGCGGCGCCAGGCTCCATTCCCCCCATCACCACAACCTGCAGTACCGGATTTCGAACACACGATGGCAGCAGCGAGCGGCGCCAGAACCCATTCCCGCCCAACACCACAACCTGCAGTACCGAACATCGGACACACGATGGCAGGAGCAAGCTGCGGCCAGCGCCATTTCCCCCACCATCACAGTGCACTTCCCATCCCTCCTTCGCACTTTCTCCACCACCTGCAATACCAAGTTTCGGCCATGTGATGGCAGCACCCACTCAATTATTCAGTACCGCAGAGGCAACGGGCTGAGCAACGCCAGCTCCCCTGCCCAGTTGACATCCTCCGCAGTCACGAACTACTTACTGTGAACAGGCCTGACTCTTCTCTGTTCCTGGCGCCTCCGTACCGAAAAACCATTCCAGGCCTTTGCAGCTGACCGCTGCTCTTCTGCCAAATCATCGCCACCACAGTGACACTGGGGTGCCCCAAATGACACCATCTGTCCCCAGATTCCTCCCCCCTTTATATTCCACTCCCAAAGCAAATGCAGACAACAAAAAGAATAAAAAAAAAAACCTATCAAACAAAAAAAAGAGAAAAACTGCCCCAAGGAGCAGCTCATTACTTCATTACTTTAATAACTGCCATTTACACAGGTACACGCGCCCCAGAGAAAAACAGGGGCGCTCTGCTAGGAGGAGACAAGGCGGGGACAACACCCCCAGTCCCTGTCCTGCAGGCTGCAGAGGATGGTGCCACGGCTCCTGCTCAGGCTCTCCTCCGCAATGTTCCCGCTCCAGTCCCATGCTGGGATGGGTGCCACAGGGCACCACGGCCCTGGTCTCCGTTGGCCCCATCGGCCGGGGGCTATCTGTTGAGCATCACATCACGAGACGTCTGCAACAAGTCACCTGAAAAATGCAAACGCCAAAATATGTTTCAGCATGTTAAAAAAGGGCACAGAAGAATGCAGTCAGAGAAAGGGAGATGATACAACAATTGGTGGGGTTAGATATGCCTAATGGTTTTACTTGGCAGGAGGAGTAGAAGGGAGGGAGATCAAATCCCCGGTGCTGGAATCCATCAAGCCGCCAAAAAGGACTGGCAGATTTGCCAAAGCTTTGTGCTGTCCTAAAGCATGCAGAGGCAAACACATGTCTACAGTGTCTCACTGTTAAAACTAAAAACCCCAAAACCGGTGATGCCATCAACTTCTGGGAGACGTGCTGTGCTTGGGTCTTTGCAAAGAAATGGACTTCCTTTGTAGAAGGTGAAAAGTCCTCTTGCTGATGAGTTTACTACCTAGAACAGAAGAAAGGATGCGAGGTACAGAGAAGTGATACGAGGTACAGCAGAAGCAATGCGAGGTGCAGAAGGGATGTGAGGTATAGCAGAAGGTGTGCGAGGTACAGCAGAAGGTGTGCGAGGTATAGCAGAAGGTGTGCGAGGTACAGCAGAAGGTGTGCGAGGTACAGCAGAAGGTGTGCGAGGTACAGCAGAAGGTGTGCGAGGTACAGCAGAAGGTGTGCGAGGTACAGCAGAAGGTGTGCCAGGTACAGCAGAAGGTGTGCCAGGTACAGCAGAAGGTGTGAGAGGTACAGCAGAAGGTGTGCCAGGTACAGCAGAAGGTGTGCGAGGTACAGCAGAAGGTGTGCCAGGTACAGCAGAAGGTGTGCCAGGTACAGCAGAAGGTGTGAGAGGTACAGCAGAAGGTGTGCCAGGTACAGCAGAAGGTGTGAGAGGTACAGCAGAAGGTGTGCCAGGTACAGCAGAAGGTGTGCCAGGTACAGCAGAAGGTGTTCCAGGTACAGCAGAAGGTGTGCCAGGTACAGCAGAAGGTGTGCCAGGTACAGCAGAAGGTGTGCCAGGTACAGCAGAAGGTGTGCCAGGTACAGCAGAAGGTGTGCCAGGTACAGCAGAAGGTGTGCCAGGTACAGCAGAAGGTGTGCCAGGTACAGCAGAAGGTGTGCCAGGTACAGCAGAAGGGATCTGAAGATCCCCTCTGATGGAGAGTTCCACAAATCCAATTTCTTTGAGAAAGATGTCTCTTCCAGAACTCTCTTTCCAACTGAAGTAAAAATTTACACATCACTGGGTAAGAAAAAGGACACCACTGAAGCAACAACTCACCAAAACCACATCCGGAGTCACCATCCCTGCTTATAAGGCTGCCAACGCTTCTCAGGAAAGCCTGGAAAACACACAGAAGCGATGCCAGTTTATCCCCTTCGGTCCATGTCTATTCTACCTTGGCTGCTTCTAGCACAGCTGCTAGTGCCTCAGAGCAAGCTTCTCAAGTACTACTATGTGGAGAACTTTATTGATGAATGGCTAGTGGATAAAGGCCACAGCCAGATGAATTTAATGTCTCCTTAGCAGCAGAGCCAGGTCTAAGGTAGAGCAGAGATCGCAGTGAGACCGGTCCTCAAGGTCCCACTGGCTCCCCTGGTGCTGCTGGTAATCAGGTTCCCACTGGTTTCCCTGGTCCTGCTGGTGTTCATGGTCCCGCTGGACCACAAGGTCCCTGTGGATGTTAGGTCCCTGTGGTAACAAAGCGCCTTTTCAGACTAACTATGCTAGCTGTAAATTCCAAGCATGCAGAGATAAGATAAGAGTAACATTTTGAAGGTTAACCAATTAGGAGCTCAGCTTTGCAATATGTATGAGGCTCATTATCTAGTGTATTTAACCAGGTGTCTTTGCTAATAAAGTTTGAAGTTTGCTGACAATCATATGGTGTACGCTTTTCCCATATGGTGTCCACTCTTCCCTTCGCCAACAAAACTACTACAAGCTCTTCTAAAAGTTTACCGACTGAAAAAGCAGAAAGCTTTGATTGTGAATATCTGAACTCTTACAAACACTTTCTTTTCTCTTTCAGCACTGCAATATTTTTCATGGTATCATTTAATTGTAAGTGCACAAAAACAGAAGATCGTGCTAACAGGAGGAGACAACAAACGGAAAGGAGTAAGCTTCACATAGCATCACGTGCTCCACAACAGACCTTGTTTCAAATATTTATCTTAAAAATATTTCATAGTAGAAACGGAGAAGAAAGGTTGGCACAGTCTTGATGTCAACCTTAAAGCCCATACTGCAAGTACCTTTGCAAATATCCAGACACACACTGTTGGCGTACCTGGTGCTTGCAGACCTCTATGGATTCAGCCCTCTTCCTTGTCCTTTTTTATGGTGGAACATAGCGTGGCCGCGGTTAAATGGCGGCACCCGACATCCTGCAAGAGAGGAAAAAACCCTTTAATGTCAGGCTGGATGGGAATCCAAAGCTTCCCTTATTGGTGCAGCTCTGTTAAGACCCATCTTTCTTTTCCGTTGGAGCTCATCCCTTTGACAGCACATTGTCTTGCCAGAGCATGATGGGCAGATGATCTGTATCCTAATGACACGTGCACGTAACGAACACACGTTCAGAAACAGAACATTCAGATCTCTAAGACTGCTGTCATTTCATAGCTTTACTAATATGATAATTCAATTTGATTGACTCCCACATTTCTGAGGAAACTTCCAAACGGAGCCTCTCCCTGGGGAAAAACGTGTTAGAAATACCAAAAAGAACTGCGATTCACGGCTCCCAGCCATGAGGGAGTGATGGGAAAGTCACGAGAGGGAAGAACCACGGCAGCCATGTTAAGTGAAATTTGGCTTTAATTCTGGCCGGGTCCATAGGACCTCAATCCTATGAAGGACTAGACCTTTTCTAGAAGGACAAACTTTTTTTGCTTGGAGGTCCCAGGCTGAAGACTCTGCAGAACAGAAGGTGAATTCTGCCACAAGACAACGTGCCATCAACACTCCACTGGAAAATACAATCAAACCAAATCCAAGTTGGAGTATCAGCTTCCACCTGCTTTGATTCATCACATTTCCATTGCCATCTACGTGCTCAAAAGCCAACTATGCTGACCCCATATAGAACTAAAAACTTAGCTACACCTATAAAATAAAAGGCTATGGATAGGATGAGTCCCAACACTGACCCTTGAGGGACACCACTCATTTCCAGTCTCTGGTTGGACACTAAGCTGTTGACCACAATTCTTTGCGTGCGGCCATCCAGCCAGTTCTTCATCCATCGAGTGGTCCATCTATCAAATTGATGTCTCTTCAGTTTAGAGACAAAGTGTCGTGCGGGACAGCGTGAAATGCTTTGCACAAGTCCAGGTAGATGACATCAACTGCTCTGCCCCTATCCTGTAGCTCCAGCAAATTGGTCAGTGTGAGCAGGTACCAGCAGCTGGGGACACCTGGGCACCAGCTATTGGCTAAACTGTGTCTCAGGCCAGCTGCCAGTGGATTGACATCATGTGTGTGAAGCAGGGGGTTCTGGACATTCAAGCTAGGAGACAGATCGAGTGTCTAAGCCCAGCTGCTGGAGGGACTCACCACCTATGTATGCTAACAGGCCTTCTCACTGACCAGACAGAAATGGGAATAGGATGATGTCATTAGTTCTATTTGTATTCTCCGGGTCCCTATGTGTCTCTATGTCCAAACAACCCCCCAGGGTGTCCCTATGGAGTTTCTATGGGGTATCTGTGAGTCACAGCCCCCCCATGTCTTTCTATGAGTCCCTTATGTGTCTCTATGTCCATACCCCGCCCCAGTGTGTCCCTAGGTAGTTTCTATGGGGTGTCTAAGGGGTCTCGACACTCCCCAGTGTCTCTCTACACGTCCCTATGTGTTTCTATGTCAATACCCCTCACCCAGTGCATCCCTATGGAGCTACTATGGGGTCTCTATTCATCCCAGTCCCCTTCCAATGTCCCTCTATGGGTCCCTATGGGTCTCTATGTGCAAACCTCCCCCCCCATGTGTCCCTATGGAGTTTCTATGGGGGCTCTATGAGTCCCAGTCCCCCCAGTATGCCTCTCTATGGATCCCTTTGTGTCTCTATATCCATACCCCCCCAGTGTGTCCCTACAGAGTTTCTATGGCATCACTATGGGTCCCAGCTCCCCCCCCAGTGTCTCTCTATGGGTCCCTATGTGTCTCTATGACAATACCCACCCCCCGACTGTGTCCCTATGGAGTTTCTATGGTGTCACTATGGGTCCCAGCCCCCCCCCACTGTCTCTCTATGGGTCCCCATGGGTCTCTACTTCAATACCCCCCCCAGTGTGTCCCTATAGAGTTTCTATGGGGTCACTATGGGTCCCAGACCCCCCCAATGTCTCTCTATGGGTCCCTATGCATCTCTATGACAATACCCCCTCCCCCCAAGTGTGTCCCTATGGAGTTTCTATGGCATCACTATGGGTCGCAGCCCCCATAATGTCTCTCCATGAGTCCCTGTGTGACTCTATGACACTACCCCCTCCAATGTGTCCCTATGTAGTTTTTACGAGGCCTCTATGGGTCCCAGCACCCCTCAAATGTCTCTCTGCAGGTCCCTATGTGTCTCTCTATCCACACCCCCCTCCCCCAATGTGCACCTATGGAGTTTCTATAGGGTCTCCATGGATCCCAGCCCCTCCTAATGTCTCTCTATGGGTCCCTATGTGTCTCTATGTCCACAACCCCATCCCAGTGTGTCCCTATATAGTTTTTATGGGGTCCCTAAGGGGTCCCAGCCCCCCACAATGTCTCTCTACGGGTCCTATGCGTCTCTCTGTCCAATTCCCCCCCCAGTGTGTACCTATGGAGTTTCTATGGGGGGTCTGTGTGTCCCAGCCCCCCCCAATGTCTCTCTAGGGGTTCCTCTGTGCCTTTACATGGGTAACCCCCCTCTCCAGTGTGTCCCTATGGAGTTTCTACGGGGTCGTTATGGATCGCAGCACCCCCTATGTCTCTCTATGGTTCCCTATGCGTCTCCCTGCCCCCCCCAGTGTCCGTACCTTGAAGGGCAGGCTGGTGGTGCCGTGCAGGAAATGGATACCGTGCCCGAGCGGCAGCGGCGCCAGCTCCCGGAGCAGGGGGGTGGCGATGCTGAGCGAGCGCACGGCCGAGTCCCGGACGCTGCAAGCCCCGGCAGGAAGGACCCGGACGAGAGCGGAGCCTTCGACAGCGCCATCTTGGAACGTAAAATGGCGGCGGCGCAGGCGCGCTGCTGTCGTTACCATGGCAACACGGCCGCCATGATGAGGGAGGGCATGACTCGACAGGAGGGAGGGGCTGGCCTCAAAATGGAAAAATGGCGGGTAAACAATGGCGCCAAAGGCACCTCACCAATATGGCCGCCCCCAGGAGCCGCACTCAAAATGGCGCCGGTACAGTGCCGACAATGGCGCCTCACCAATATGGCCGCCCCCAGGAGCCGCACTCAAAATGGCGCCCGTTCAGTGCCGACAATGGCGCCTCACCAATATGGCCGCCCCCAGGAGCCGCACTCAAAATGGCGCCGTTCAGTGGCGCCAATGACACCTCACCAATATGGCCGCCCCCAGGAGCCGCACTCAAGATGGCGCCTGCTCAGTGGCGCCAATGGCACCTTACCAATATGGCCGCCCCCAGGAGCCGCACTCAAAATGGCGCCGTTCAGTGGCGCCAATGACACCTCACCAATATGGCCGCCCCCGGGAGCCCCACTCAAGATGGCGCCTGCTCAGGGGCGACAATGGCGCCTCACCAATATGGCCGCCCTCAAACTCCCACTCCCAACATGGCTGCGCAGAGCCGCACACAAGATGGCGCCCGCCATCCGGAGCTCCCACCGGGACGCTTCTCTCCGCCTCCCCTCACGTCTCCTTCACCCGCAGCTCCCTGTTAGCCACCTCCATGGCCGCTCTATGGCTGCGGGCGGCGGGAGGCGTGAGGCTGCAAGCGCCAGATTAGGCGATTTATGGCTGCCTGATGTCCCTACATGGGGTTATAATGTCGGTCTGGAGACCCTTTATGGAGGTCGATGGGGGGAGTAAGGAGGACATGGGGGTCTGGAATCCTTCATGGGGTTCTAATGTTGATCTGGAGATTCTTTAAGGGGGTCTATGGGGGAATATGGAAGGTTATGGGGGGATTTGAGGGTCTGGAGTCTCTTGCGTGGGGTTCTGGGGGGGGTGGAGACTGCAGTACCGCATTTCGCACACAAGACGGCAGCAGCGAGCGGCACCCGGCGCCATTGTCTCCCACCTCGCCGCCTCTCAGATACCTGCAGTATCGAATCTCGGACACCAGGTGGCAGCATCAGCGGCTCCCGTCGTCAACCCCTCCCACCCCCTTCACCGCAACCTGCAGTACCGGATTTCGCACACACGATGGCAGCAGCTACAGGCGCCAGGCTCCATTCCCCCCCATCACCACAACCTGCAGTACAGAATATCGGACACACGATGGCAGCAGCGAGCGGCACCAGGCCCCATTCCCCCCATCACTACAACCTGCAGTACCGGATTTCACACACGCGATGGCAGCAGCGAGAGGCGCCAGGCTCCATTCCCCCCCATCACCACAACCTGCAGTACCGAACATCGGACACACGATGGCAGGAGCAAGCTGCGGCCAGCGCCGTTTCCCCCACCATCACAGTGCACTTCCTATCCCTCCTTCGCGCTTTCTCCACCACCTGCAATACCAAGTTTCGGCCATGTGATGGCAGCACCCACTCAATTATTCGGTACCGCAGCGGCAACGGGCTGAGCAACGCCAGCTCCCCTGCCCAGTTGACATCCTCCGCGGTCACGAACTACTTACTGTGAACAGGCCTGACTCTTCTCTGTTCCTGGCGCCTCCGTACCGAACCATAGAATCATAGAATCATAGAACAGTCAGGGTTGGAAAGGACCTCAAGATCATCGAGTTCCAACCCCCCTGCCATGGGCAGGGACACCTCCCACTAAACCATGCCATCCAAGGCTATGTCCAACCCCACCTTGAACGCCGCCAGGGATGAAGCATTCACAACTTCCCCGGGCAACCCATTCCAGGGCCTCACCACCCTCACAGTAAAGAATTTCTTCCCCATATCCAATCTAAACTTCCCCTGTTTAAGTTTAAACCCGTTACCCCTTGTTCTCTCACCACAGTCCCTAATGAAGAGTCCCTCCCCAGCATCCCTATAGGCCCCCTTCAGGTATTTTGCAGCTGACCGCTGCTCTTCTGCCAAATCATCGCCACCACAGTGACACTGGGGTGCCCCAAATGACACCATCTGTCCCCAGATTCCTCCCCCCTTTATATTCCACTCCCAAAGCAAAAGCAGACAACAAAAAGAATAAAAAAAAAAACCTATCAAACAAAAAAAAGAGAAAAACTGCCCTAAGGAGCAGCTCATTACTTCATTACTTTAATAACTGCCATTTACACAGGTACACGCGCCCCAGAGAAAAACAGGGGCGCTCTGCTAGGAGGAGACAAGGCGGGGACAACACCCCCAGTCCCTGTCCTGCAGGCTGCAGAGGATGGTGCCACGGCTCCTGCTCAGGCTCTCCTCCGCAATGTTCCCGCTCCAGTCCCATGCTGGGATGGGTGCCACAGGGCACCACGGCCCTGGTCTCCGTTGGCCCCATCGGCCGGGGGCTATCTGTTGAGCATCACATCACGAGACGTCTGCAACAAGTCACCTGAAAAATGCAAACGCCAAAATATGTTTCAGCATGTTAAAAAAGGGCACAGAAGAATGCAGTCAGAGAAAGGGAGATGATACAACAATTGGTGGGGTTAGATATGCCTAATGGTTTTACTTGGCAGGAGGAGTGGAAGGGAGGGAGATCAAATCCCCGGTGCTAGAATCCATCAAGCCGCCAAAAGGACTGGCAGATTTGCCAAAGCTTTGTGCTGTCCTAAAGCATGCAGAGGCAAACACATGTCTACAGTGTCTCACTGTTAAAACTAAAAACCCCAAAACCGGTGATGCCATCAACTTCTGGGAGACGTGCTGTGCTTGGGTCTTTGCAAAGAAATGGACTTCCTTTGTAGAAGGTGAAAAGTCCTCTTGCTGATGAGTTTACTACCTAGAACAGAAGAAAGGATGCGAGGTACAGAGAAGTGATACGAGGTACAGCAGAAGCGATGCGAGGTGCAGAAGGGATGCGAGGTATAGCAGAAGGTGTGCGAGGTACAGCAGAAGGTGTGCCAGGTACAGCAGAAGGTGTGCCAGGTACAGCAGAAGGTGTGCGAGGTACAGCAGAAGGTGTGCCAGGTACAGCAGAAGGTGTGAGAGGCACAGCAGAAGGTGTGCCAGGTACAGCAGAAGGTGTGCCAGGTACAGCAGAAGGTGTGAAAGATACAGCAGAAGGTGTGCCAGGTACAGCAGAAGGTGTGCCAGGTACAGCAGAAGGTGTGCCAGGTACAGCAGAAGGTGTGCGAGGTACAGCAGAAGGTGTGCCAGGTACAGCAGAAGGTGTGAGAGGTACAGCAGAAGGTGTGCCAGGTACAGCAGAAGGTGTGCGAGGTACAGCAGAAGGTGTGCCAGGTACAGCAGAAGGTGTGCCAGGTACAGCAGAAGGTGTGCCAGGTACAGCAGAAGGTGTGCCAGGTACAGCAGAAGGGATCTGAAGATCCCCTCTGATGGAGAGTTCCACAAATCCAATTTCTTTGAGAAAGATGTCTCTTCCAGAACTCTCTTTCCAACTGAAGTAAAAATTTACACATCACTGGGTAAGAAAAAGGACACCACTGAAGCAACAACTCACCAAAACCACATCCGGAGTCACCATCCCTGCTTATAAGGCTGCCAACGCTTCTCAGGAAAGCCTGGAAAACACACAGAAGCGATGCCAGTTTATCCCCTTGGGTCCATGTCTCTTCTACCTTGGCTGCTTCTAGCACAGCTGCTAGTGCCTCAGAGCAAGCTTCTCAAGTACTACTACAAGCTCTTCTAAAAGTTTACCGACTGAAAAAGCAGAAAGCTTTGATTGTGAATATCTGAACTCTTACAAACACTTTCTTTTCTCTTTCAGCACTGCAATATTTTTCATGGTATCATTTAATTGTAAGTGCACAAAAACAGAAGATTGTGCTAACAGGAGGAGACAACAAACGGAGAGGAGTAAGCTTCACATAGCATCATGTGCTCCACAACAGACCTTGCTTTAAAGACAGACAGAGTGTCTAAGCCCAGCTGCTGGAGCGACTCACCACCTATATATGCTAACAGGCCTTCATCCTGACCAGACAGAGATGGGAACAGGATGACATCATTAGTTCTATTTGTATTTTTGAGTGCTGAATGTTGCTTCCTGTGTTGGTCTGCGTGGCTTGACAAATGTTCCCCAGTTCAATCACTAGCTAGACCCAGAGGCATGGAGTTGCAGCAGCTTGCATGATGGATTTTACTTGCTGCTTCTATTGACCCTCGTGTATTTCACATGCAAATTCTTAAACCGTAGACATGAGTGGCACATAAAGCTTTTCCACCAAAGCACTGCATTAACCACTAGCTTTCTTCTCCTGCAGGCATTTAGCCCACCATTTCTGGGCAGACAGACCTCATTCTTGTATGTGACTGCCTTTTAGCATGTGATGTGAATTTTCAGCCTGCTTTCACCATAACCACCTTAACGTTATGGTGATGCAGGGGTTAAATGTGACGCTGAATATTAGTGTCTGCACGTTGCTGGCTCCATGCAGAACACAGCTGACCTGCTTACAAGAACCAGGGTTTTCTTAATACCCTAGCTTAGCCCTACAAAGAATCTTTTCCTCTTCTTTCATCTGCCATTAGTTCCCACAGGCCTCCATTATGAAGGTTTCAATCGAATGCTGTTGACATATACTTGAATTCAAATATTTGTGCTATTCATAGTGAAATGCTCATTCAGCTTACTGCTTGGCTGTGTCAGGGTTCTTTGATCAAACTGAATAAAAGACATTACCAGGTATTCTGCATAGCCCCAGGTCACACAAAGGAATTCACCAGTGCAGGGACCACATGCATCATGCAGTGTACATCCTGCCCAGGGTCCCAGCAGACAGAAGGGAAGATTCTGCCAGGGCAGGTCTTTATCTGACTTTAGAAGCCTTTAAGGGCACTGTTTAAGTGGAAGGCAGAGAGAAGTAGGTAAGTGTATCCAAGTAAGATGATTCCTGTGATCCAGAGAGTGAAGTGCACGCTGCACACAAACACATTACTCTTCATTGTGAATGTTTGACTTTTGTCCTCTTTCCTGAAGATTGCAGATAAATCTGGTGTTCTGTTTAACTCTCATTACCCTCCTCAGTGATATCTCAGTGACAGGAACCCCACTGTCCTTCTCAGACCCTTTGCTATGACTGAGCAATACATTATGCTAGAGCCTGCTGATATTACACTTCGTCTGCTTTTCTGGCCAGAGTAATGCAGAAAGAAACTCTGCTTGCTCGCCTTTCCGCCCCATGGTTGCACATGTCTCTTGATTCTTCTTGTGCTGTTACTCCAGTATCCATGCTTTGTAACTCACCTTCCTGGCTTCTTCAGCCGCCCCTGTTACATGCCACTTTTCCCACTGTAAAAGTCACCTTTTGGTGCTGCAAAGCCTTTTTGCTGTGTATGATTCCCCTCCAGCTCTGAAAGTCACATTACATCAAAAGAGGGCACTCTGGCACTGTGGTCACACCTGCATGGGTGATGTTAGTATAACAAATGGTCTGGAGTTGAAGAGCTCTGACCAGTAACTGTTCATCAGTGGGCAGTTAACTCTGGTTTAGCAACTGTCTGCCTATGTTAAGAAGCCTTATTGATAAATGGATGGCAAAGACATGCCCCTCAGGGGAGTGTCCTTCCTTAAAGTTGCTTTTAACTGTCCACCACTCGAGCAGAAATTAGCATTTCCACCAGTGGCTAGGCCACATTCAGCCTGTCTCATCCTTCTCTGCTGCTCCTTCTGCTTCCGCCTGCCCAGCAGTGCCAGCAGATGGATGGGGAGGACAGTGCAATGAACTCCAACAGGGAACTTAAAATTAACCTGTCGATGAGTGAGGAGTGCCATTTTTAACCTAACTAATTGCCTGGCCCCACAGTCAGTGTAATGCCACAAAGGTGGGAGCACACGGCAGCTGCCAAGGAGTGTGCCACTGCTGCCAAGCATGGCATGGCAGCACGATGAAGCCCTGCCTGCACTCCTCCCTCAAAGTGTGTGTGCTGTGGACCTCCAAGGACAGATCCAGGCTGACCCTGCTGTGCTTTTATCTCTCTTGGGCAACATGAGAGCTTTGCTTGAGGCCCCCGTGGCCCAGCCCATTGCCCTAGAGCTCTGCTGGCCTTTTCCCCTACATACACCTTTTCCTCATTTCTCTCCTTATGTCTGCCCCATGTCTCCAGATACTGTTACTTTTTATTCCATACTCACTGAGGAAAACAATAATGTGTTTGAACTCACTTTGTTCATCCTTGCATTTTTTTTCAGTGTAATTCTTGCTATTCATACTTAGTGCTTTCTTTCATCTTCCTAAGCCTCCTGCCTGAGCACAAATGCCCATCAGAGATCACATCTGTGTGCCCTATTTCAGACTGCGGCAAATCAGGTTTGTGATCAACATTTAGACTAAGCTCAGTTTTTCCATGAGCCACTATCAATAGCCACTCAGTTTTACTCCTGGGTTCACCATGTACAACCTGCTCTTTTGGTGATCAGGCTCCCTACCTGCTCTTCACAGCTGATACTCCCCAGAATAAAAGGAGCAGAAGCTGAGCTCTTTAGGTGACTCCTATGATGATGGTATCCTGCAGCAAGGGATACATCTTGGAGAGAGAACGCCTGTTCCCTCATCTCTGTTTCTAGTATTATATTATTTTATTAAATAAACATACAAGCACAAAGTACAGGAACAGTTCTTGGAGTAGAGACCAAATGCACCTCTGGCCCCAAGCCTGAGGGCCTTGCCTGCTCTCTCTGACTCTTTTTCTGCATAATGCCATGTTTCAGAGGGGAAGTGGGTAACAAGAACCATTCCTTCAATTTTCTCCAAGAAAGACAATGGTGTGATGATTTGAAATGCACATACTTCCTGGAAATGAAGAGAGAATTCGACTGGCTATCTCACTTCTTCAGCATATGCTTCAGTCACTGGACTAATACGGACCTGGGGAAAAATGCTGCTGGATATTAGGAGAAGCTCAGGTTTGATGGTGTACATTACACTCAGAAAACTCCCGGACTAGGGTCTCCATGTGTCATACAGAAACACTGATTATCTGGATAATTATTGGACTTGAGCTAGCTCTTCCTAAGCCACTCACATTTCTCATTCCAGCTGACCTAGAACAGAATCAGGACTTTATGGTATGTTCTCACAGCAGAGTAAGACAAACCCAGGGCAGAAAGCAGTTCCTGGCACTTTCATTTGTAGTACAGATGTAGCCGATGCATCATCTGAACCAAAAGGCCAAGTAAGGTGGTCCCAAAGTGCTGCAAGGGTGGCAGCAGAAGCGATTCTTTTTCATGGAACTGCAGGAGCTCCATCTGTCACTTCTCTTCTGCCACCAACAGCCACCCCAGCCAAGTTCTCACTCCACACAAGGTGAGACCTGAATAGCATACTCACTAGGGAAAAGTAACTTGGGAAAGGTAACCTGCATACTTTGTATTTTTTAAATAATATAATAACACAATCGCATCATAATTGTGTAACACATTGTACAAATATATAATATGCCCCAAATATATCAAATATTTATAATAAATGTAATACGCAGTGCATTATAATAAAGTTACAATTTATGGTATTTGTAAAACACTGTCATGTCATGTTACCATATTTAATGCTTGCATTGAAAACACAGTAATTTCCTTATAATTATGTGAAGGAAAATGTCCCTATGGAGGTGGGTAAACAGTGGAACAGAGGCCCAGAAAAGTTGTGGGATCTCTGTCCTTGGAGATGCTCAAAATGTAAAGGCCCTGAACAAAGCTGTGAGCAAGCTGATGTGCCTGCCTCCTTTGAGGAGAAGGTTACACTAGAGCCCTCCAGAGGTCCAGCACCCACGTGCGTGACTGATTTTTTACTCTGGGGAGCACTGCAGTCACAGAATAAACTATAGTATGCACATGCCAAGCAGACTGGAAATTGCTCTCCAGTCTCTGGAGATTACCATTTCTCCAATGCATCTTAGATATCCTGTGACAAGAGTTGTAAATGAAAGGAGAGAGAGGAGAGAGAATTAAAGGTCAAGGATCAGATGCTGAATCCTGCCTGCTCGGTTGCTGGTATCGAATCAGTCTGTAACTGCATTCACCATTAACAGTAGACATTCTTTGTGCCAGTGTACCCAGCATGGTCAAACGAGGCTAAGGCAGTTTCTGTTTGACAATACTTAGAACTCAGTAGCTCTTGCAAATGAAAGGCCTTATCGTACCAGACATAGAAAGGCAAGCTTCCCGCTAGACTTCACATGACTATGAAGTACAGGATGAGACCTTATGTTAGCAATACTAACCAAGCAATGAGGTCAGTATAGGATAATGGGGAAAACTGAACTTCGCTACAACTAAATGTCATGTTGATAAATGCAATTTCACTGGTTTTTATAAACAAAATTAGACTTAATTTGCTTCACAGTAGCTAATGTGCCGTTAATTCAAAACCCACAAAACAACTCACTGGACACAGTTAATAGTCAGCAGACCACATAGGCCAGGCTTTGAAAGCATTTAATATTCACTGAAGTGCTGCCTGTATCCAATTATAACTCTCTACTTGCCATCTTAATAATTTAAATCTGTCCACTCTTTAGAGAGAAAAAAATGCACTAATCAGAGACATGAATGCACCTTTTACTTTTGACAGCATTAAATTAAAACTAAATGGTAGATCTTGAATGAGTTACTCTGCAAGAAAAAAAGGCATTAATGAGGTAATTTCATTATAGAGGCTCATCCAAGCCTATGTGAAAACAAGGGAAGTAAATGGAGAGGAAAGCCGCCGAGGAAATTAGGGTTCCTTCCACACTAATTAATGTTTTGGGGCATTTAGTACAGGCACCAAATTAACTGCTCCAAAGAACTCCACTGAAAAAAAAAATACATTGTCGCCCTGCCATGTAATTAGAAGACAGTACAAGCAGAACACTTAATGAGGATAAAGCCAGCCTTTAACTTATTCTGCCCAGCTTCTGAAAACATGCCATTGTAAAGGCCTAAGTTTAAGGAAGCACTAAGCGTACAATATAGGATTGTTTAGGTCCTTCTGTTCGATGAGCTGTAAACAGGTAGCCCTGAATGAGAGACTCTGAGACTCCTGGGAGGCTCGGCTTCCCAGAAAAAAAAGGTCTTAAATGCATCCAGAGAGAAGGAAAGAAGGTGAATAGGCCCGGCACAGCCAGCACAGTGAATGCTCACCGCTGTCTTAAGTGATTACATGATGTTGTGCCACCCCCTCTCATTGAGTTATCTTTACACTGCTTTTGTCTCCTCTAATTGGAGCTGATGAGGTGCTAATTGGTTGCTTTTTTAAAAAAGCACTGCTTAAGCACTGGCAACCAGAGTGAGGCAGCGTGAGCGGAGTTAATGAGGCCACGGAGAGCAAAACCCACAGAAACCCCTGACCAGCCTCAAAACCACCAAACCACTGTGTACACACACATATATAGGCATGCCTTCTTGTTGGTATAAACAAAAACGTGAAGGGGAAATGACTGAATGTAAGTACATGGCCATGAGGATGTGAGTGTGTGAAAAAGGGGCAATACCAACAATAAATACACCAATGCCCACTCTTCAACCTCAGACTGCCCCAAGCTGCCTCCACACCCCACTGCCTGCACAACCCGCCAGCCATGGCAGAGGGTTGGAACTAGTTGATCTTAAGGTCCTTTAAAACCCAAACCATTCTATGATTCTATAAAGGCAGGCTACTAGGTTAAATTGCCCCATCCCTGGCAGTGTTCAAGGCCAGGTTGGACAGGCCTTTGGGCAACCTGGTCTAGTGGAAGGTGTCCCTGGCCTTGGCAGGGAGTTGGAACTAGATGAGCTTTAAGGTCCCTTCCAACCCCACTGCCCTATGATTCTGTGATTCTATGAATCATCTCACCCCACCTTGCTGCTCACAGGCGAGCCGCTTGCTGTGGCCACCTTCACAGCTTAGAGAAGTGCCAGCATTTTCTGGGTGTGATGGCCAGACCTTCCTACGCTGCATGCCACCAAATGAGGCGGATGTGGCACCACAGCCATGAGGCAGATGGCACTGAGGTGGCAGCAGTGCCTGACAGCTCTGCCCTGCAGGCTGCACCCTGTAAAACCACAGCCCCAGTGGGCTGGAAAGGTTCAAAGTAATTTCATAAACATCTTTGCTTTTAAATTGGGATACAAACAACACACACAGCACAAACACACAGAATCATAGAATTGACTGTTAAACACAGCCTTCTGTCCTTTCTGATTTTGTTTATACGTAGTCACACAGACGTGGGCATAGAATGCTTTTTCGGTAACTGCAAGGCTGCATTTTACAAGTGATGCTTTTGGGCAACAACGTAGAGGTTGTGCGATGATAACAAGTTTGTTCTCCCTGTCATGGGCTCAGTACCACCAGGCAATTCTCTAAATCCTTCAAAACTCATGTGCTGAGCAGTTTCATGCTGGACAAAAAGACAAAAGCAGTTTCATACTGGAAACTATCAAACCTACAGTCAAAAACCGAAGAGAAGATAACGCACCTTTTGAGACAACTCAGATGATCTATTTATGCTGAAGAGAAATGAAGTCAGGGTTCCTGCTTTCCTCATTTCTGGTGTTTTGTTGGGCTTTCTTCCTGGTTTGCCTGTGTATAACTGCAGTTAGAAAAACCAATTAGCTTGCAAACAGCCAGTTAGTGGGAGATGTGTTTATGCTTGGTAATTTGTACCCCTATTCATATTCTAAACCGGATTCTTTTCACTCTAATGCATGGTCACTGGCTTTTCTTTTGGTTGTCATGAAAACGAGGGATTTCTTGCTGGCTGGTAGAAACTTCCTAGTGAACAAAGTTACCGTTAATTCCTCTAAACATGTGTTCCTAGAGCCATCCATCTATAAAATAGGTAATAAAGCAGAGCCTGTTGCTTTAAGAAGTCCCAAAAGATGCAGAGCTGAAAAAAGTTTGGATCTCTTAAGGCTAATTAAGCAAATATCTTTTGTTGTTGTTATTGTTTTAGTTTCTTTTGCGATTCATGCACTTAAAAAACCTTCATGTGTTTTCCAAGGCAGGTACGACCCTGCTCACAAGAGATCTGCTGGGCTAGCAGAGATCTGCGCTGTCGTCACTGCTGCATGCTGTGCTCTCACAGAATGCTTGCAGGAGGTAGTCCCTCGGGTTTCCTTTGTTTCCCATGGGATTAATAGCTTCTGGTTTACCACAAGCCAGTGTGACACGGGTTGTGAAATTGCATGCTGTGCACGCCAAGATGTAATCCTTAAACATGTTCTACACTCTTTCTACTTCCTCCTCCAGTTTACTTTTTGCCTTGCTGCTGCTGATGGGAAAGATGCTTCCCAAGCCTCCTCCCTTCCTAATGAGCATGGCCAATTGTGCACTAATTTAAAAAGGAATGACCTTCATTTTCTGAAGGTGAAGGTGATCCTATTCTTAAGGCACAAAGAGGCAGGAAGGCTGGGGTCCTTCCCCAGCAGCTAGTATTCCCACTCTGGCTGAGTCATGGCTTCTTCCCTATGCCTGCTGCTTCATCAGCTGCAGCCTGGGGGGCACACGAAGAAGATGAATGCCAGTCCTAGGGAGTGAGAAAGGTAAGCACCCCTTACCTGCACCCATGGGATGGCGTATCTCATCAGCTGCTGCTAAAGAGGGGACTAAAGGTGCCTTAAACCACCTCCTCTTTTTGGTAGGTTTGGATCTGGACACTTTCTCTTTTCCTGCCTAAGTGGTGAGTAGTTTAGTGGTTGAAAAGTACAAAACAAAGGCATCAGGCAGGGTGCTGCAGTTAGAGCCTGCTCCTTTGGTTTGTGGTGACTGGAAACAAATGGGTGTACTAGTAATGAGGAATCCACTGGACAGCTCAGGATGATTCTCCAAGATACTGCATGCACTGTTATTTACAAGCCCAGCGCTCTAGAAAAAGCAAGCAGTATCTCAGAGAAAGGTGAGAAGTGGCTCCTGTGATATAAGCTCATTTATCTTCACTAGGGTTATTCTAGCTAACAGAGAGTAAAAATGCAATGGTAGGAAATGCACATGACCTTCATCCTTTAGGTAATACTGGATGCTAAAAATATGAACTTTGTTGTCCCACACTGAAGTAGTTGCCATGCAGGCTGAAATTGGCTTTGTAGCTTTCAGGATGGTGTGAGTGTGTCTGTGTGTGCAAGTGTCTGGTTCCCCCTGAATTCTACACATTTCTTTGTTCTATTTCAGAGACCTATTCTCAATAAAATGAAATTGAAGGGGGCTTCTATCTGACTAATTATTCCTTCAGGTACCAAAATCACAGAGAACTCCTTCCTGTTGTCATACAGAAATTATAGGGGAAAAGCATGCAGTGCTCATGCTTGTGTTGAAAACAATCAGGATAGTTCTCCATCCATCAGTTGATGCTTTAGGGATTATTGGGATTATTCCTTACATTGTCCTCCCCATTGAGACTGGCAGTTGTGTTGCATTACACAATGAAGTATCTGAAAACATGTCCAGCTGCTAAGTGAAGGTCTATTGTCAGAAGGCAGATAAATACACCAGAGAAATCAAACAAGAAAAAGAAGGGAAGTGAGGTAAAACAAATGAGAGAACAGAAGTGTAACAGGGGTGAGGCTCAAAGTCAGGGGTAGACATCTGGGAAGTGGAAGAGATTGGTCCCATAGCCATAGGAGAGGTAGCAGTGAGAAAATTGGGCATTTCAAGCTGTGCTGTGCTGAGGATCACATGAGCCGTTTCCCCAGAGGCTGCGCTCAAGAAGCCAAAGTTTAAAGCCAGGGATGTGTCCATGTTTTTCATGGTTCACTTCTGGGTCATTTGATTGAAAAGATTCTAAATTTGAGAACCTCCAATGTTCAAAGAGGTTCAGAGGTTTTTAAATCTGTTCAGCTCATCCCTGCTTGAGATAAACATGAATGGCTCAACTGTTCATTTTAATAAAATTTGGCTCAAAAATAGTCATTCAGCACTACGGAAGGGCATGTTAGGAGGAGATCCCTCACTAAAGAGGAAAGTGAGGATGTTCAGCTTTTAAAATGCTTGATAAAATCAGGGAAGAACTGGCTGAATGTTGTCACTATGCAGCCCTAGACTAAGTAAAGCATAAAAGGAAGGTAAGTATGAGACAGAGGAGGATCACAGATTATCTCAAGTAGGAAGGGACCCATGAGGATCATCACATCCAACTCCCTGCTCCTCAGAAAAACTACCTAATGACTAAGAGCATCGTCCAGATGCTCCTTGAACTCTGGCAGGCTTGGTGCTGTGACCACTTTCCTGGAGAGCCTGTTCCAGGGAGCACTTACCCTCACAGTGAAGAAACTTTTCCTAATGTCCAATTTGAACTTCCCCTGATCTAACTTCACTCCATTTCCTCATGTCCCATTGTTGGTCACCAAAGAGAAATCAGTACCTCCCCCCCACTGCCTCCCCGAGGAAGTTGCAGACTTTGATGAGGGCACCCACCAGCTTTCTCTTCTCCAGGCTGAACAAATCGAGTGACTTCAGCTGCTCCTTTCTAGTCTTGCCCTCAAGACTTTTCACCATCTTCATCACTCTCTAATGGACACGCTCAAATAGTTAAATGTCCTTATATTGAGACACCTAAAACCGCGCACAGTACCCGTACATGCACAGCTATCATGGGAAGCAGGTTGGGAAGGAAAGAAGAAATACTGAGAGATGATCTATCCTGTCCAGTGCCCAGGCAAGCTCAGCAGCACAGAAGCTGCTCCTAAAAAAGCTTGCACACAGATGCTATGGCCCTGTCAGGACTCTCTCCACATACTCAGTAGCTGGAACAAATTAAAAATACCCACTAATATTTTGCACACATTCTCCTTGCCACTGTTTCAGGCCATTACATTTTTCTCCAGACACCTGTGGACACAGAAGGTTAATTCCGTTCTAGTTTGGGCTTGGTTAGGGCTCTTTTTTAATCGTTGCTTCGGGAGGTTTTAGCAGTAACTTTTAGGGTTTGAATGGCTGTGCTGAGCTTTCCTTTGTCTCATCTCTACCAATGTAAGAAGTCTGTCTTTCCTGACAGCTTGTGTTTTACAGATCTCTCCTCATTCGTGTGCTTTTCCTTGGTCACAGTTTTCTGTGAGCAACAGCATATCTACCACTTGCAAACTTATTTGGGCCAGCTGCTGCCCCAAACTGTTCCACAAAGCTGTCATCACCAGTTGTCAACTCACCTTCTGCACAGCCTGATTTTTCCTGAACGACACACAGGGCATGTTTGAGAGAGCAGAGTGTCTGAATTCTCCCCAGTGCAAGCAGAGGTGCTCCAACACAAACCGTCTTGCTTTTATGGCAAGGCTGCACATAAAAAAGAGATAAGGTGGCATCAGAAATTGCCCTATTTTATATCTCCACAATGGATACACATTTGCAAAAAGCGTGCCACAGTTAGAGGTACCTGTATTCCAGGTGCAAGAATGACCGAACTGTCACAGTATACTGTAGGACAATAATGTCATCTGTGCAGCAAGAAGTAGAGAATGCTTGTTTGTTTCCAAGGAAGCTTTGAAAAATGTGTGTGCACTTCTTTTCTCTCACAAACCACAAGGGATACCTATGGTACAAGTGAACTGAGAAAGCATTTAGTATCTAATAAGTCACTCCTACTCTTTGTACTCTGTATTTCTCTGTAATGTGCTGGTTCCCAAATGTTTCGTATATCATGCAATGCCTGCATATTAACAGAAAACATTGACTGATTTGCTTGTTAAAAAGCCTCTTCCACTGCAAATTTTGTATTTTTATATAAAAGCTGGTAGGAAAGGGAATTTCTGAAATTAAGGGGATTAATTTTAAATTAAATAGAAATCTGGTTTTTTTTCAGGAATTAGAAAGAAAACCATTGCTTTGTTTTCGTAAGGTTAAAAATATTAAATTTCTATAATGTTCCTTCATTTGGTTACTAAATGGCATAAAAGTCCTACACATAGAGATAAGATTGTATCAAAATGAAACATATAAAGGTCAAAATATACTATTTTGAAATTCTACAGTGCTAAAAGATGTTTTGCCACCTAGTGAAATAAGTCAGAATATTCTTCCCATCATCCAAACTACAGCTGCAGATTCCACTTTTAATATATTAACATGTTTTAATAGATCAGCTTGTGCTTGCTACACATCAGCTGCTTTGCTATTTTAGCTGTGTCCATGATGTGTGTGTGTCTGCCCTGTCAAACCTCCCATGAGATTAGTTCCCGGAGCCTCCAGCCCTAAGGGAGGGTGTGTCACCCCCTGAGCTCCTGGAAGCCTAGTGTCTTGCTTTTCAGTGCGCTAAATCCATCAAGCTGATTTTGTTCTGACAATGTTACACAGGTAGTAACCTACGCCAGGACTAACCTCAGGAAGAAATGAACCTCCAGCATGGACCAAATGTGTGAGCAATGGCACCTTATGCAAACACTGACGGTCTCATGCTGAGAAGCTGTGAAATCCATGAATGATGACTAAGGTAATTTTAGCTTAAAAAAAGTAAAACAAGAAAATAAGTTTGTCGAGCGTCACTGTTTTGGACTTGTCGTGACCTCAGTCAGCAGAATGGTCCACTTGCCCATAACCTTTGTTTCCAGTATTTTCAGTGAGAACTGGCTTTGTAGGCATTTGTTTTCTATCATCAAATCATTAAGTGGTAATGCAATTGTTAGTTTCATTTCCCCAGTTCTAATACATTTTGCAGCCAGTAACCATTCCCAGTTCATTAACTGACTGACCTCAGCATTAACACCCCCTCCGCTAGGGTTGCCTTGGAAACAAAGCTTCCTGTGCGTAATCCAAGCTTATCGAGCTCTTTATCCTACATGTGACCCTTAATTACTTGCTAAATTAGAATGGTTTTCTGAAAATCACAAGAGGAGGTTAATATGTTCTTCCAGAGCTGGTCAAGCTAAGATGACACTAAATTCACAGGGAATTCAAATTACATGATCCCTGAAGGCGTCTCTTTCAGAGGGAAGATGAACTTTCCCAATGGGAGGCAGTGTGCCATGATAATGCTCCTGTCACTCACTTTCCTTGCTCTGCTTGTCCAGCTACAGCTTAATCCAGTATGAACAATGTAGCAAGTAAATATCAGGTTGATTAATTATGGTGCAAGATTCAGTAACCACTTGTCTTCTGTAATTAACGTGTAATTGAAATTAAGTAATACACTTTGTACACTGATTTCTGCACTAGGAGGGGAACTAGGGAGAATCCTCAAGGCTGCAACAGGGAAATTCAGAAAATAATAAGAGGGGTCAAAATATTAACTGTAGCTTTAAAACTGTGGTACATTTTAAGAAATTGTCCAGTCAAAAATAATTACTTTATTACTTCCAACTGTCTTGGAGTAGAGGTGAAGTGGGGTCGGTGTGTCCAAATACTGCTTACAATTTCTGGAAACACACATTTCCTCCACTGACTTGAGACACAGAAATCATAAGAAAAGGTGGCACTTTCTAGGATGCCCAGTGCTTTTCCTCTCTCCTGTTTTCCAGTGGCACATTGCTTAAAGGACAGCAAGTCTTCTGCTTACATGAGCAGCTTTATGAAGCCGTGCTAAGGCTAAAATGCTATTGCATGATCTCAAAAAAAAACCTTAAACCCAAACCCCTTGTGTCCCAGCAAGGGAACAGGCCAGGCTGAAGCAGCTCCTCAGCAGAGCCAAAAATGGGGCTATTGCAATTTACCTTTCCTCACTGTCTGTGTCTGGCTCAGCCCTCAACACCTCTGGCTCAGTCCTAGCTGGACTTAACCACACAGTCTTATTTGCAGAGGTGCTCTGAGGGTGTCTTTCAAAAGCAGCACTTACAAGTAGCTTACAAGTCCTCTGTCTTTTACTGAGAGGACATGAGGTAAATTTTGCATGGGTTTTATACTTTTACCTAAATCCATAATCACTCTACTACTTCATATGCGGGGCACTGTCATATTTCTGGAAATAAGTAGTCTACAGATGTGTCAGCACTTTCTCACCTCTCAATGTGCTCTGAGAAATGCTCTGGATCTCAGTCTGCTTTGAAGATGCAGTACTGTTTACTTTGCTACTTTTAAGGTAGTGCGTGGTAAGCTTGCAACCTACCTAGGAAATCATACTGGTCCTCCACGCAAGACCCCAGCAAAGAATGATCCTTCATCAAATGCCACTCAGACAAACAGAGTCTGTGCCACGTATCTGTGTCGTCTATCTGTGCCGTCTATCTGTGCCGCCTATCTGTGCCTATCTTTGAGGTTCCTCTTCATGCTCCATATTTGCACGAGTGTGCCAGGTCAGGTGTTTAAAATTGCCTTGGGGAAATACCCTTTTTTGTGCAGGGCTCCAGGGAACAGAGCTCTGTGTCTGTAAGCTAGTGGAATGCCTGAGTTTCACAAAGCTTACTGGAACAATGTGATTTAATGGTTCTTTTCCATCTGACATACATGGCTCCTCTCTACTGAGCAAGTAGCACACTTGGAGCCTTGCAGACCTATTTTTCCATATATATGTCACAGGAAAGGAGGAGAAAGCCGTTTGAAGCTGGCAGAAACACCAGTCCTGTAACATGCAGCAGTCTTCTTTAGGCCCTTCACAAGTTCATGCTTCTGAATATTATCATTAGTTACAAGAATCCCAGAGTTCTGTGCTCTGGAGATGTCAACATCTGTATCATTACTAATGTGGCATTTTCACCAGGAGTCTAATTTCTGGCTTAGCAATTAAGGGTTTCTCCTACCTAGTCACAGCTGCTTTCCACACAGCATTTCATTCACATAAATTTAAGCTCAGCCAATGCAAAAAACACTGTCTGCTTCAGCATGTCTGTAACTACTGCAAAACGTAGAATCATTTGGGTTTGTGTACAAGTGCTTGCTTTCATGGATATACAGAAAACTCCCAGACTAATCATTAAGATGGGAAAAGACTAGACAGGTAAGAGCAGTCTACCAGTTGTACTGCAGATTTCTCTTGGTATAAGACATACTCGTATTTTACACTTGAGTTACAGATATAGTCACCTGCATTTTTCCTCAGAATTCAACACAAGATGCCTCAAAAGTGTACTAGCATGATAAGCAATCATACCTTTTAGAAAGACTTCCCTGTGGCCTTGTTTTCTCCCTTTTCTTTCCTCTGCCCCCTTCCAACGTTGTCTCAATAATGCATCCAAATGCTCACAACACTGGAGTTTGAAGGGTCTTTGACTTCCTCGCTGAGATCTCTGGAAAATATGATGGCTTTTTTCTAAGAATAATGATACAGAAATGATACCATCTATTGCTTGGCAAAGAGACAGTTAAGCTATTTGTTATGATTACACAGAATTTATCCCCACCGAGGACATATCTTACAAAGATGCATTCTAGATGTGAGAGAGATCAGCAGGCACAAAGCAAGAACATATTCACATGTTCTTTGGGGGTTCTGCTGAAACTTCCAGCAAATATCATCTACGCTTTTCTGAGTGAGCATCTACCCAGTGGTACATACAAATATGCAAGCTGATAAGCTTCCTACTTGCAAAGGGAGAGAACGATCAGTTCAGAAACATGGGCCTGATCTTCACAGTTATTACACGAACCTCATAACCCTCCTTAGGTTATGGCCACACTTCAAAATTGTAACATGTGATTTGGTCATGTCCTCAGCTAACAGTTAGACTAACCCATCATCCCAAATATGTGCAATTTTAACCTGCAAAAACCTCTTTTGCTAAGTTTAGTGACAGTTTACGCTCTTGAAGAAGATAGCTTACATGTACTGGTAAGAATCCTCTGTGCTGGTACATAAACTGTGCTTAATATAGCACATTCCATAGAAAAAATTTGGAGTGCAATACCTTGAAGACTTGGTACAATTATAAATAGGTCCATGTTGACAGAACATTATACAAGCTGCAGTGTATACTTTTAGAACTTGCTTGCTGAGAGACATCTCTGGCAGAGATTGTATTTTCTGAGATAACTTCTATCTCAGTGAGACCATTGTGATCTTGACAGTTGGCATTGCAACCAGCATGGGCTTTAGTGAAGACTTTTCATGCAGCTTCCACTGCTGCGGGCTTCCCAGAATAGCTACATGATCACACATGCGTTCACATGTATGGGTCGCACTTCTTGGCATTAATCAAACCTCCTTGGCACCAAGAGGGATAAAAGTGCCACAAAGGGAAGTGATGAAGAAAACTGGCCTTCCCCTATCTTTTTAAATCAAGTATTTTTAAGCTGGATATCCATAGACTTTCTGCCACTCAGCCAATGTATGTTTAAAACATGTATTTATACATGTGCTAGTTTGTATGTGTGCATATGCATACATGGTTTGCTTACCTCATTTTCTTCTTTGACTGAGGGAAATGAGTAGCTGAACCGAGGTAATTACTGCAGCATAGAGGAGCCATTCAGTACAGAGTCATTATAGAAACTAAGCAGAGTTTTCTTTTTTGACAGTATGGTAATTAAGAAATAACCATACGGTGATCAGGGAAATCCTTGATTATGTTTCTTGATTATGGACTGCTGTCAAGTACTCTGGAGCTTTGTGTGCTCTGGGACAGTTACAGAGCCACTATGAAGCATTATATAAAACAAAGGGGCACAATCAAATGACAGAACAGCTGATAGCAAGAATGATATCTGCAAAACTAACTGCATAACATTTTATTTTACCTTCTAATATGTTGAGACAGTTCAATATAACATCATAAAGTTATGCAGCACAGGGTCTCTTCTCTTAAATCATGTATTGCTTCACTGCTTGTGCCTCAAAGTAGCAGAATTTCAGAGCTGCCTATGTGTGTGGGTGAGTATGAGGGATTTGTTTCGAGGCTAGTGCTTTTGGTTTACTAGTCTCTTTCAGTGTGGTTCAGTTATTTTATTGTCGTTACAAGTTCCAAGACTACTGCCAAATGTATGAAGTAGGCAAGAGAGAGCTTCAAGCGTTCTGTTTGTATCTCTGATGCATACACCGTTTTATCCTCCTGAAGTAATTGCAGCACACTGCATTGCTCCAGTGTTCTGGATTTTTACCTGAAAAATTACTTTCTCGATCTTTAAATAATAGAAAATCAGCTGAGTTTTATGTGTTTAGTTAGCCGCCAAGAAGAGACTCCCAATTCACTTAATGTATCCCACAGATGTACTCTACAAGAACCCAAACCATTCTTAAATTATTCAGAGGTATTTTAGAACATAGTTGGATGGAAGACGCTATTCAAAACAAAATATCAAGTACTTCTTTATATTAACAAGTATTAACTTATCAAAAGAACTTGGGAAATTTACGTAAATTCTTCTAAAATTTACCTCAGAAATATGTTGCTTTTCTGTCTCATCTAATCAATATATTTGCTTAATGCTTTGTATAACTGGTACTGTACCTTTCCCAGTGACCATGTAAGGTTTTACTTTCATCCATGCTGAAGTAGATGCATGCCATTTTAAAAAAAGAACTTAATCTCTCCTGAGTGACTCCAAGATCATCCTCTTTAGCAAGGACTGAACCTACTTACTGACTCTTTAATTGCTCATACTCACAGATTAGGTAAGAAGGAGAGAACAGATAGCAGAAACAAATGGATATGGAAAAGGCGCAGCAAAACACAAGGTTGGAGAGAAACTGATTAAAAAAAAAAAAAACAAAACAACCCACTCCTGGTAATGGTATTCTTCTGGAATGAGGCTGTAAGACAGAGCAACACATGGTATTCAAGAAGGAAGTGGGGAGCTCCAGCTGTTGGTTCACTCATTGATTTCACAGGGGCACACTGGTCAGACGAACTGCTGTTCCAGGGAAACAAAGCTGACGCTGGCCCCTGCTCTGTGATGCTGCACACTGATAAGCAAACACCCGTATTTCTCACCTTCATAGACCTTTATAGACTCTGAAGCAGTGATCGCAACACTAACCACCTCTCCCCACCATCAGCTTGCGTGTTCAAGGGTCACCAGAGGTTTGCTTTGCTCACTTCTACAGAAGATGGCTGGTCACATATGTTGTGAAAAACGGCATCACTTTTCCTGCAGGATTTCCGACTATTCTAAAAATGAACATACAGAGCCTGTGTGAGATTTTTGTAAAGGAAGTAATATCGAAAGAGAAGAACAGACTACCCTTCAAACACTGCAGACTATTACAGCAAGAGGCCGTAGCACAAGCAGGAGCACAAGTCTGCCGATGATCAGGCCCACAGACACGGCCCCACGGACGCTTCTGAGCTGCCGGGGCACGGCCTCGGCAGAGCCGCTCACACACACCCGGGGCTGATCGAAACCGACTTCCTCCCAGATGCCGAATCTCGGGCCCCCGTGACACCTCCGTTCCCACAGAAGAGCCCTCCCGCAAGCCCGACCCAACCCAGGCCCAGGCCCAGGCCCAGGCCCAGGCCCAGGCCCAGGCAAGGGGACCGGAATCCCCAGCACCCGCAGAGGGGCCCGGACCGGCCCCGCCGCAAGGCACCGCCCCGCCCACCTCACGGCACCGCCCCGCCCACCTCACGGCACCGCCCCGCCCGCTTAACGGCACCGCCCCACCCGCTTCAGGGCCCCGCCCCGCCTCACGGCCCCGCCTCACGGCCCCGCCTCACGGCCCCGCCTCACGGCCCCGCCTCACGGCCCCGCCTCACGGCCCCGCCTCACGGCCCCGCCTCACGGCCCCGCCTCACGGCCCCGCCTCACGGCCCCGCCTCACGGCACCCCCCCGCCTCACGGCACTGCCCCTGCCGCCCACCGGCGGTCTGGGGGCGAGGCCCAGCTGCCGGCGCCGCGAGGTCGCCCCACCCCTTGCCCGGCCCCCTCGCCCGGCCAATCGCGTGGCGCCCTGTTGGCTATGCCCGGCGGCCCGCAGCACGGCTCAAGATGGCGGCGCGCGCGCAGCGGGGTGGCGTGGCTGCGGCCCTGCTCGCCGGTGCCCTGCTCGCCTTGGGTTGCCCTCCGCTCGCCCTCGGGCAGGCGGCGGAAGGCTCAGCAGCAGCTCTGCCGCACCGCCGCTTTGAGTACAAGTACAGCTTCAAGGGGCCGCATTTGGTGCAGGCGGACGGGACTGTGCCGTTCTGGGTGCATACGGGCAGTAAGTGCCGGGCGGCAGTTTGCGAGCGGGGCCGGGCCGTGTTCCTGCCGTGTGGGCAGCTGCGGGGAGCGGAGGGGCACGGCGAAGGTGGACGCGGCCGGCGGGACCGGGCAGCTTTGCTTGTGTTCCAGGGCCGCCAAGGCAACGCGTGGGGAGCGGCGGCGGCTCTTGTGACCTGCCGCTGCCCGAAGGGAGCGGAGCTGGGCTCACCCCCCTATCCCTGCGCCTTCTGCCACCTCGGCAGGGTCCTGCGGCATTCCATAGAGCTCTGAAGGGGCAAAGGAGGTGCTGTGGTAGCGGTTGAATGCCAAAAGTCCTCCCCTGCCGTGCGGCTCGAAGGTCCCCGTGTGCTGCCTTGTGGCGCGGTCGCTCTGGCGCTGTGTGGGCTCCAGGGAGCTCCCCGCCGAGCGCTGATGTGTCACTGGGCCGGAGTGCGGGCTCGCCTCGCGCTGTGCCCGAGCCGAGCCACGGGGCTGCAGGTCCCGTTAGCGCTCGTGAGCTAAGAGCCTGAAATGGAAACCGTGCCTTGGCAAATACAGCTTCGCTGGATATAGCTTATGGAATGGAAGTCTAGGTCAGGGCTGTGATTGTGCTGAAAAGGCATCTAGTCTTCTGTAAGGCC
Organism: Amazona ochrocephala; assembly: GCA_039720435.1. Taxonomy (NCBI): domain Eukaryota; kingdom Metazoa; phylum Chordata; class Aves; order Psittaciformes; family Psittacidae; genus Amazona; species Amazona ochrocephala. The sequence goes on from CM077909.1 coordinate 119,928,413, forward strand.
CCCTCTTATGAACTGTATTGAGATTCATGGTGCATAAGGTTCTGTCTTACTGTAGTTTCTCTGCAGTAACTTCTAATGTGGGGTTTGCTTTTTTGTTTGGTTGGGTTTTACAGGCTTTAATTATGAGTGTGAATCTTGTACTGATATTTTGCATTATGCTGTAAGTGACGTGAAGGAAGCTGTCTATAGATAAGCTTTTTTCCTGCTTTTTTTCAAGTAAATTATGGCAAGAATGTTATTTAATACAAGTGAATGAATTTATGTATGTCTATTTTTCCTTTAAACTATTAAACAAAAAAAATAGAATATCTGTTAATAAAAAGCAAAACAGGAATCTGTGATTTGTGAAGAGTTACGTGAGATACAGGAGAAAGCTAAACTTGATTTTATTAATTTAATATGTATCTTAATAGCAAGACCAAGGTTCTATTTAAGTTGTACCTTGTGGTACCAAACAGGAGGTGGTAAAGTCTTCTGAAAAGCACTGTTAACAAGTTGTTGAAGATAAGTGTGTTTTGTTGCTGGGGTTTTTCCCCCTCTCAACTGGTTGAGCACTCCACTAAAAAGGTATTCTAAAAACTGTTCTCTAGTTGAGGAGACCAGAGAACTTTGACTTTAGAAGATCTGTTGATTGGCTGGTTAAGCACTTGCAATGTGTTCTCTCTCATATAATTGGTTGGTGTTGCTTCATTTCCTGTCTAGATGCCATACCAAGTGCAGATCAGATTCGTATAACAACATCTTTGAAAAGCCAAAGAGGGTCAGTGTGGACAAAAACTAAGTCAATATTTGAATATTGGGAAGTCGAAGTGACCTTTCGAGTTACAGGAAGAGGCCGCATTGGAGCTGATGGATTGGTATTAAGAATTTGATCTAACTGAAAAAAAAATTAGGCAAGCTGTAAAAAGTGATTCTTGACTTGTGACTCTTACTTCTTTATGTAATAGGCAATCTGGTTTACAGAAGAGCAAGGCTTGGAAGGCCCTGTTTTTGGGGCAGCTGATGAATGGAATGGTGTTGGAATTTTCTTTGATTCCTTTGACAACGATGGAAAGGTTAGTTGAAAGCAAACTCTTCTAGCAAACTCTTCCTGCTTGTTTTGTACCTATAACTTGAGGGTGGGGGGAGGAAGGGAAGATGTTATTTTGCTGTTCTTTTGCTGTGAAGGGCTAAATTAAAATAGTCAGTTTTCCCTTTCATAATTTTTACTCAACTGTCTTACACTTTTTTTTTTTAAGCTTGCAAGTTGAAGTGTAACACATAATGTGCCTCCTCTAAACACTGATGCATGGGTCAGGTTTGGAGGGAAAATACCATATGTAACTGTATAAGCTGAAATTTGGAATGGCTGTGCGTGATTTGAAATGCTGATATGCGTGTGCTTTACAAGGGGCTTGTAACGAAAAATGACGCTACAGAAACACAAATTTCTGTCACTCTTCAGAGATGATCTTTTTCTTGGAGCGAATCTTCCTTGAGTAGTTCAGCAGTGAAAATTCTGTAGCAGATTGGGGTGGCAGTTGCTGTTTTGAATTTCCAGTTTCAAATCCAGAATGATCCTTGGAAACTTTAACAATAGAGAGTATGTCTCTTGCTTTTTTTTGTTGTCACAACCTATCTGAAGGAAAAGAACCACAGTTTGATTGCGATTTGGTCCTTTTTGAAGACAAAGGACTCTCCTACCCCACCGTTGTGAAATTATTAATTGACTTTTTTTTTGAGTTCTTGAAGTCTGTTTTGTTTGGTGTTTTTTACGAGCTGGTAATATGTGTAGTGATACAGTGTATTCCTTTATATCATGGTTTAACCCTTGTAGACAGCTACACACCATATGGCCAGTCACTTACTCTCTGATGGGATGGGGGATAAAATCAGGAGGCTAAAAGTGAGAAAACTCGTGGGTTGAGATAAACACAGTTTAATAGGCAAAGCAAAAGCTGCATGCTCAAGCAAAGAAAAAAATGAATTTGCTACTTCCCACTGTGAGGCAGGTGTTCAGCCATCTCCAGTACCTCATAATGATGACTTGGGAAGACAAAATGCTGTAAGTCTGAATGTCCCCTCTTCCTTCTTATTCCCCCAGCTTTTATTGCTGAGCATGATGCCATGTGATCTGAGATATTCCTTGGTCAGCTGTCCTAGCTGTGTCCCCTCGCAACTCCTGCACTGCAACCTACTCACTGGTGCAAAAAGCAGGAAAGGCCTTGAGCCTGTGTAAGCAATAACTAATACATTGCTGTGTTGCCAACACTGGTTTTTATCATAAATCCAGAACATAGCCCCATACCATCTACAATGAGGAAATTCTATCTGTAGTGTAATGACTTTAGGTGCTTTATTGCAGAAAGGCTATCAGTGATGTTACTTATGTTTCACTTTGAATTTAACTTCCATTTTTTGCTATTTATTTTTCTAGAAAAACAATCCTGGAGTGATCATTGTAGGCAACAATGGTAAACTTCTGTATGACCATCAGAAGTAAGTTTATTTTCAGTATTAATGGTGGATGTTTGCTTTTGAATGATGAAATGTTTCTTAAAAGTTTCATGCAACATTGTGAAAGTTTCTTTCATGTGAAGCCTTGTTTCCTTTGCTTGAGTTTTTCTATTTGTTAAAACACTGCTGTGGCATTAACAGCACAGAAATTGGCAACTGATGGATGTTAAATGGTATATGCCCTTTGGGATGGACGAGCACAGATAAATGGAAGTACAGACTTTCTGCCTCTGCACTGCCTGTGGGTATCTTCAGCGCACAGCTAGTAACGGGCAGAAGTGACTGAAACCTAATTGCTTGCTACTATAATTAATTGGTTTAATTTTGATTTCAGATTGTTTATAATCAACAGCACAATTGACATCTTTTTGGATTCTGAGAAGTGTCTAGCTTTGATGCGGTCTGGACTACAGCTTATTTCCATCTCAGTTTGTATCTGGCTTCGTTAGTGCAGTCCAGACGATAGCTTATTCCCGTCTTGGTTCACTGGTGTGGGAATATCTCTAACCTCGGAGATTTCCCCTGTGTTCAAACTTCCCCATTACTGCAGTCTAGCTGTAGTGTCCTGTGTAAAACACCTAGTACTGCTGATCTCAGACTTCAGAAAACAGTGCAGTTGTAGGACAGCTTTTGAAAAACTTACATATTGACAAACTACCATGATGTTGCTTAGTGATACATTGATGCTTTTTTGTCTTAGCTGATAAATCATAAGATATAGTTTTATGCAAGTTGTCTTCTTGCATAGTGATGGTTCCACGCAAGCATTGGCGTCCTGTCAGAGAGACTTTCGTAACAAGCCCTATCCTGTTCGAGTAAAGATAACATACTACCAAAAAACCCTGACTGTAAGTACTCAGAAATAACATCATTACCTATGTTTCTTAGCCACTTCAGTGAGACATTGTTGCAACTGTCTAAAAACCCAAAGACCCCATATGTTAATTCTGATATGTTTGAAAATGTGGAGCTTGGTAGCAGAAGTTGGAAGGAGGTGCAGTGTTCAAATGCTGGGCAGGTTTTTAGCTATATTAGTGCATCTGTACTTCTAGGAGCTGACTTGGCAGATATTGCTGATTTCTCTGATGTTACTTAGGAGTCAGTTGTGCTAAGTCATATGTGCTTACACCCTTCTGTTGCTGTTGACTTGCCTGTAGAGGTGTCTCAAAGCCAGCATGTTTCTCAGCTCTCAAGTGGTTGAGCAGCTCCTTGACTTGAATGATACTTTTCAAGCTGACATGAGAGCTACACAGGGTTTTGTAGCTGATCATAAGAGGCTCTAGAAATGTGACAAAAAAAATGAAGCTTGCTCACTGACAGTAGATTTAAATTTGCTACTTGAGGCTTCCCATCTGCCAAGAAATAATAGGGCTTTGAAGATTAAAGGTAGAAAAAGAATGCTATAAGGGAGTCTTCAGTACTTCCTAAATACTGTTAGGATGATTGTGAATTCCTTCTAGATAAGGAAAGAATAATATTATTATGGTGCTGGGCTGCAACAGCTACGAAGTGTGGCTTACTTGGTTTCTGAAAAGGTGCTATTCATAGGTATTAGCCATAAACCGCACAGCTGTTATTCTATAGTAAAAGTGTCTCTAAAAGTGAACATGAATGTTCCTATTAGAGGGTAGACCTTGTACTGTGTTGCAATGGTAAAAGCTATGTAACTTCTGAATGAAAATGAAATTTCATACTCCAGGGCTGCTCATTTCTGGAATGTGCCTGGTCCCGATGTCTTATCCAGGAACTCCTCTGTCCCAAATGCTGCTGCTAACCTTAGCAGTTCTGCAGATGCATCTGTGCATTTTCTTTGTTAAAAACATCTTTCAGAAAAGAAATAGTTTTTGCTTTCCAGTGTCGGCTGCTGAATTACCTGATTAAGTTGTATCTGTGACCAGTACTATAAACAAAGCAATTAACACAAATAGATTTATGTGGTAAAATTTACATGTTTATCCTTTTAGGTATTAATTAATAATGGCTTTACTCCGGATAAAGAAGACTATGAATTTTGTGCAAAAGTGGAAGACATGGTGTTGCCATCACAAGGCTATTTTGGAATATCTGCAGCAACAGGGGGACTTGCAGGTAGAAAATGTTAAACATTGTGACAAATTCTGCGGGGACTTGCAAGAGATGGGTTTTTGTGTGTTTGCTTTTACTGCTAGTCTTGATGCATTATACCAATTTTTGACCAGGATGATGTAATTAATTCTCTCCCATTCCTAAATAACCGGCATGCTTAGGCCTTTTCCTGGCCAGAGCAGGACTTTCAGTTTATCCTGACAAAGATGTTGTGCAGTCTCATTTTCCACTGCATAAACTTTTGGGAGGACGCTGGGAGGGTGCTGTTGCCTGTTGCAAGTGCAAGGCTGGCTTGAGAAGTACCAGGATTTGTAGCTTGTAACAGTAGCAATTAACAGTGTGCTTTTGTTTTGTTGAATACAGATGATCACGATGTCCTGTCTTTTCTGACCTTCCAGTTGACGGAGCCTGGAAAAGAAGTAGTAAGCGTCTTTATGCATAATTAATAATATGTGTTACTGTGTATATCTTGTATGTAGCACCTGATGATGGTGTTTCCTCTGAAGTCATACTTGTCACCCCTGTTTGAGGATTTTGGCATGTAGCTGTGCTGTCATCCATTTTAGAAAAAGGAGACTGATAGTGTAATGTTTCAGTAGTAATTCCATTTTCAATACCAGAGCTCTTGAAGCAGCACCAAATCAAAAGAAATCCTGATGTTGAATCAAAACATGCAAAGAAAACAAATGGAAAAGTACTTTTTGGGAAGTGGACAAGTAATCTGTTCTTGCCTTCAGCTTCTTCTATCTCTAGAACAGTCTGTCCTGCCTAACAACATGTATCCTTGTAAAACTTGGTTTCTTTTTAATCACAGAAAGTATGCGTATATCAGGAAAAAGCTGTGAGTCTCCAGAGGAATGTCTGGTTTCTCGCTTCAACTTAATATTAATTAATATTCTGCTAATTGTGTTGCGTCTTCAAATCTGAAGTACAAACAGCCTTGCTTAAGAGTAAGTTATATAGGAATGGTGGAGAACATGAAAAAAAAAATCTCTTTTCTCCTTCCCTCCACCCCAATGTTTTAAAGCCAACGCCAGATGCAGAAATTCCTCAGAAAGATAAGGAGAAGTATCAAGAAGAGTTCGAGCACTTTCAACAAGAATTGGATAAAAAGAAGGAAGAATTTCAAAAGGAACATCCTGATGTGCAAGGGCAGCCAGGCAGGTTATTTGAGCTATTTTCAGTTGTCAAGGAAAATATTTGCTTTCCAGGATACTCAGAACTGGGGCCTGATGCTCTGACTGAACTTACTAAGCTCCTACTGGTGTTACCTACTTTATTGAAGAGTCTTTGGTCTTTTGTTTGTAAAGTGTTTTCTGAAATACAAAGTCCCTGTTGTCGTGACTGGATTGAGAATAAAACAAACAAGTGGAAACATGCTGGGAATGATGAAAGTCTTCTGGACTTTCTTCTTTCTGATTTTGCTGAAGCTGTGGAGGAATTCAAATGTGCAGTCACTCTCTATTTCAAGCTACATTTTAAAGCTTACTTTTTCTAAAAAGTTCCTGTTACTTAATACGTGCAATTTCCTTCTGAAGGATAGTTGGTAGCACAGTGCTAGCTTATGGAAAGATAGCAGCATCCTGTTTCCATTCTATGTTACACATTACCCAAGTATTGAAATAGGAACTCTAAGGTAGAGTCTGGGTTTGAGTGCCTGCTTGTCTCTGTTCAGTTGTTTGGATCCCATTTGAGTCCTTTGCCATGGCAATAGCAACAATTGAACACCAAATATATCAAATTATGGGGGGGGGGGGGAAGTATGCTTGTGTGGAAACTTGAGGGGTGCAAGAGAAATGATACAATGCCTATATGCAAAAGGAACGCTTATATGTAAGAACTCCCGTGCTTTTTTTTTCCTCATCAGCGGATGATCTTTTTGAAACTGTAAGTGATCGTGAACTGAGGCAAATCTTTGAGGGACAGAATCGAATTCATCTTGAAATAAAACAGCTGAATAGGCAATTGGACATGATTCTGGATGAGCAAAGGAGATATGTCTCTCTAGTCACAGATGAGATTGCTAAAAGAGGAGCTGGTTTGCCAGGTCAACAAGGGCAGGTAAATAAACACCCCAGGCTGTCATTGCTGTCAGCCTAACTTCAGCAGCACAGTTGGTTTGCTTTTTCCAAGATATATTGATCTTTTTCTCCCACCGCCCTCCACCCACCAGGTTTCCCAGCAAGAGATTGAGACGGTTGTGAAAACTCAAGAAGAGGTCGTTAGACAAGTAAATGAAATAAGGTAAGTGTTTTCTTAATAGTAAGCCTGTGTCTTGATTGCTGTTTTATTTTCCACCTTTTAAATCCTATTTATTATTTCTGTAGGAGAATACTGACAAACTTGTAATTTCTCTGTGCCAGTTTTTTAGTGACAACTCTACATGCAGTTGTTTTCTAGAGTAACCCAAGTTCATGTTCCAAGGGTGACTGAGCTCTGAATTTGCCTCTTTTTGTGTTGTTTTTGTCATGATATTCCACTTTCCAGTTAAGTCTATTACCTTTAAAAACAATCCATTTCTGCTAATGTGATAACCTGCTACCTTGTGGAAATTTGTTGCTCTGACTTAGGAGTATTGATAACAACATGAATATAAATGCTCTGGACTTACAGCTAGTGATCCTAAAGGAAAAAAAGGATATTAGAGTATCTTGTCAATATACTCAGTCTACTTCTCATATATTAATAAGCCCATGTAATCATTATATTAATAAAATGGGTAATATTATATTTAGATAATATTATGAGATAATATTTGAGGGTTTTTTTAGTGTAAACAACCTGGCAAAAGAAAAAAGCACTCTAATATGAAATTGGTGTCACATTGCGTAGTGAAGACAAAAATGTATTGGTTTAGTTGTGCCAGTGCAGTGTGTAGACCACTTAGTGATTTGTCCCGATTTCTTACAGATTAAATTGGCTCTTTCTCTTTGGTTGGTTTGTTCTTTTGTTGGAGGACTTTCTGCCAGTGAACTTCCTCAGGGAACCTGCATATCTGCAGGGACTATTGCAAGTTCCCCATTGATTATTAATTTTGCTTTTTTCAAGATGCAGTTTTTAAAATGGATTGATTCAAATTATGTCTCCAAATGAAGTGAAGTCTTATTTTGACAGTGTTATACTTGTAAGGTGGATTGGAGAAAATTCTCATGTTTGTTAGGGATGGTTGTGTACTGCTTCCCAGATGTTTTACAGTTCCTGCCTTTAGCAGGAATAGCTTAAAGTTGGTTTAACCCTTCATTTATAGTAGTTAAAACATTCCTTACTTTGGGTTTAGAGAAAGGAGAGAAACAGTTCCTACAGTTGTGGGGTTTTTTTTCCTGCATTAGTTCAAGGGAAGCTCTTGTGATTTATCTAAGTAGGTCAGGTTTTCTGTAGGATGAAGATTAGAGTGCTTCCATTTTTGCGCTTGTTCTTCCACGAAAGCTTTCATGTTAATATTCTTGACAAATCTTTATACCTTGCAAGCAAATTAGATTTTCTTGTTAACATTGGCAGTCTGCCCTTTTAGTGCCTACTTATTAGGTATGAGTTTGCGTAACATCATCTTAATACTTTTCTTAGATTAAAGAAATGTTTTATTTAGAGAGAGAAATGAACAGCCCGCTGGTGCATTCCTGGTTATCCCGGAGGAAAAGGACTTAGTGTTTAAGTAATTTTCTTGTCAAGATTTGTGGATTTCTTAATCATCTGATTACAGAAGAATCTTGCATGTTCATACAATAGAAACTGCCAGCATGGTATTGTTCATGCAAAAGTAAATGTAAATTAAATTTGATGCAGACCGTATCTATGTAGAGAAGTTATTTTGCCTTTAGGAGACACAGGATCAGTCAGAGGGAAGGTGGGTGTGCACATTTCTGTAATTGCATAGCCATGGTGGTATGAGGAGCACGAAGAACAAAATGAGTGTCACACTTTTTTTTTTTTTTTTAGTGTTGTAGCACTAAAATAGTGGGGCAAGATAAACAGTGAGATGGATGTGGATAGGCAGAATTGATACCAGCATTAATTTGGCAGTGGTCATGATGGTGGTTGCATGGGTTCTTTAAGAAAGAAGCCTTCCAGTGGAAAACTTAACATCTAAAATAGGTCATTATAACACCAGTTCAAAGTACAGGTAAATATTGATCAGTTTACCTTTAAATAATCTATACCATAGTGATACAAAAATATAAAACAATTTCTGGCCAAGGCTAATTTAAGCTAGGACAGGAAGAGGGGTTTTTTGCATTCAGCATGCACATGTGGGTTTGCTCTGTGTGTGCTGAATTTTAGGGGCATGAAGAGCAATTGATACAAAGCTAAAAGATGGGCAACATCTTTATAAAGCTTCTTTGGAGCTTTGCTAGCCATTTTCACAATGGATAAGATCTGTTTAAATCGCTAATGTAATTTTGTGTTTGGTTTGTTTTGGTTAAAATAGTGAGTATTCAAGGCCAGGTTAGATGGGGCTTTGGGGCATCGAAAAAAGTCCCTGACCTCAGCAGGGGGGTTAGACTAGGTGATCTCCAAAGATCCCTTCCAGTCCAAGCCACTCTGTGGTACTATGACAAATTGCTGACCACTGTACAGTTAGGACTGTATCTTGAAGGCATCAAAGTAAGCTCTCGTCTGAACAAAATGTCAAGTTTTAAGTAAATTAAAAAGAAATCCAAAGACAATCTATTTTGTTTACGCTGTTAATAATGAAGAGATTAACATTCACATGATAGATATTTCAGCTGTGAAATAATCTTCTTTGCAACTGAAAAGAAACATCACAGTAGGGAAAAATTATATAAACATATTGATTAGAGATTAAGGGGTTTTCCTCTCATTGACTAGTTTACCTCAAACAAAATTAGTTATGGAACCTCAACTTTTTACAGATTTAATTTGATTTGATGTAGTAGCAAAATGAATTCACATGAAAACAATATTAAGTATTATGACAATGCATATGGGAAATGAGTTTCTCGTATAAATGATAATCATGAAGCAAGGATGTATCTAAATCTTTTCTTATCCCTAAAGCCTCTTCTTTATTTTTATTTCTTACATGACTGCTTTTATTTATTTATTTTCAAACAGCTTTTGGTTTTCTTCAAAGATTGCATTAAACTGTGCTTATCCTAAAGCCTTCGCAAGAGCCTCAGATTAAACATTCGTTTTAGACTTCATCAGTCAGGCAAAGCGAATGTCTAGCAATAGAATATTTGCCAGATCTTGTTCTCCACGTGGCTTTGAGAGATGGTGCACTGGACAAATTGAAACTGTCTAACCCCATAGTTTGATTAAGGAATTATTTCCTGATACGTATTCTTGGAAACTAGAGAAAATGTTTTCGGCCTAACTGTTCTGTGATTTGGGGCAACTCTGTATTTCAGACTAACTTTAATGGCCCAAACGTGCCCAGAGGAAGTGCTATTTGTAGAGAAGCTTTTCTATGCTGAAATGTTTTGTGTCTGTCTTGTTTCAGAAATTCTGTGGCTGATACTCTGAGGTTGATCAGTGGAGCTCAACATCCTGGTTCTGCTGCCGGAGTCTATGAAACAACTCAGCACTTCAATGACATCAAAGAACACCTTCATGTAGTAAAGAGGGACATTGAGCATTTAGTGCAACGAAATATGGTAATTTATGTGCTGGTAGTGTAAAGCATGGCTGTAATACTTCTTTTTTTGGCTGTTAGTGAAAGGCTAGGACGAGCCAGCACGCAATTTACGGAGCAATTAATCCTTTATTAAGCTGCTTTGCTAAAACTGCACTGCCTTGACCTAACTGCATGATCTGTGTCTTGATGAGAAGTTTTGCGCAAAGAGCATGATTTTTAGTCTAATTTCCTGTGGAAACAAGGTCAGGCAATTAGGTTTTCTGGGTGCTTCATGTGTTTGTCCCCCTACTTAACCGCTCTATACAGAGGAGATTATTGCTTCTGCACAGAAGGGAGAGCTTTAATCAGTGGAAAGTTGGGCAGACTTCACTTAAGGTCTCCTAAGTGTGAAAGATGACTGTGTTCACATTCAAGAGCACCTTAGACTAGCCTAGGTAGCAACTAAATGAGCTTATGAACCCATAGAGGACTTTTTTTTTTTCACTCAGGATAGTGTCATTTCTGCCTGTTTTCTGCTTGTTCCTATTTTTATATCATGCTTTAAAGGCCTTGTTTTGTTTCTTGCATGTAACAATCTATTGACATGTCTTGTTTGCTCTTTTCTCAAATATTGTTTTTCTTGGGTTTTAGCCATCTAGTGAGAAATCAAAGTGTCCAGAACTGCCACCATTTCCATCGTGCTTATCTACGATGCACTTCTTCATCTTTGTAGCAGTGCAGACAGTGCTATTCATCAGTTACATCATGTATCGGTAAGTCTCTTGTGTTTAAAGACAACAGGGCAAATGATTTTAGGACTTTTGACTGGAAATAAAATTGCAATGACATGGTTATGTTAATCATCTTTAAAACAAGCAATCATTCAGATGAGACCTTTTCTAGGTCTCTAGTTCAGTCTTCTGCTCAAAGGAGGCTTAACACTGAATTCAGACATGTCGCTTAGTGTTTAGACTGCTCAGATCTTAACCTCCAAGCATGGAAAAGGTACCACTGTTACAGACCCCACTGGAAATGTTTAATTCTCATAATGCAGTTTTAGTCTCCCCCCACAATACACCAAGTGGGAACCTGCCTACTTTCAGTTTGCATGTTGTCTCTTATGATGTGTGTCTTTGTGAAGAAACTGCCCCTGTCTCCTTAATAACATCTTATAGGTATTGGAAAGCTGATGTTGGACCTCTTGAAGCCTTCTTTTGTCCAGGATAAGCAAGCCTAGTTCCATCCCTCCCTTTTCTTAAGGCATGTGCTTCAGCTCCTGACCACCACCCTTGTGGTCCTCTGGACTTACTGAAGTTTATCAATATCTTAAGAAAATCTGATGTGATTTTTTCTTTGTTCTTTGTGTACCTACAAGCTACTTATCCCATCTTACAAATTCCTCAGTGAACTTTTTTTATAATACATATCCCTTCATCCCTCTCCTACGTGTAGTATTTATAATGTATGGACTTTTTTCCCCTGTGAACTCATTGGGATGTCTTCTCTGTTCTCTTCTTTCTCCTTATAATGTCATAATGTTCAAATTAAATTTGTGTTGATGGGAAGGAAAACTTGTTGACAGGAAGGACTGCTTGGTAGTCTTCCTTCTTGCTTCTCACAGACACTAATTAGGATAAGGAGTAGGGACCAGAATAGCTGCCTTGCCCTTCAAAGGGAAAATGCTGTTTGCTTCATCTCTGGAAGGATAACTAATATTACTATAAGACCACTGCGGGTGATGGCAGTAGTTTTTGTGTGTCTCTTTCTCCACAAAGTGGAGAGAGTGTGTTTCCCACATATGTCATGATATTCCATCAGCTGAAATGATGGGTTTCAAGGCAGATAAGGACCTGGTCCCCACCATTTTTTTAATGCCCTTGTAATTCTAGCATCTGTATGTGGCTGGTCCACAGTATCTATATCCACTAAGAAAATAAATATGTTCTGTGCCAGAGGGAAAAGGAAATCTCATTTCAAGTAAATTCTTCCACTATTTGGTTGCATGTTTTTCCTTCTCTCTGATAATTTTTAGGGCAATCAGATATGGAGAAGCTTTAGAAAATTTTAGTTAAAACATTTTAAGAGTCAGTTTATATGTTCTTTCACAGCTTCTGGTTTGTCTGGAATGTCTCGTTTCCTTCTGCGTCTGATGCGAAATTGGAACTAAAGTGATGCTACTAATGTCTTTGTAAATAGGAAAAATATATCCTGCTTGTGTGATATGACTTATATTTGATTTCCTTAAGTCTCCATTGACAAGGAATGGAATCTTTTAATCCCCAAATAAATATTTAAACCAGTTAGCTAGCTTTATGCTATAAGTACTTAATGAGTTCTCTTCTGCTTTTTCTTTCAGGAGTCAACAAGAAGCAGCAGCCAAAAAGTTCTTTTGATGACCTGTTCCCTTTGTGCGTATGTAACAGCAGTATGTATGCACAGAAAACTTTTATAAATGAGGGAAAACTTAGTGTTTGATATACTTCAATATTGTAAATTATTGAATTTTGTTAAACAAAACTAGTTCCTATTTAAACTGTTAATGCTGATGTTACAAATGGACTGGGGAGCAGCAGAACAAATGGTAGATAGGGGAAGACTGTGGCCCTTATCTAGGTTGTGTTTTCAGCTAACTTCTCATAAATACTGGAAGGCAAATGACATATTCCTCTTCTTTTGTTAAGATTCCAGAGGAGGGAATTGAAACACCCAGGTTTGGTTGTTCATAAAGAAATTTGCAGTTGGATGATTTGTGCAAAAAGGTTCCTATTAAGTGGCCTGACAAGCAAATAAACAAAACACAACTAAAAAAACCAACCCCAAACCGTTCTCTGTTTTTTTGTGGGGTTGTAAAAGTGTTCTTTATAAACACTTCTTAAGTTTGACACTTGGATTTAACAGTTTAAGAATTACTATGTTAATTCTAAGTCTTCATGAAATACAGATTTAAACATTTCTTAATATGTGGACACAAAGACAGACCTTTAACAGTCTGGCTGTTGATACCTGACATAGAAAACAATATACTGAACAAGTAAATAAAGGCTTATCTCCTTATTTTGGGTTTTGGTTTTAGGTAGTGAGAAAAAACATGATAAAGTAGTTTCTTTAAGTATATTGTGGGACTGAGTTCTTTTTCATAGTTTCAAGTGTGTCTGTAATTCTGCTTGAAGGTTTGTGGAACTTCTGCAAAGGTATCATTGCTTTATACCTCTTCAAATCTGTTTTTATTAAGGGTATGTTTAGTGTATGAATGTCTTACAAAGCTGTCTTCTGTCTTTCATGTATCAAATACAAATGCTTTAAGTCTTGACATGGTAACTGTTCTAAACTATAGCTATTGAGTGTTTAACCCATTTCTTCACAGGCTGCTGTTTCAGACATGTTTGTTAATCCAGTAGCTATTGTAGAGCCAGTATTGTGTGTCAATTCCTGCTTGGTTTCAAAAGCATGAGACTGAGCATGTGTGTTTGATACTGCTTATCAGGTGAACATTTGCTTCAGGAAAGAAACAAAGCAGAGAGCCCAAATCAGGAATGTGAAATGAATTCATTTTGCCTTGTTTACGTATCTGTGGTAACTTTGTCCTTAGGTTGTCGTGTGTAGAGCTAGAATAGGGGGGTTGTTTTGGGTTTTTCTAATTCTATAAAGAACACAAATGCATTGGGGTATTTCACTTTTAATTATTAATCTGTTTGTCTTAATCTGCATAAGTTATCTGGAATCTAGCATACTGCTACTACTGCATTCCTACACTGTACTCCCTTGGGGTGCAACACATGCTACCAAATTTGCTGTAATGAAGAACACTTCAGTATTGTGCCTGTCAGTTTGGAGAAATGATGAATCTATGCAACATATTTTGTTACTTAAATTATTGTGTCCGAAAAGTGGATGTCTGTGCTATACCAATAAAACTGCCTACACACCTACATAGCTACAGTATGTAGTATGCTGTATGTGGTATAGCTTTATAGATTCATTTCTGAATTTGAGAAGATTTTGCTGTGCCAATCAGAAACCACTGCTTCAGGCTGATATTGGTGGATAAATAGAGTAAATCCTTACTTTAAACACCAGCAAATACTTACAGGTGCCTTGAGTCTAAGATACTACAACCCTGACACTTGTAACTAAATATATTTTCATAAATAGTTTTGAAAGTGTAGAGTGTTGTTCCTTTCAATTGCAGGCCTTCCTGCATCAGTGCAACATCTAAAGAGAGCTCTTCTCACAGCAGGCTTTGCAAGACTTTTTATACAGAAAGGCTAGCAATTTTATGTCTATGTCGGTGCATATATCTGGGATAAGAGGAACAGCTCTAATGCATCGATTGGAGAAAGCCTGTATTTTTGTTACTGTGGATTTATCCAGATAGAACTTTGCTTTTAAAGCTGAAGCAGCCCATGCTTTTGTGTCTTGTCTTAGAAAGACAATAAGGCTGGAGATGGTGTCTAGGGGGACAACCTGCAGTTGCCTCTTCAGTATGAGGCTCAGCTCATTGTTTCTGCTGCTAATTGATCAGATAAATCTCCCAGGTGCAACTAGGAAACTTTAGTATTGGGGAGCAGAAGGTCTAACATGTAACAACCAAAAACTGATAATTCTGCTTCGTGCTTCATTTCACAGTTGTCTCCTTGGAACTTCCATAATTGCCTTGTCACTCACTGGATCAAAGGAAAGCTCCCAATTGCCCAGCTCAAATTTTGTCCTGCCTGTTCTTGAACTGATAGCAACAAATTTGGACTGTAAAAATGTTTGTTAGTCAATGTAGCCTCCTGCTACAGCTGGCTACTAGAGGTTTCTTTTAACCCTAATAGTATGTTTGATTCTTATCAAGTAAGATTTCAGGACTAGGAGAAGACACCTTGGAATCCAGTTTTACACCATGGGCGAGAACAACTCTAAGTACTCCTTGAAGTGCGAATGTTAAGTAGCAAATATTTGGCAGTAACAAGAGAATTTCATTGTACTGGTCAGAGTGTATTACATGAATCTTTCAAAAGTAAAACCCACAATATGGTTTGTACATTGCCTAACTTCCTGTTTGAAGAAAATTTGACACTTATCAATGCATCAATTACTGTAACACCGAATACTGTCTACTGTTGGGGTTTTTTTCTAATTCAAACAGCTGACATTGTCACAGGTTCGTTTCTGACTAATGTAAATTGACACTTGGACTTCAGAGATAACATTATTTGAATAAAGATGCGTATTTTTAGTAAGTTTTTTTTTTCTTTTAATTGGTTACAACATCCAAGCAAGTATATCCGAAGCATTCTTTACCCTCTACTTTGAGATCTGGGTTCAGTCTTACCTGACCCTAGAGAATTAACAGCATTCAGAGGCTGAGGCTCTGCCTGTGTTGAAGGGACAGGTGACTGGCACTGGTTAGAAAGATACACTGAATCCAGAGTTCATTCTGCACAAAGGAATTGTATCGCCTGTCTTGCGGTCTAGTGCAAGAGTGGCTCTAACCTAAAAGTAAGATTTGCTCTAAAGCTTGTGTTAAGAGTATCAGACTTGCCTTGAGGATCAGATGCTTAGAGTTAAATGTAAAGTAGGATGTCGACTTCTAAGTCTCTTAACAGCCAATAGAGTTCCTTGCTGGCTGCTTTGTTTTTGATTCCCCAAACTGCTGTCACCGGGACACTCTGTTTCCTTGTTTACGTTTTGATTTTTGGTTTTAACTCTTCTGCCCAGTAAACTGTGTCTGTTTACTGAGCACAGTAATCTCTGTGGTAAACTCTCACAGGAAGAGTAATAATTCCCTCACTGGCCATCATTTTCTCCCACCCAGAAGTAATTTTTCTAATAGGTGGAGGAGAGGAATCTTTAAGTGAATCTATTCAAGCTCAGAAAAATAAACCACTTATTTCTGTCTGTGCAAGTGTGTAATGTTCCAACTTCTGTAAAAGATGATGACCTCTTCTAGAGGGATGAAGCCTGGGGGTGGGAGGGGAGTCCTGGTCCTTTCAAAGAATGCTTGGATACTTCTGGATTACATGGTTGGAGTGATCTGTATGTGGTCCATGCAGTATTTCATGGCCCCTCTTGTGCTATGTCCTTGTGTAAGATGCAGCTTGGCTGTGGGACTGAGACAGGGTGAGGAGAGGACCTTCCAGCCTCTGATTTCCATGTTGCCAGTTCCTGTTGTGAGCAGTGGATGTGAAGGTCAATGAGATCAAAGCTTTTTGTTGGAGTTGTGATGTGCCCTCTTTCTCTGTCCACCATCTATTCCTAGAAATACATGAATTGGCCAAGCACCTTCTCCCCTCACATAGGATTATCTGTCTCCTGCTCTTGAGATCCATTGTGTTCTGAGCAGTATGGGGCAGGTTACTTCAGTCAGGCTGTAGTTTGGGAACTAGCCGTTGCTTTATTTCAGGGACTCGCTCTCGGCCAAGCCCCTCTTGGATTTAAGGCAGCCCTTTATTTTCACTTCTTCCTTTTAAATTAGGCTGCATAGCAGAGAAGGGCTCCTGTGGACTTGTTCTGGGTCATGGGATTGCCCTACTGCTCTGCAGTCTGAGTGCTCCTCCAAAGACTGTCCTTGTCCTTACTTCTCAAGTGCCAGCAACATAGTTTTGTTGTGATTTGGAATTTGTGCTTCTGAGTGTACTCTATTTAAAAGACTAAGTTTCGTGTTTAATCATTAATAATCCAGGATTATTGAATGTCCTGCCTCTTTTTTGTTAACTGTAAGAGGTCTGCTTTAATTGAAAGGCTCTAATACAGATTAAGGCCTTAGGCAAACGGGAATCCTCCTGTCTCTCAGTGAATTTATGAGTGCTGGAAGAACCATTTAGATAATCAAAATTAGTGTTTCATTAAGGCATGTGCAGTCTGTCATAGTAGGATAAATGCTCAAAACCCAAGCCCAGGAACTTTTGAGACCTATCAGGTCGTTTTTCTTTCCCAAAATAGCATATAGTCTCAATAGCAGATCCTGAAAATCTTCAGCTAAATAGACCTGGTGAGGCTATTGATGTGAATAAAAGGTTGAAAGATGAAGACGTACGGAAGCAATCTGCAAACAGAAGCGAATGAGGGTGTATTATAGCATACGGAATCAGTGAGATTAATTTCTCCTTTACTGACAGTTAAGATTAAAACCAGTAGGTATTCTGTACAGCACCAGTCAGTGGTGACCTAGGTGGAGACAGCCTCCACCTAGAGGAGTTGAAATAAATACTAAGGAATGAAAAGCAGGAAGATGTGATTTGCTTTGTGATTACTTCCTTGAAAATCAAGTAACCCTAGCAGTACTGCCCCATTCATGTGTGAGGCAAACCAACCACATGAAAAGTGGATGAAGAAAAAACATTCCATGTACTTTCTGTCCAATGTGATAAAATATTAATGGATAAAAAGGATCGGGGATTTTGCTGAATGAGGAATTCCAGTGTATATCCAAAAGGGTTTTTGGCTCACTAGCCTGAATTTCACAATTTCACTATGGCCATTTAGTCAACCAGGTTTCTAATTCAGATCTATTGCATTCCAGGGAATGTTTTCATCTCTGAAAGTGAGAGTTTCAAGACTTAAGGAGTCAAAATTCTGCTGCACACTAATTGATTTGTGTGTGTGTGTGTAAATTAGCTTAAGGTATTAATATAGAAAGTAGGTAGCTGCATCTAATGATTTTTTTGGAGTAATCTGAACCATCTGCCTCTAGATATTAAGGAGTTCACTCTTTAATCCAGATTATGGCTGACAAACTGGTTTTGGCATTCACGTTTCACTAGCATTGTGCCCTTGAAGAGCTGATGGGGCTGTAGAAACTTGCTTATAGTTGCTGGTTTTGAGAACACGTTTGGTTTGGTTTGGCTTTGTTGTAGTTGTTTGCTTATAGCTCCTTTTTCCTTGAAGATGGCTTTTCTAATGAAAAGTATGTTGAGCAACCAGGTTAAGAATTTGGGACTTGGAGGTGGAGGGGAAGAAAGCAAAGAAGAAAGCACTCCTTCTGATCCAGCAGCAGCTGCAGGAATGACCAGAGAGGAGTATGAGGAATATCAAAAGCAAATGGTTGAGGAGAAGTGAGTACCTGTTCCCTTATTATCAGTATGGGGCTGATTGGTGGTGACTTTGTGCAGATAAAAATAACCCAAGAAAAAGCCAAACATTCAGCGCTCTTCCCTTTTCTTAAAGCAGATGAATCTTTGCTAAAGAGACTTTCCAAAATAAAAGCTCACCAACTGGAAATGATAAAATACTATGCGTGTCATCTGTCCGTCCATGTCCCCTGTCCCCCCCAATTGTCTCCTACACTTTCCTGCTATCTCCACACCTTGATAGGCTAGATTCATTCCTAGTTGATGTTAGTTTACCTGTCATTTATCCATAGGTACAAGCTGTTGTGCAGGCGTTAATTCTGAAATATGTATGATTTGTTCACCTAGAACTCAGTGTTGGTACACTTTCAATACTCAGCCTTTTATTTGTCTGCACCTATTATGGCAGATGTGGAACAAGCAGTGAGTGCTACTTTAAATGGATGATATTTATCTAGATAAAAGCTTTGAGATTATTATTTTTTTGTAGTTGCATTTTTCAGTTTGATTTTTCTTTTACAAAGTACTAAATCAGAACTTTTCAACTGATAAGTCTCAGTCTTTTGACTGTAACTACAGTGTTTACCACTTGCTGTGTTTAAATATCAAGCCAGAAGTAAAATAGAGGAGTTGATGGGTAGGAGTTCAAATCATACATAATTATAAATAAAACGCTTGACTTTTAAATCTCAAATGCATCTGTTCCTGTAATGGTCAATTACATAATGGTTGTGTAAATCCTTCGTGTAAGATGATTATAGGTGAAAGGTTAATGACTGACGGCATTGAGGTATCCAGGTCTGTATTTAGCAGCAGCCCTTTCTGTCATAAACCCCTGTATAGTATCATTTGCTTTGGAACAGAATACAGAATGTTTTGCTATGCCTTTTCTCAAGGGATATTTAAAAGGGAGAGAACCACGTGGCAGCAGGAAGATGCTTGGTTGAAACTGAGAATCAAAACAGTGTTCCTGGGATAGGGAAAATACTTGGAAAAAGGATTACTTTTGTAAGGTTTTCAAGTGTGGCATGTGTGTTACACACTGACCTGTACTGAGGAATCGGCGCAGTACTTAGGAAAGTACAGTTTGGAACTATGGTAGGAACATCTGAAGTACTTTCAAAGGGGACAAAATCTGTGCACAAAAAAGCACAGGTTGCTGTGTCTCAGGAAAGTGTCCTACGCAGAAACAAATGGATGGCTTGTGGTGGCAGTCTCCAGCACAGTCACATAGAATTTGTTTCCAGCATCACAAGAGTTGAAGCACGAGGTGACCACCAGTTTGTGCTGTACATCACAGGCTGTCGCACAACTACTGTTATACCCATTTCCTGTTGCTACAAAGCTTCATGTTCCAGGGAATGATTAGATCCTCTAGAACAAAAAGGCTTAAGATTAGGTCAGCCAATGGTGGGAGATTGGCTGAGTGAGTTTTGCCAGGTCTTCCCATGATGCCAGGACAAGTGAAAAGCTCCAGTCTACCTGAGCAGAAAATCCCCTCCTGTCCCTCAGCCTCAGAGGACACCTGAAGGGATGTACAGTAATGCTGCACACACACTGCCCTGTGGGAACATATCCCAGTACTGATTATGGCTGCTAATGGCTCCTCTAGAGGAGTGGGCAACACAAGAGGCAGGTTGAGAAATAGGGGGAAAATATGCCAGAGAGGCTCAAAACAATCTCTTTCCAATGCTCCTATCAATGAGTAGCTGAAAGACATTTAAGATGGCTTCCAGTTGATATATTGTTCTGAAACAATAAATGGATGTAGAAAAGAGCAGGAAAAGTCAAAGATGACAGAGGCCATCCCAGGCTATTAAAAACAGTGGTGGAGAGACAACTTCCAGCTCCAGTACCCTACACCACTGATTTTTGGAAGCTGGGCAGTTTTGATGCTCGGCCTCTTAAATTATTTGTTTCCATTACTATCTTCTGTGGAGATGGGACTCCAGGATAGATAAACTTTTGGTCTGACCCAGAAAGACTGTTCTGCCATTGTGTGTGTGGTGGTATACTGAGAATGTCCCATTTGTAGAACAGGAGTATTGGCAGGCAGCTGTGTCTCTGTAAGTGCCCCAGTGGAATAAGCAAGGAATAAGCATAACTTCCCTGTTCTGCTTTTTGGAATTGTTCGTTGTTAACAGTGAGCAGTAACAGCTAGTACAGATAGAAATTCCAGACAAGCAGTTTATGCTTCCCAATTGGTTTATCTTTTCTTCTTCACTAGACTCAAGGGAACTGTTCTGAGAACAAGCAGGAGGGTGGGAATTCTGGCCCCGTAGCATCACTCTATTGATGTCAATAATTACTCCTTCCATGCCTTTGGACGAGGTCCATAACTCTGGGAATAACTCCTCTGTGTAGCTTTATGCAGCCAAGCAACCGGTCCAGTGTAAAAGACTCTATTTTATTGGTATCTTGAAACATTTTTTTGACTTCCAGGATGGAAAGAGATGCAGCATTTGCACAGAAAAAAGCAGAGCGAGCCTGTCTGAGGGTTCATCTGAGGGAAAAGTACAGACTCCCAAAGGTAAGCCTGTGGTTCCTGACCTCACCTAGTTCAGTGGCCAGCTTTGGAAACAAACTGCCAACACAGTTCTGAAAACGACAAACTGCCTTCATTAGTGGGATCCCCAGTGCAATTCGGTACAGAAATGGAGGAGGCCAGAGCCATGGTTTTCCCTAGTGATTGCTTCTTTTAGACCTGTTTTTCTCTGCTCAATAGGTGAATCTAACAGAAAGGCACTGTACATTGATGAAATGAATGAACCAGAAGGCACTAAAGTTTCCTGGAAAGCAAGGAACTGCAGGTTGGAGGGTTGTCTTTGTTAGAATTAATGCTGTCTTAAGCAGAGTTATACACAGTTCTCAGAGATCCATGTAGTTCCAGAGATTGTGTAATATAGTTCAGACCCTTCTGAGAGGGGAGCAGGATCTTTGTTTCATGGGCTTTACAAATTATTCTGCTGTGTACATAACATTTATTGATTTGATGTTCTGATCTCTTATGTTTCTTTGGTTTAGCCCCATATGCTGTGTTACTCTGCACTGTTTGCGCCATGACACAGGTTCTGCAGTGGCTGTTGTTGACTTCATAGATTTACTGGGAAAGGGGGAAAGTTTAAGAGCGGCTTCCTTCCACCCTGACACAGATAGGTAGACCACGTGTTCCCATAGCCTGTGATACCACAGGGAGCCTTCCCTCTTCTAAAACCTGGGTTGCCTCCATCCCTGAGCTTCAGTCTGTGTGCAGGCAGTGAAAAAAGCTTATTTCTGCTAAGTCTTTGGAGCCTCAGGGTTGCGTAGGCTCCTTACTCATAGACTGTTAAAGGGTCATGTGAGTTGTCCCAGGAATAACTAATCTGAGAATGGTGGTGGTTTATATGCTACTAAACTGCTTTTAGCCTGGTCACTCCTTCATTGCTTATGAAAGATTTCTAAAGAGATTTATTTTTCCAGCTTCATTAAGGTGTCTTTATCTTACAGTTATGTCAAATATGACTTCAGGGACTTGCTGAAAATTTATCATTTGAGCAAATGCCTTATTTATCAGATAATGGCTGTTACCTGGAGTCCTCCTGTTGCTGTTCCCTTTGCAGGCAGCGTTCTGATGGTCTGATCTGTGCACCCTGGGTTTTCCCAGAAAGGAGGGACCCAGCAGTCAAGCAGTGAGAAATGGATAAAGTCACCTGTGCTCGGAAAGTGATCAGATGCTGTAAACACGAATTACAAATAAGGTCTTTTTTGCAGTGTGTTTGATGCCGTTTCTAACCCCGAGCCGCCAAAGGCCCTCTAGTGCCACGTTTATCAAATTGCACCACTCTTCATCATTTGCGTAAACCCTCGAGGCCGGTTACAATTTGCATGAGAAGTGACTAAACCTTGGGACTCAGATAAAGTTGTCCCACCTGGATTTAACCATTCTGGAAGGCCTTGTAATCAGGGGTGAAAAATGTCTTTTCTCTAGCTTTGCAAATGTGGTTTTTTGCAACCCAACCCTTGCAAAGTGACTGCAAGAAAGAGAAGTGCTGTTTTAAAAAGCATGCCAGAATGGTTTGAGACTTACTGAGAAGGGGAGCAAGGGAAGAAAATGCTGAGGCTTCTCCGCAGTCAGTTAAGCTGCCTCTGCTCACTCTCTGCACACACCAGTGTTGAACAAAGCTTTCATAAGCAAATTTGAAGTAACCACACTTCTCTATAACAACTTGTTCAGATCAACATGCTCTGTCAGGACATTTGGCTTTTAAAATTAGCTGAAGGCACAGTCTGTCCTCTTAAAAAATGAAGGGACACCTTCCACTAGAGCAGGTTGCTCCAAGCCCCATCCAGCCTGATCTTGAACACTGCCAGGGATGGAGCAGCCATAGCTTGTCTGGGCACCCTCTGCCAGTGCCTCACCACCCTCACAGGGAAGAACCTAAGCCTAAGAGCTCATCTCAGTCTCCCCTCTTGCATCTTAAAGCCATCTTAAAGGGGGGACCCTTGTCCTGTCCCTAAGTGCCCTTCATATATAGGGGTAGAAGGAGCAAGGGCAGATTATATGCTAATGCTTGTCTGTATTCATCAGTTGCAATATACCATTTGTTCTAGGCCATGGGTGCTCAGCATAGTGGCAAGAAAGAGGAAAGTGTATCTTGAGGGTGAGTTTAATTACAGAAAGATTAATTATGAAAAAAAAGTACCAGATTTGAAGTGGTTGATTGGATTGCAGGCCTAAACCTCTAAACACCAGCATTTTCATTAGCAGCTGAGTAGTAAAATATCATTAAGCTTTGTTTTCATTTAGGAGGTATGTGCTGAGCCAGGTCCTGAACAGCAGTAGTTTCAAAGGCTTCAGGACAACTTGGTGCCTAGCTCTCAACTCCAAGTCAGTGGAACTTGGGCATCTCTGATTTTGAAAGTCTCCCATCTGTAGTGCTTCCTTCGGTTGTGAGGTGGTGTTTAGGTCTCTGCAGTCACCCTTGGTGACCTCCAACGAGCACACTGCCACCTCACTGCCCCTGAGAGGATGCTGTGGTGATCTGCCCCATCTCCACAGGATCTTGACTTTGGTACACAGTGCACTTTGGGGGCCAGATTGCAGTAACAACAACAGAAGGCTTGCCTCTGAGGTAGGACAGGAGCTCTCAGCCAGCAAAGAAGATATTAAGAATCTACTCAGCTTTGCTGATGTGCAGTGGTTGCAAGTAAATTTTGCAGGTTATGCTTTTTGGCATTCGTATCTACCTCTATATCACTTCTTGAGTGAAGGTCTGCTTTCTTTTCATCAGCCCTTGTGAAAACATGTTATATCAGGAAGAAAATGAAATTATGATATGCATGCTGTATGTCCCTGACAAAAATTCAACTCTGATACATTCTGGCAGCAGAATGCTCTCAGATGTGTGATAATGCATTAATTATTTTGAAAAATGAAAGTCATTTCAGGTAGCTTTGTAGGGGATAGAAACCCTGAATATTGCCAGTATCAATCACTAGCACACATTGTAAATGAAAGCATGAAATTCAAGACTAAGCAGGGCCCCTTTTTCAGTGCAAAAGCTAACGCTCCATGCTCTCTGGGCCAGATTTATAAGAGAAAGCAGTCCCTTAATGAACCTAATCCTATTAACAGAATTGTCAACTTAGGTTTGTCATCAGAAAGATGTTTTTAGCCATGAGACGTTTGATCTATGGACAACTTTTTCATCTCCAGAGTATTCAGTACTTCACCTCTATGCAAAACACTTAGAAAGATAAACACGTAGGTAAATATTATAATTTAAAAAAAAAAAAAAAAAACAAAAAACAAAACGAAACACATCAAACTCTCTTAATCATTTCTGTTTCCTGAACTGAGATCCAGTAATCAATTACCTTCTGCAAGGTCTAAACACAGGGGTGTGAGTTGATGATGCCTGGAAAGGAGCATCTGACCACAGGCCTGTCCAAAGACCTCATCTGCAGTATGGCAACCTCATGGCATGCATATTGACCAGGGGCCCCACCACCCCTTTCACATCACTGGTCTGCACATGTATCCACCACTCACCTCAGCTGCCACTGCTCCCTGTCAGAGTATTGCCACATCAGTGCTGCTGTTCTGCCCAAGTGCTGGGGGTTGTGTTGTGATGTATGAATTTCTAGCACCTCAGGAAGGGACTGTGCCATCTGCTCCATGCAGGTGGATCCCTTCCCTAGTCAAAGCACTTGTGTGGGCACTGCTCTGTGAGATTCTGTTACTGAACAGCAGGATGTTTCTCATTCACTGATATTTAGAGAGAAAGAGTATTCGGATGCAATCAGGTGTCTTTTCAATAACAAGTGCTGCTGTAGACATTAAAAAGGAAAGTTCTCGCCATGAAAGGGGTGTGCAGTCATGTAATTTCTTGGTCTATTGTGTTATGATGGGAATATTGTCAAGGCTTGATTTAATGAATAACACCATTCCAGAATTAAAGGCTTTTTCCTTGTATGCAGCCCTTGCATAAGCTCTAGCTGTGCTGCGGGGGATGCACATTGACCAGGCAGAAACAGAAACTTGGCTCAGGGGAAGCTCTTCATAAAGTATACAGGCTTTAGATAAGCATCTGAAAACAAGCATTTGCTAAGCTTGAAGAAGAGCAGGGGCTGCTGGCACATAATGGGTTGGTAAGTGGGGTAACTGGAGGACTTAGACAACAAAAGAGAGGATGGAGGTTGGGTGTGAGCCTGAGAAAGCAAAAGGAGGCAGGAGAAGGAACTGGATAAGCAATTAGAAGGGCTGAGCTGCAGTAAGTGCTGAATTCTTTTGCTGATCTAAATGGTTTTTAGACCAGAGTGAAACAGCTGTGGATCCACTGTGGGAAATGGAATCAATGTGAGTGTCAGGAGCAGTGGGAACAGGGTTTCTCCTGTTCCTACATGGGAAGATGCCTATGAGGCCCAGACAGCTGGGGTGTTGAGAAGTTTCCACACACCTTCCTTTGCTCCAAACTGTGATCCCTGTGTAGAGATGCACAAAAGGGTGTTTGGGAGTGGGAGACAAGGCTGCTGGTTGCAACCTGTGGCTCCTTGTACCTACCTTACCTGCAGCCCTTGGATGGCACTGTCAGTGTGGGGCTGCTGCATTGCTTACCAAAAATCCCACTTGCAGGTCAAGGCAGGATGAACTCTGATTTTGTATGTAACTGGAACATTATAGGTGATGAATCACAGGATGAGGTCTGGATTCACCTACCAAACCATCTTTGCACATAGGCATAGGTAAATCTTATGACAGGGTAAGTTAGACGTAAGGGAAGCAGTTCATCACACAGTGATGCTGAAAACCGTTTGGCTCCCCTGTGGATTAGTCTGTGAACTTTGATTTCTCTGTTTACAGTCAGCCTTCATACAGACAGGTTTAGACTGTATTTAGATTATAGACTGTGCTTTCTGTTTACACTTCTGTATCATGTATGCATAAAGAAGTCTGTGTTATATTGCGCCTCTAACTAGATGGATCTGAGTGACTACTCCAGATGCATAATCAGGGTCAAACAATATTAGCAGTCACTAGGGCTCTATTACCTATGCTGCTGAATTGTCAGAATAGTGTCTGACCCAGTTTTGGCCTGGGCACTCTCCCAGGCAGTTCTCAGGGCTGGTCTTGGAGTTAGGACAGGCATTCCCAATGGGCAGTTAGAGGGGACCACCCTGTTTGGTAGGGCAGGATTGCTCAATGGCATTGCAGTGGGTTGTTCCAGGCCAGCTGGCCTTGGGGCAAGAGACCAGTGCCAGGCATATTTAATTTACTAGAATAGATGTTGCTTCTGTGTTCTCAGAGATCCTAAAAGCGTGGCTGAACACTTGCAGAGACCTGGAGACTATGAGGATTGGAGTCATCAGGAGGGAGGCCAGCCAGTCCAGTGGCAGGGTCCAGAGAGGCTTTCTGTATGGGTTTGTTAGAGCCCACAGCCCCAGCTGTCCTGTCCATGAGCTCTGCCTATTTTGGATGCCCTCTGTAGTCCAAGCTGAGTGTGTTCTGATGCAGGGTAGTACTTCTATCACTGTCCAGCCCCTCTCTGGCCTTCAACAAGGCACAGTCCCCACGTGTCCAGCTGGGACAGTCAGGATCTGCGCACCCTGCCCACACTCTGATTGCAAGCTGCTGTCTGAAGCTAACAGACACAGTGCCTTTACAGCACCACATTTCTGGTCCTGACTTTCAGAAATGAGAGCTTAGAGCTTGCAGACCCGCTGTGTATTCGCACTTGCAGCATTAGCCTGACTTTGAGAACATCCTGTGGGAAAATACTCTGGTCTCTCCTTGTGAGAAAACACGCTTTAACTTATTACCACCAGACTTAAAAAACAAAACAAAACACAACAGGTAAAATCAGAAACTTAATCCTACATTTCCATTTCAAATCCAAGTAACAGGACGAGTTCTGGCAAATTCTAGAAGACAGAGAAGAGGCCACACACGTCTTAGTTACTGCTTTGCTTGTGGTTGAGCAGCCCTACCCTGTTGGAGCTCATACTTAGTCTGTTCAAGGACAGACTAAATGCAAAGTGGGTAGAGGCAGGTGGCTTGGGCAGAATTGTACTACTTTAGATTGTACTAGATTTTATTTAGAATTGTGCTACTTTAGACTGCATCTGAATATGCTTTTCTTTGGTCAGAGACCACTTTGAACAACAAACTGGGCTGTGCATCACATTTCAGGCTTCTGGAGGGCAGGGGCCTTTGGGGCAAGAACATGCCAAACAACCGTTCATGTTGCCAAAGTGGCTTTTGTGTGCACTGTATAAAGAACACTTTTGCCAATTGGGATATTGTTTCTAGCTCCCACAGATCTGCTAGCAGCAAGCCTCACCCAAAGGAGTCAAGAGACATCCCTACTTGTTTTAGCCACGTAGTAGTAACTATCATGATACACTCCTCCATATTTTCCTAACAAATATGAGGAGAAATTAGGTTAATCAGTACAGCTATTGCAAATATAAAGCTGTGTAAATACACGTCACAGTAAATAGTGGCTATGCAGTCAAGCATCCCAGTCTGCCTGTCTTGCTAGGGCCCAAACTACACAGACATTGCTCATATACATCCTCCCATTCATTCTTGCATTCATTCATTCATGCAAACCCAAGACCTCGCTCACTCTCAAAAACACCTCCTGCTGATAGCATTGCTGCTTATTCATATCAAGCCTTTGCTGCTGTCATGCTTCATTTTGGAGATGTAATGAGGCATTAATGCTTATCTTTGATGTGTGAACTGTGTCAAAATATCCTGTTCTTCTGAGCTCTAGATCCAGCAGAATCCACCATAAAATGTGAACAAAATCACCATTGTTTAAGAACTGACACAGCCCCACTGATGGAGCGTTTCAGTGGGCAGGCAGGAAGCGAGTGTGTGTAGCACTTGCTGCAGCTCAGCCCTTCTAATTGCTCATCCAGTTCCTTCTGTCTCCTTTTGCTTTCTCAGACTCACACCCAACCTTCCTCCTCTCTTTTGTTGTCTAAGCCCTCCTGTTACCCCACTTACCAGCCCATTATGTGCCAGCAGCCCCTGCTCTTCTTTACAGCTCAGGGATGCCAACTAAAGACCTAGATACAGTTTAGATGCGGTTTGGGGAAGATGGAGACCTTTGTTTCCAGTAATTCCTTCCTAAGTTTAATGCATCTTTCTTCAGGAAAGCATCAGTTTAGTGCTGATACCTCAAAAGCACACACCAACAAATGAATAGGGAAACAATAGCCACACAGTTCTTCTAAAGTTCCTGCTTCATGGACTGAATCACACAACAGATGACAGTCTATTGTGGCACATCTTTGGTGGATGCAGATAACTTGTGGCTTTCCTGCAGTATCAGCATGTTACCACAGTTAACACCACGTATGGCAAAGACTTCAAAAATGGCAAGTGACACTGAGGGCTTTGTTTTGAAAACTACTGACACCTATGAACAACTACTGAAACCCTTCAGAGAGAGAGAACTGAGAAATCTTACCACTTGTATGGGGGCTCCCGAGCCCCCCCTGAGTTCACAGCTTTGACTGAAAAATCTGTGCCTGTGTTTTTGTTCTCCTTAATACAAATAAAAGCCCCAAACAACTGACCAAAAGAGGCTCAGTGGTAGATCCTGGGGCAGCAGAAAGGCTCTCATGCGCTCTTCTTGTTTTCTGCTTTTTGTACCAGAGTGAGTTGGATGAGAATCAAATACAGATGGCTGGAGATGACGTGGGTTTGCCAGAAGACCTTCAGAAGATGGTGGCAGAAGATCAAGTGGAGGAAGAGGACAAGGACTCTATCCTGGGACAGCTGCAGAACATCCAGAATATGGACATGGATGCAATCAAAGAAAAAGCACAAGCCACCTTCACTGAAATCAAACAGGCAGCGGAGCAGAAATGTTCTGTGATGTAGAAGAGACACCAAGGTCCAAGGATTATGACTTCAGCCTTGTCTCAGAGGAGCTGGGCTGCAGAGTGAGGCCAGGCTGAGGAATGTACTTAGCTCTATAGCATTAAATGTAAATATAGAAAAGAGAGAGAGAGACTTAAAACCCCAATGGGGGGGGGGTGGAAATGACATGCTGTGACTGCTCAGTGTGAAGTTAGAACTGAGCCTTGCTTTTTAACAGAGCATTTTTCCCCGTAGAAAAAAATAGCTTGAAGAAAGCTGACAGTGGGGAAAAAATGTGCCTTCTTCCATGTTTTCAAGGTGATCAGAATGCTGTTCAATGTGTATTGAGAAAAAATGTGCTTCTGGTGCATAACACGGGCAGCCACTCATTTAGTAGTGCTTTCAGCAAGAAATCTGTCTCTAATAAAACCATGGACGGTTCAAACATTTTGACACAAACCCAGTATTCCAATGCAGGCATTTCTGCAGAAACTTCTTTAAAATATGGTTTTGACCATCTCTGTTCTCAATACAGCAAAAGGCAAAAGTGAAGCGTTTTGACTCTACAGTTCAGGACAAAAATGGCACTGTATGAGTGGGGACTTGCAGGGAACCAAGGCCTGGTAGCTGTCCACGAAGCATGGTCAGGCAGCAACAGAGACTTCTCCAGGCTGCTTTAATGTCTCTTGGCTTCAAACGCTGGTCAAACACCAAGAGACAGCAGAGGCCCCCAGCTTGGCTGCTCTGTGCCAAATTCTGGGGCTTGGGTACCAGCAAATCACTTGTAGAGGCTACAGTGAAAATAAGCTCACAGGGGCATCAGTCAGTCTCTGCTGTGTGCTTGCACAGCTGTAGTCAGCATGCATGACATCCACCCCAGAGCTGTACAGCCCATGCACATGGATGCTATACACAGCACTACTCCTGAGCCTAGTAAATGAAGGACTTTGTATGTTCTCCCAAGAGCTAGCCTGTGAATGAAGTTTGCAAATGAGCACATGTAGCACCTTCCTATAGGTTTGTAAGTCTCTTTCTCTCTTCCTCCACTCAATCAAGTAAAAGTGTTCATTTTAAATTAACTAATGCACTAAGTATGGTTTGGTTTGTCTCCTTTCTTTCTTTTCCTGCCTTCTTGCCACCTTTTCCTTTCTGCCTTTTTACCCTTTTCCTTTCCTCTCTTCTGGAGATGTTGGTCCTGTCCTCCATGGGACAGCTCTTTGCAGGGGGGTTCTTGGGTGCAAGAGATCATCTTGGAAAAGCTCTTTCAGCAATCACTGTTCAAATATAAGCTGCATAGATTTGTTTGAAAACCTGTTATCAAGTATTTTCCCCAGCGCAGTCCTATGAAATGTGCCCTTTTTTCTTGCTCATTTCTTTCTTACTTAAGAAACACAGAAGTTGCCAAGTTTTCCTTTCTCACTTTTTCCAGAGAATGTCCTGGTCCATTTAGAGAGGAATGCCAGTGGCTCTCACATTGCAACAGGTCATTTCTTCAGTGGAGAAGTCCTATGTTCAGCATATTCATCAAGCATCAGGGCTAGCAAATGCTAACTTGGTTTCAAACACTGCCTAAAGCCACCAAGGCTTCTGATCCGCTTTCTGTCTCTTGGGGTCCTGGTCTCACATGTCCTCAGACAAGTTAATTATCTGTGTGGAAAGAGAAGTGGGCTCTTTCAGGAGGTCTTTACAGAAATTAGGTAAAATAGTCGCCAGCTCCGTTCAACCAGCCTTTGGTTTGTGAGGATCAATCCACTTCCCTCTGTATTGGCATAAATCTGGTAGGTGTCTCCATACTGTTCTGGTACTTCACAGACTGACTTATCTCACCCCTAAAACACAAGCCTGGGGCTTTCAATCTGTGAATTAAAATGTGCCTGGGACATCCTGGAAATCTTCCTGGAAGCACCTGGAGGCTTGGAGGAGACGATTACATTTGTCAGCACGTTTGGTACCACCATGTTCACGGTTTCAGAGACCAGAGAAGAAAGTACAACCAAAATCACCCAACAAGAGGTTAATGAGGTTCCAAGAGCCTGCCGGGGCTGGCAGAAGTGAGTGGAGCTGGGGGGCAGCTGCAGGACAGGGCCCTCCGGATGCATAGTGAGGGCTGCTCCTCCCAGCCCTGGCTGCACTGGCCTGCTGCTGGGAGGGGATGGGCAAATGCATGTGTACATATGTGCATGCACCTATGTGCATGCATGCAGGTGTACGTCTGTATGTGGTCTCCGTGTGCTGCACAGAAAAGGAGCAGATTAAAGTGTTAGGTCACATGGGAGCTACTGCTGGACGGGCCCTACCTGGGATTTGGGTTCTTATAGTTAATAGGATCGCTGGAGCTCAAGGCCATCATCCCATCAGGATAAATGTCTCTAGTGCCCACTTTTAAGCAATCCGAATTCAATTAGGCTAATTGGAAAACAAGTAAAGAAGGATTGCATTAATATAGCCTTGTAGTATGAACCTGCACTCCCTCCCTCCGGAGGGACAGCTGAGTGCGGTGAGACCAGCCCAGCTGCTCCCCAGCCAGCAAGGGCTGCCCTGCTCCCCCAGCAGCCGTGGCCCACTCTGCGCCCACAGCCGGGGTGCGGGGCAGCACGGCCCATAGGGGCTCAGGCTCTGTGCTGCACTCCCCATGAGAGTCCAACCTGCCACAGAGCCCCTTGGAAGTGGTGGAGAAAACACAACCAACTCCCCCAGGGCAGGCACAAATCTCACCAGAAGCAAGCAGGAGGCAACCGTGAAGGTGTGAGTGCTGCAGTGATGGGAGGACGCAGCAGCTTTTTCACACCCTGTGCTTTGAGAAGGTTCTTATGCTGCACACTGAAGAGTTTCTGGGGAGAAAAAAGGCAAAGCCAGTTCTTTCAGTTGTTAACAATCTGTTGGTGACACAGAGTATGCAAAGTGCAGCGGGTGCAGGTTCCCTAGCATGACGTATGGTCCAAGTGACTGGCAGCAGAGGGTTTAGCTGACAGCCCATACAATAGGCCCAAAGGGGGATATTCAGTTACCTTTCTTTGCCATCCTAACATCTCTGGGTCAGTCTATGATTACCAGAGGAACTGTTAGACTTCCTCCCAGCAGAGCAGTGCAGTGCCACCAGTCTGTGCCTGAAGCAAAGCAGGAGGGAAAGGATGGAGCTGGAGGGGCCGGGGCTGCTCCCTGCTCTGCTTCGGGGGGGGATCCGGAGTTTTACAGGCTGTGACAAAAGGAGTAGCTTCCTCCCTCACAGCTCCACTACCTTCACGAAGGACACTCCAGGGACAAATGCAGCTCCATACAGCGAATACAACTGTAATAAGGAGGACCCTCCTCTCTTAGGGAGGAAGCTTTCTCCTGTACCGTGTGGGATGTGTGCCCTGCTTTGGGGGTGGAAGGTTTTTTGCTCTACTTTTGCATTATAGCCAAAACAAATGTGTCTTGTCCCTGTATCTGACAATTTTGACAGGTGACCTAAAAGCAGCATCTGTACCAGGACCCGGTGCCCTTTGTGGGGCTGACTGGCAGAGCAGAGCTCGTCCACCTCACCTTGCTAGCTTCTTTTGCCACAACAAGTAAAGCCCATTCCCAAGTTTGCTCAGGGCTTCTGGAGGGCCAGGCACCTTCCGTGCTGGCTGCAGTGCCATGAAACCCCAGCGCCAAATTAGCAGAAATTAGGGACATTGCATAGTTCATTCATCTTCACTAATAGAGTTCTTGGGAAACACACATGTAGATTAAAGGAACACAATGGCCCCTGGCTGATTGCTTTGAGTACCCTCCAATGCCCCTACAATGGTATTGACTTGCTTTTCATATTGTGCACAAAAGCCACACTAACCTTTTCTTGCCTCTTCTGTTGGCCTCTTCCCTCTTTGCCAATGGATGGCTGAGTTCTTTCGGCCCCAACCCCCCAAAGCAGTGAGGAAGGCAAAGCTCACCTGGAGCCAGGAAAAGCTGAGCACTTCTACAAGGGATTAACTTTGGGACACCAGACCATAAACCTCCAAAAGGTGGGCACCAGCAGAGGCAAGCACTGACAACCTCTGATGTGATTCCTCTGGGAAGAAATTACACAGAATGCATCCTGCTGGGGCAGGGAAAGAAAATGCAGATTTGTTGAGAGAAGTCACACCTTTTATTAGACCAGCTGATACACCTGGAAGCAGCAGCAGCAGCAGCAGCGTTCATTCACATACACTCTCCTCAGGCTTGGAAGAGAAGAATCTTCAAAGCTGAGTGCAGGCTGAAAACCACTCTGGGTGTTACTGTGTTTGTCACTTCACTTGGTGCCTCGGAGGAATTCACAAGTGCTACCATGAAACAGTGATAAACTGAAGAGAAAAACAAGATAAATACTGCTCCAGGAAGGAGGATGTTGGAGGCAGGAGACATGAGGCCGTTGCCTGGTTAAGTACTAGGGCAAGCCCAAGTCCTCCATCAGACCAAGCACAAAGGGAGGGTTGGGACTTGGCTCTTTGCCTTACCTCCAAAAGCATTCTGTGGTCTCCCATGAAGCTATGCCCTGCCCTCCAGCCTCCCACTCCACTCCTGCCCTGGAGGGCAGGACCACAGAGCCAGCTCTTCCCACAGGGTCTGTCCCATACCAATATCTTGGAAAGTGTCCTCAGAAAGCCTGCGCTTTCCGCACACCTGTGAAGCTGAGCCCACCTCCTCCTGCAGAATCCATCCCCCCCGCCAAAAAAAACCTCCTGCACGCACTTTCACAAGGTCTTGAAGGCAGCCCAGTGCAGGGCAGATAGCCCAGCAGGGAACCAGAGCATCAGCTTTTACCCTCAGTGCGTTTTACCCTCGCATTTGACACAGGATAGTGTCACGGCATCCTCCTGCATGTCATGTCTTGAGAGGCTGCCTACGAAACCGATGCACTTAGAAAATGCCAGGGACGGATGTAGGCTGGAGATAAGTGGGAGAAATTCCGAGCGGCTCCCAAAGCCCGCAGAGCAGCGCAGGGTCGAGTCCCACCGAGAGCTGGCCCCAGCCTCCCGCGCTCCGACCCGTCCCCAACCCCTCCGGGGACCAGGAGCAGCTTTCCCGGGACCGTCCGCCGCTCTCCCGACAAGCGGCTCCCGCCTCGTCCCGGTCGGTTCCCCAGGGCCCGGCAGCCTCCTGTCCCACGACGGTTTCCGACGGCAGCACGGCCCCGGCGCTCCGGCTGCGGGTCTCTGCGGGGAGCCCGGCCCGGAGCAGTCCCCGGCAGCAGCTCTGGGCTGCGCCCGCCCCGCCTCGAGGGCCCTGGATGGCATCGCCAGGCGCCGTCTGGGGCCGGGACCAGGGTCGACGGGGCGTGGCGGGGGGGCCGCAGCCCTGCCGGCGGGGAGCGGGGATGCCCTGCCTCCGTGCCGAGTGGAGCGGGGGCCTCGCCTTCCCCTTCACCCACCGCCCCCCAGCACTCCTCCCCCGCCCCAAGGAGGCCACAGCCCGCCCGGCGGCGCCGTGCCAGAGCTGCCCGCGCCGCCCCGGGGCCGGGCGGGAGCGCAGCGCCGTGCCGGGGCCCCGGGCCGGCCGCCCCATGCACCCGCCCGGCGCCCCGCTCGCCATGGCCGAGGGCGCCTTCTCGCTGTCCGCGCAGGCGGCGCGGAGCCCCGGGGGAAACCCGTCGAGGCTGCACAGCATCGAGGCCATCCTGGGGTTCGCCAAGGAGGACGGGATGCTGGGCCCCTTCCCGCCCGACGGCAGCGCCGGCAGCGCCAAGGAGGCGGACCGGCGCGGTGCCCGGCACTGCCTCCCCAAGATGACCGGGGAGCCGCCGCCGGCCGAGCCCCAGGCCCGCGCCGAGCGCTTCCAAGGTGAGCGCGGCGGGCGGGAGGCGCCGGGGGGCGGGCGGGCGAGGTGCTCGCCCTCGGGCGGGCCCGGCGGGGAGGTCGCCCGCCCGGTGACACGCCGGTCTTCCCCCGCCAGAGCCGTACTGCCCCGGCAGCGCCAGCCCCGAGCTGCCCGCCGGCAGCGGCGGCGAGGGGAAGCCGTCGGACGAGGAGCAGCCCAAGAAGAAGCACCGGCGGAACCGCACCACCTTCACCACATACCAGCTCCACGAGCTGGAGCGCGCCTTCGAGAAGTCCCACTACCCCGACGTGTACAGCCGCGAGGAGCTCGCCATGAAGGTCAACCTGCCCGAGGTCCGCGTCCAGGTAACGCCCGCACTGGCACCCCCCGGCCCCGGGAGCCCCTCACGGCCTGGCCCGGCACAGCCGCGCGTTGCTGCCGCCGGCAGCCCCCGGCCCGGCTTGGAGCCGCGCTCCTGGCGGCCGGGGCAGCACCGGCCCGCGAGCCCAGCCCGGCACCACACCGCTGGCACCGACCGGGGCGTGCGGAGCGGCACCACGGTGCTGCAGCGCAGGGCCGTTCTCCGTTCGGCAGCCGCGGCCGCTGCCGCTGGCGTGACCCGGCCCGCCGCATCCGAAACGGTTGTGACCCGGGGCGGCGGGTAGCGGGCAGCTGAGCCGGGCGGGCTGGGCAGGAGGGCGGCCAGGCAGGCACAGCCGGGCGGGCAGGGGAGGCAGAACGGGCCGTCCGTGCCGCTGGCTCACGCTGCGCTGCTCTCCCCGTGGCGGGGCTCCCCGCCGAGCACAGGGCTGAGGGTCCGCGAGGGCAGCGCAGCTGAGCGATCTCTGCCCCGCCGGCTGCCGTTCCGTGTGTTCCACTCGCTCTATTTTGTGTGCGCTGCTGCGCCTGGGGCAGAGCCTCTGCCCTCCGCGGGGGCAGCCGCTCTGCCCGCTGTCATCCCGACTAATGCGGCTCTGTCCTCAGGTGTGGTTTCAGAACAGACGGGCCAAGTGGAGGCGGCAGGAGAAGCTGGAAGTGACCTCCATGAAGCTGCAGGACTCGCCCATCCTCTCCTTCAACCGCTCACCGCAGGCAACACCCATGGGTCCTCTCAGCAGCAACCTGCCCCTGGAGACATGGCTCAGCCCACCTGTGCCCAGCAGCACAGTCCTGCAGAGCCTGCCCGGCTTCGTGTCCTCGCCGCAGAGCCTGCCTGGCACCTACACCCCACCGCCCTTCCTGAACTCTCCAGCAGTGACCCACGCACTGCAGCCACTGGGGGCTATGGGGCCACCACCGCCATACCAGTGTGGAGCCACCTTTGTGGACAAGTTCCCCTTGGACGAGGCAGACCCCCGCAACACCAGCATTGCCGCCCTGCGGCTGAAGGCCAAGGAGCACATCCAGTCCATCGGCAAACCCTGGCAGACAATCTGAACTTCTTCTTCAGCCCCTGGGAGAAACCCGCAGGGAAGGCTGCTCCTGGGATGCCCAAGGGACACCCTCGCCCTGCTCTTGCTCTGTGGACAGCCAGGTGAAAGAGGGCTGCCCCTTGCACCAGCCTTTCCCCCACGCCTTGACTTGCTTTGTATTTTGTGGTCCTTTTAATTCCTTTTTCCACCTGCCCTGCAGAGTTAGGGGCCTGATCATAGCTTAGAAAAGAAAACAATCTTTGCTCTCCCTCTTTGGCTGGACACTTTAGTTGCAATAAAGGCTGCAGTAGGGTGAGGAGCTGTGTAAGGTGATGGGAAACCGAGGCCTGCGTTACCTGGGGAGGGTTTTCTGCTTTTGCACCATCACATGGCACATCCTGCGTGAGGGCTGTGTGGTGCTGTGCACCCGAACGGGCTGCTTGGACCAGCCCTGTGCTGCCAGGGACCGCAGAGGGCTGGGACAGGCCTGGCTGGGGGAGATGGGCAGTAGCTGCCGGGCACTGCGAGCATGGACCTGTCAGCAGGGCCCAGGGGGCACGTCCTGCCCGGTGCAGCCCCCAGGGGCCAGAGCAGTGCTGGGCCCAACTGGCTCCCCTGCACAGCCGGTGCCCATCGCCAGGCTGCTGGAACTTAAACTGTGGCATCTTTCTTTTCCATTATCTCCGTTACTGCCTGTAATGGGGCTGAGAAGCTGTAATGAAACACCCCTTCTCCTCCACTGGGCACAGGGTGCTCTACACACTCTGGAGGTTGTGGCAATTAACGTTTCTCATTAGGGAAGAGAGAAGGATGCACAAGTGCCCGCATTGTGTCCTGGGGATGATTCAATGCAGACTGGGAGACCTCTCCTTTCACCGTTTCCCACTCGTTGTGGCCAGACAAAGGCTGGCGTCTAATTATATTTTCACAATCTGTGCGTATCTTTTAAGAGTCCTGTCAGAAACAAGTATGTCAGCTTTGTTCAGCTTCACTTCAGAGAGCTTTTTAACCTTAGACAGCAGTTTCTAAACATCCCTTCACAGCCTTCTCCTCAGCAGCCCCCATCTATTGTCTGGTGAGCTTCTTTTACAGATAATAATAGGAATCTCTCTATTTTGAAATGCCTTTTCCTCTCTTCCCCAGCGTCCCTGCAGATCCAGCCTGCCTCTGGAGCAGAGCTCACGCTATGCCTGGGCTTCCCTTCCCTGAGCTGTCCTGCTCCAGGGGGTGCAGGGAGCCCCAGCGAGTGCTCCCCACTGAACTGAGGGGGGATGTAGCTCTGCTTGGGCCAGTGCCACTGTATGTACGGCCGTGGTGGTGCTCGGCCTTCCCAGCACACTGCTCTTTGCTTCCCTGGCAAAGAAGGTGCCCTGCTGTTAGGGAAAGAAAGTGCTGTTGCTCTCAGAACCAGGGAGATACTTTGCTAACTCTGGTAAGGAGGCCTCAGTAAACTCAGGGGAGACAGGGGAAGGACAGAAACTGCGTTTCTTTGGGTTCAAGTCTCACTCCAGCTGTCCTTTCCCAGGTGAGCTTTGTTGGCATCACCAAGGGTGCTCCAAAGGAAGAATGTCTCTTGGTGTGCTTGAGAAGTGCCTGCACACCCCGGGCTGCGTCAGTAGCGACGCACGCTAGCGAATGATGGCGCAGGCTCCACGCACTCTTCCTCCTCCTCGCCATGGGAACAATCCCACTTGTCATCACTCGGCTGTGGTCCAGCTGTGGCCCTGATGCCCAAAACCCTCCTGCGTGCAAGCACGTTCAACTGGCGCCCGGTTCCTGCTTGTGCTTATTGCTTCTGCTGAGCAAATAACCCCCCGAGGTGTCAGTGATGTTCTTCCCCATTCTGACAGCACTGCCCTCCCTCCCAGCTGCCTCCAGTTCTTCTGAGCCTGTAAAGATATTGGAACACAGCCGCCCCCCCCCACTTTCTGATCAGTGCTGTCGTCAGCACTGGTGCTTGGTTGAGGTGCTTGGGGACTAACACAAGAGAAAAGCATGACAGGATAGCAGAAAACACTCACGTCCATTAAGGTCCTGTGAGAAAGAAGTGAAAGAAAATCTCAAGCTGTGGCGGTTGTTCTTTTACTGACATATTAAGCAGGTCTTCTGTTATATGTTGCAATTGTGAACCCTGTAATGCATAAACTGTGCAGTCATGTCCTTCCAGGAAAGCTGTGAGTTTATTGCTAAAAATAAGGGGTTCGACAGCTAAGCAGAAGTAGGCACAGGCAGGTAAATATTGCCCAAAGAAAGACAGGGACAGAGGCATGCATAAAGTCACAGCTCCCTTGTGCCCTTGCCTGGTTGTCTGTGCTCCTACACTTCCTTCAAACTGCCCCATTCCATTTTGAAAGCTCATTTGTTCATTTTGTTGTAAATATCTTCTCCTTAATTGGGTGCTGAGTCTAATAATCCTGCCTCCGGTTGTTAACTGTACAATAGCAGTCAGAGTTAATGACCCATTAGTGATTAATTCCTTAAACAGCATCTAATTGCTCACTGTAAAACCTTTTCTTAAAAGTGGATTAAATCATCTAGATCCTTAACCACTTCTTTACTCCAACTTTGCTAAGGCTATTAGCATGGCCTCTTCCCAGTGATCTATTTCTTCTTTTGCTTAAACTGTATCAGCAAGGAAGTATTTTCAGTGTCTGTATTTGTATGCTTTGCAACATCTGAATAAGGAATAATAACACAGGTAAAAGAAATAGTGGCCAGTGGAAATGCTACGAAATGTACTCCTTTGCAGGGAGGCAGTTGCAGACAGTGAACACTGTTCCCTTTTGGGAGAGGGGGACTTGTAGGACAGGGTTTGCTGGTGGTCACAGCAGCTCATGGTAATGCGTAGGGTTTGGCGAGTGAAGCTGTAAATACTTGTGAGAGTTTTCCCGAGAGTAGCTTTTTCAGTTGGGAACAGTATGGATGGGAGCACATTCCTTTATGTTATACATGAAGTTGTCCAGTTTGCATCTGCTTCAAAGCTCTGGAAAAGTAGAATCTCGCCATCTCTGCAGCTGCTTCACCTGTAGCAATGCCTCCACTGGCAAATGAGGTTAATCCCGGGTGAGTTCTCATTAAGATGTGAAACGCAGAGAGGCAGACAGACCTCTTCTCATGAGAAGTCTTTCCATTAGGCCTGGCTGCCTTTGCCTAGCTCAGAAATCCCAGGCTCAACACACACAGGTGTAAAGCTTTGCACAGGTCAGTGCTGTGAGCTATGAGGGGCAGAAAGCAGTTACCATAAAGAGCTTTGAAGATCTCTGAATAAATAATTATCAGGAAAATGCCATCATGAAGCCCTGTCTCGAGGGCACCATTTCTCAGCAGAAAGTGTATCCTGATCTCTGCCTTCCCACCCTTGCTCAAAATCCTGTCAGAACTCAAGCAAACTTGCAAAGACACCTGACCTATTTAAGCCACGGAGAGGTTTGGCATGGAGTGCAGCTCAGTTGCTTTCCAGCAGAGCAAGGCTGGCTCTGGCCAGGGCCAAGCCTCCATCCCTGCTGGATGGGCTCAGGAGACCCTTCCAGTTTATTTAATGCTGTGTCTGAGGGATGGGGAAGGCCCATTTTAGGGCAGGGAAACTGAGGCAGAGGTTTTTCCTTTCCGGTTGTCCTGGCAAAGCACTCGGGTGCAAAGTACTTGGGTAGAGCTGCCCAAACCGGCCCTGCACTGCGCCAGAATCCGCCCGCCCGATGGCAGAACCGGGGCGGCATCGGAGCTCTCTGCTTTGCCGTGGATCCTTCCCCTGGGACCGGCCCGGCACCGACAGCGGCGCGAGGGCGCCGCCTGCTGGAAACGGAAGGAACTTCACCTCAGGTGGCCGCGGCTCCTGCCCCGGGATGGCCGGGGGGGGGATCATCGCCCGGGACCGGCGGGGCCGTGACAGGCCGTTTGCACGAGCCTTGTGCAAAGGCGCGCATTTGCCCCGTTTCATCCCTTCCTTCTGACCGGCCGGGGTAGAAAGGGGCTCTGGACGTCACTGTGTGAACCCTGTGCTCGAGCAGGGTCACCCAGCACTGGCTGCCCAGAACCGTGTCCAGGTGGCTTGTGAATAGCTCCAAAGAGGGAGACTCCACCGTCCCCTCACAGTGACAAAGAGATGTTCAGACGTGCCCACTGCCCTTGGTCCTGTCACTGATATCACTGGAGATAGCCTAGCCCTCTCTCCTTTATGCCCTCCCCGGTAAGACCCCTTGAGCCTTCTCTTCTCCAGGCTGAACAGCTCACAGAACCATAGAATTATGAAATACAGGCTCAAATAGACCTTAAAAGGCACCTGGTCCAACCAAAGCCACAGTCTTTCCTTCTAGGAGAGATGGAAAAGCCCCTTAATCCACTTTTGTGGCCCTTTATTTCACTCTCTTTGGTTTGTCTATGTACCCATTGTACTGGGATGCTCAGAACTGTACCAAACACTGCAGGGGTGTCCTCACCAGTGCTGAGCTTGTCACCTCTTTATCCAGCTCTGCTTGTGCTCTATGCTGAGCTTGTTCTCCTGGAAGGCAACACTCCTGCTGTAGTCTCAGGGGGATGTACAGTGGTACCTGCTAACACATGGCTAGTGATGTGTGGTGGGGATGCTGCGCTGCCACATCCCCTCCAGTCAGATGAGGAGACAGCAGTGTCTTCCAGCAGACCTCCCTGCTGCCTGCATGTGGGGGTACACCACACACTCCATACCTTGGGAAGGCTGTGTCAGCTCCCCTCGAGTGATGAAGAACTACGGAACAGGGCACAATTCAATTGGAGAAGAGCTTCAGTGGGAATTAATCATTCTGTTGTTTCTTTGTTACTGGCTGTGGCACAGCCAATTTCCATTTTATTAACCCAAATGAGAGTATAAAGTCAGCCTTTTTGTTAAGTACTATTTATTGCGAATGTGGAAATGCCATCTAGTTTCAAACTAAGAGATGAACTGATTAGATAAGTCATATCATTAATTGGAAGACCCTTCCATGACAATTAAATATATCAAAGCCATTCAAGTGAGAAAATGCAGCCTTGAAGTAAAGAGTTTAGTCACTGCTTGAACATACAAGAATATGTGTATTTAGGTATTTTACACCAAGGAAATCTTGTTTACAGAAAAGAGACCTTGTTAATTATCTGATGCAATCAAGTGCTTGCGAAATATAGTCTCTTATGGAAAGTATTCCATTTCCTGATGATTTAGAGACCTTCTTTCAGCTTGGAGTGCTCTCTTTCGTATTCACAACTTGAAGCAGATAGTCCATCATCTACTCAAAAGAGAAGAATATTATTTATAGTACAGTCCTGGAGGAAGTAATTCACTAAGTTAATAAGCCCAATATAGATCTGCTCTGTGTGTTCACATAAGTGCATTCCCAATAATCTGTCCAAACTAGCCCTTGCTCTGGGTATTCACATCGCAAGCGCATTCCCAATAATCTTTCCAAAATAGACCTCGTTTGTCTCGGTTAGTGTAATAACTGACTGCCAAAGCATGAGGAAAGTCATCCTCCCAAAGAATTCTCTCTGCCGTGTCATTTATATAGTGTCTCATTAGTGTTAAAAAGCCAAGCCACAGAAACAATTTAAAGCTTATTTTCCGAGTTACTTTTACTTAGTGTAAACTAAGAGTCTAACTCACAGGAGAGGGTTTCTTTCTGATCTTTACCTACTTTGACTGTCATTTATTCACAGGCAAGAGCTTAATTTGCCTGCTAATAACTGAAAACAGAAGAAAATAACTGAGGTGCACCACTGTAGGCCTAATTCCCAGAACTGTTATGCTAATCCCTCTGGCTTTGTGGACTATTTGTGTGTTACCGCACCTTTCCTACTCCGGATGAGTCTTTTAGAAAGACTTTATTATTATTGAGAAATGTGCAGCACGGTGTGGCCATTAGCGGTGAATAATGCACTGAATGAGTTTGACCTAACAAGAAAGACCCTGAATTGAGTTACCTGATCTACATCTCTCTATTTACTTCTGCTACGTGTCTGTATTTAGTTCTGCAGCCTTTAGCTTGGGGGATTTCTGATCTTAAATTTAGAATTCACAGTTTGAATTAAATCTGCTAAATGTTAACGAGTCCATGAAGCAAAGTCCTCCTAGTCCACATCTTCCCAACACAGCTTGTCTTCACTTACATTCAGCGAATGGGAACACAGAGCTGCACACACACAGAGCCACAAACACACGGTCAACACCTCTGCAAGTGCATGCTCAGCCTACAAACAGGACCCACAGCCCCCTCACTGGTGATCCGGTCCTGGGACGGCTGTTCCATCAGCTGCTGCTGAGGTTCATGGTTTGCTGGGTTTTGGTCACATTTCAATGCCTCAATCCAAAAGGCCATTTCACAGTGAGCAGTAGCCCACTGGAAATACCGTGTCTCACTCCTCCTAGAGCAGTTTCTATTTCAAACTCAAACACAATATGGCTGGAAAAGTATTTACTGCCAAGTACAAAGCTCCTACATGGACCACACCGTCATCACCAGCTTGCTTTCCTCAGGCAAACAGCTACGTCCACCATTTCTGTACACAGGGCCCCTGTGTGAGCTGTGGGACAGCAGCACCTTGAACAAGGGGGATGTCTAACTGAAGCCTGTGCAACACGGAACCCCTCACACCCAGGAAATCTAAAGTCAAGAGCTACAGAATCAAAATGCTCTTGTATCCCTGTGTACACATATGACTGACGTTCATAGGTACCAGAATTACCCGTTCATAAATAAGGCCTCCTCTATCAAAAAAAACAATGATTGTTATTTAAATATCTATCATAGCCCTGAAGAAAAGTAAAGCACATTCCTTCCACCTTCTGATCTTCATCTGGAAGACGGATTTCAAGCAGACACAAAGCCTAACCATCAGGTGCTGGGGTTTTACTTTCTGAAGGCAAAGGAAAACCAATAAAACACATCTCATCTATCTGGGCTGCTGATAATCAGGTATCCATGTCCAGCAGTAGGAAAGCACAGGGTACCTGCTGCTCATACTACACTCATGATTATGTTTTACTTCAAGATACAGACAAAGTAACTGTTGAATGCTGGATATCAAAGGTTCGGTGGCAAAATGAGGCTCTTCAAGTCATTATATATCCTACCCACACAGAAGACACGGTTTTCAGTGGAAATCTAATCACTGGAGAAATCTGGATATTTAAGGCAATAATCTCATTATTCCATGTGTATGTTCAAAGTCTGACCACAAAAATGTGGCTACTAATGCAGGGTAAAAGAACACACAATTGGATATATTTACACTTACCGGAGGCAACTTTCAGCCTTTGTAAGTACAATTCATTACTAACTACTTTTCAAAGTCAAAATATTTCCCTCTTTCCATAGCATAACGGGATTTATCTCATCTGATGACAAAGCTGCCCACTGCAGAGCTGAAGATGACACAGTTCCCAGTATCACTGTTACTCCAAGTATCACTGTCATAAAGCCATAGCCAGAAAGAAACCTATGGATGGCGTTTGTATTAGTGGTGTAAGAGACTTAAATATCGGCTTTAATGTCTTACCCAAATTCAAATCAAACCCCAAATACTCACTGACTTCAGTGCACCAGGATTTCAGGAGGGAGGAATATTAATTACATTGTGTTACAGTAGGATACGGGAAGAAAAGAATCTTCCCCCCAATGTCTTTAAGGGGCTGTATTAATCTTTGCATTCTATTTCAAACCCCTGCAGCTCTATCACCATGACTGTACCTGAGGCATTATAAAGGAAGGGGGTTTCTAGTAAATTCTGCAATTTTGTGTCATTTAGTCC
Organism: Amazona ochrocephala; assembly: GCA_039720435.1. Lineage (NCBI taxonomy): Eukaryota > Metazoa > Chordata > Aves > Psittaciformes > Psittacidae > Amazona > Amazona ochrocephala. Next base: position 119,971,910 of record CM077909.1, read on the forward strand.
CTGGTTACTTTCTCTAAAGCCTCACTGACACATTTCCCAGTGTAGTTTATAGGATTTTCCAAAAGAACAGGGGTGAATCTGGTCCAAAGCCTTGCTATCTTGTGAAACAGTGCTAGTAAGTCTGTTAAGCTGAGGGAAGAAGAAGACAAGCCAGAGCTGGGAACAGAGGAAAGTCCCCAACCCAGATGCTCCATCCTCTGATCAGCACCCGAGGGAGACAGGCAGTGTGATGTGCTGTTGTACACAATACACTCTGCCCTTCTTCCTGCCCTCTGTACTCACACCTGGTTTTCACACCAGCTTATTTTTGCTGGCTTAATACACAGCTTGGTGCTGATGTCGCCAAATGAGCACGATGTGCTGCAAAAGAAGAGAATGGAACAACCGAGTGACTTGAAGGAAATGCAGGCACTAAAGTCTGAGTTTATGTCCAGCGGCAATTAACTCATTGTAATTACAATATATAATCATAGAACCACAGAATGGTTTGGGTTGGAGGCCCCTTAAAGCTCATCCAGTTCCAACCCCCTGCCACGGGCAGGGACACCTTCCACTAGCCCAGGTTGCTCCAAGCCCCTGTGTCCACCCTGGTCTTGAACACTGCCAGGGATAGGGCAATCAAGATAATCACTAATCAGTAAAGCAGTAATCGAGAGCAGACTCTTACTTTACTGAATGACTAGCGCACGAGATGCATTTCTGCTGCTTTTCTGGACAGCCCACCAGCCAGAGGAAGCTGGTCTGTTACCGTACAATGAAAAGTGAACCTATGGAGTGTTCTCACAGGTTTTTTCTTACTTACGTTTTTCCAGCTGCTGTTGTCATCTGTGTCCCAGGTATTCCTGGTGTACCAGGGAAGCCCTCCTTTTAAAACATGAGCACTTTTATTTTCACTCCTTTCCAGCAGCCGTAGCAAATGCTTGGAGATTTCCTCCCACTGCAGGTAGTCTTCCAGCTGCTTCATATTTTCAGGTAATGCCGAGAATGGGGGTTTGTTTTCTTCTTCGTAAGCATAAGGAAAATCTCCAGTGCTCTTTTTCCCCATTAAATGCCCTGGAACAACAATTATGGTAGCATGAAATTACCCAAGACTGGTACAGACTTGGTTGCTCAAGCATCAGCTGGAAGATGAAACTGATGGATAGCATGGAGGGAATGGCTTAGATGAAGTTAAAGCACAACTGGAACTGGAAATGCCACACACAATTTCCCCTGTCTTTTATTGTACGTTGTCAGAGAAAATGTTGCTGAGAAAAGGCAGAGAAAACCAAGCATTGTGCCTGGGGCTAGAGACAGGCATCTGGTAAGATTGATGGAATAAGAAGTGGATGGAAAATCATAAAATCAACTAGGTTGGAAAGGATCACTGAGCCCAACCATAAGAAGCAGGCTTGAGACTTTCCCTGCCTTGACATGCCATGTGGGAACTGTGGCATAAGGCTATGTTCAGGTGACTTTCTAGGAGCTAAACTGGGTGCACTTTTGGTATACTGTACTTTATGGTCATCAAACTGAAATCGTAGTTGGCTTTAGGTTGCAAAGGAGGTTACTGGGATGGGGAGGGTGAGACGCAGCGCTGGAAGAGACCCCGCTGAGCCCCCCGGGGCTTCGGCAGGACCAGGGCTTCACAAGGTGCAGACAGCTCCCTGGGGTGCTTCGGGCTCGGGTTTGGGTTCCAGCACCTCTGACAAAAGGCAGCGGTAGAAGCATCATCGCCAAATGAACATGTCAAAGCTGCGTTACCCCGCCAAGCGCAGGGTGCTGGGGCAGAGGCTGGCCGAGATGCGGGCTGCCGGTCCTCGGGGAGCGCATAGAGCCCGCCCGGCACCGGCGGGTATCGGGAAGAGCCCGTCGGGGACTCGCTTGCCCCGAGCCGTCGGCTCCAGGGCACCGGCGGGAGACGGGGCTTCTGCGGGCAGCCACCCGCCGAGCCGACGGCGGGGACAGGGACGCCCGGTTGGACGCCGGGCCGTCGCACCCGTCTCCTCCCGGACGAGGCACCTGGAGCCGCCGCGGGCGCGCCGTCGGGCCGGACGGGGACTTACCCACAGCCCAGTGGCTGCCGCGAGGGTAGATCTTGGAGAGCGCGGGGGAGCCGCCGGGCTGTAGGGGAGCCGAGCCGCCCTGTGCCGCCAGCAGCGCCAGCGCCAGCAGCGGCAGAGCACCGGGCCGCCGCGGGCCGCCGCCGCCCATCCTGCCGCGCCGGGGCCGCCGATGCCGCCGCTGAGCAGCTCCGGCTCCGTCCGGGGGAAGCGCTGCCGCCGCCGCCGCCGCCGCCCATTTATACGGAGCCGGGACCGGGCGCGAGCGGGGCTCCCGCGCCTGACGCCTCCTCGCGGGGCTGCGGCCGCCCCCGGCCCCCGCCCGCCTCCCGCCCCTGCGGGGGGGCCCTTCCGTGCGAGGCACCGCGCTGCCCCCCCGCCCGCCGCCGCCCGCAGCCCCGGGACCCGCTCACAGGCGTCCTGCGCCTGCCCCGCTCGCGTTCGTCCCGTCCTGCCCCCCGCTGCTCCCGCTTGTGCCCATCCCGTGCGGGGCCGCAGGGATGGGGCATGGGACCGGCAGGAGCGTTCTGCTGCACTCACTGCAGCGACCAAACCGGGGGATAGGTTTTAACAAGAGCTTGTAACATGCTCCAGCGTTTCTCTAGCGGGAGCAATGGCTGTGAAGCGACCAAGCTCACAGGATAGCATCACTTGAGGCTCACTGAAATAGAACATCATGTGCAGAGTTTCTTTTAGTTTCCACTATCACATAAATTTACCTTCACGGGTGACAGGAACGTCCCTCACAGATCTACAGACTTGCTGGTTCTGTTGCACAGAGAACCTGTGAACTTCCAGCTGTCTAAAGCACCGGGAACCAGTCAGCTTTGTAATAGTGGGTGAAAAGATCTTCGTCCTTCATCCTCTTCATGCAGAGGCAGTGCAGAGAAGAGGGTGGGTGAATCACCGAAGGAGGCAATGGGTGACAGTAAAGGCCTCAAAAAAGTGGAAGCTGAAACACGTACTCAGATCCAGGCAAGTGAGTAGTTCCAGTCAGGTGAAGGTGGAAGTAGCAGAGGGGTATGGAGTCCCGATGTGCTGTTTGTCTCAAAGGAGAACAGAGGCAGGGATGGAGTAGTGTGGAATTGGTGCAGCTCATGTGGTGTCTTGTTCCCTAGGCACCTAGGTGGGGTACACCGTTAACAGAGCTGAGTGCCGAAGGCTTGCCGGATCCTTCAGCTAACCCTGCCCGGCTGGGATTGAACTACACCCACTGGGAACTACCATGGATGCAAACCAACATGATTAGTGGGCAAACCATCGAGTACAATCACTTTGGAAGTCAATTCTGTATCCTCTTTATGAGCTAAATTGTTCCCTTGCTTAGTCTCAGCTTATTGCATCTTCTTCTACTGATTAATGTGATTCACTCCTTTATTTTGGTTATTAATTATGCATTCTTGTTTAATGTATGATGGTATTCTGATGCCTCAATGGCATTCCTCTAGCAGCCTGCAGTGCAGCTACAGACAGCACTTGCTCTGTACTGAGTGGCAGTGATCCAATACAATATTCCCACCTGTGGGACGTTGTCATTGTTCTTTGCAAGAAACTGGGAATTCAGGAAACTGTCCGGAATGCTGAGGATGTGCTGGGCTGAGGGATCCCACCAGCACCCAGGGAGATGGGGTACAAAGGTGGGCACAGAAGGGGATGCCAAGGTTTGGACCACGCGTAGACTGGTGAGCGCCTGGTCTGTGCTTATCAGGTTGTTTGGGTGATGGGCAGTGACAGCACGGATGTTCCCAAATAAACACCCTTCCTCCTTAGCCTCATCACCCTCCTCAGCCCAGCCGAGGATCCCACCCACCCATTTGTGCATCATTATCATTTCTTTACTTGTTCATAAGGATAAAAAAGGCAATATGGATTTATTTAAATCATTATATTATTAACCTTTCAGAATAATACTCATCTGATAACATACAGAAATAATACAGTGGACCCCCCAACAGAAAGAACAGCCAGATACCATAAACATGTTATGAACTGTGACTCAGTCGAGACAATCTTTGCAAAGAAGAAATCTGATCACGTCGATCTGTGCTGGAACACCCAGAAGCAGCTCTCTCCATTTTAAAATACCCTTCTACCTTCCGTATATCCCATGGCAAAGTCAACTCTCGTTGTGCTCCACGGCAGCAAACACGAATGGGTTTTAAATGCTATTACCACAGTGACACTCTTTAATTTGCTTCCTTTACATTTTAGACAACTGTTCAATCAGCAAGGCAGGTTCCTGGCAAGAGAAAGGGCTAACAGAAGAATGGTGCACCTTTCATCACTCCCTTTGTAGGGACCCTGCCATCGGAGGCAGCTGTAATGTATGTGCAGAACAAACAATGGCTGAAGCGTATCACCAATGCAATAACAGGGCACGATCACCCAGGAATACTTGGTAAATGTTGGGATGCTGAACAGACTTCACCTGCAGCGCTTCCCACCTGCAGGGAGGGCAGGCGCCTGCGAACAGCCCCGGAGCTGACCGCAGCAGCAGCTCCCGGAGGAGCTGCAGACATTTCTCCATCAAGAGCTCCCCACTTTACAGGGGCTGAGCGATACGAAGCAAGAGATGCGTTTGCTAGGGCCCAGCTGACATTTGTGCTGGGTTTAGGAAGCACTGGGTGCAGGCAGCTTGTTGCTGGTTGCTCATCAGGGGAAGCGCCTCTCAGGACGGCACAAGGTGCAGGTTAAGCGCAGGGTTCATGGCAAAGGGTCAGGGCTCATTTTCCCTGGACAGCCTGAGCTGCTCCAGCAGGATTTCCACACGAGCTGGGGCTGGGATAGGGCAGCCAGTGGCAGGTGACTCATCTGCAACTTGTTGGGTTGCAACTAAATCTATGGAAAATAAGCACTGAAGAAATGTGAAACTACAAGGTTTATTTCCCAAATGACAACTTCCTACACGTATAGCTGCTGGGCTTATAAATACTGGACTGTGTTGGAGAAAAGAGCTGAGGAACCTGTGTGACACAAATCCAGGGGGCAAGACAAAACAGCAGGACAAGTGTAGGTGACAAGGGACAGGCATCAGCGTCAAGGGACCCTAGACTCCCATCGCAAGAAGCAAAGCAGGAAGCAGCACCCGTCCAGCAGCTGGCAGAAGGGGCACTGCTCCTTGGGAGCAAGGACAGGCCACAGTCCAGTGCCCAGACCTCCTGCGACTGCTGGAGCCCTGAGCTGACTGGAAGGCAAGCCAGAGGCTTCAGACATCCCCAGGGCAGAGCCGCACTGCGCATCCCTCCCATACACAACAAAACCTCCCTTGCCCCAGCACGCAAACACAGCCAGGGTGCTCCCCGGGGGCTGGTGAACCAGCACCCCACTCCCAGCCCTTCTTCCACTCAGATTTTCCACATATACCTGTAGTTCTATTTCTATCAAAGGTGTCCATCAACACTGGGCACCGACATCCTAATGTGGCTGCAGAAGAAACAAAGCTTTGTCCACAGCAGAGGACAAACACATGCAGATTCAAAATCGCGGTGACGGTCATGTCCACGTCAGACTTCCACACACCTACAGATAGACACAGACTATCTATAGCACGTGTGTGTATATATACAGTTTGTGCTGATAGTGTATTCACACAGATGATAGAGAAGCAGTTTGTTCTCTATTCAAAAGCAGGGCACTGGAGCATAAATGATGACAGAAGAGATGGAATATACTTATTTAAGTCAAGCTGCGGAGCAGAGAAGCATATTGAATTTTTGCCATGTGGGTTGCTTACACTTTGTTTGCTTTTAGCCCATAAGATGTTCAAAGAAACATAGATAAAATCCATGTACACAGAGGAAAATGTCCTTTTCATCACCATTGCTTACTATCTTGATTAAACAGAGAGAGAAATGACTTGCTAAACAAGGCTTAAACTGGAGTTCTCCCTCCAGTTACTCCACATACTCACTTTCCCTCTGTCAACGCAGGCAGCAGCTCAGCCTGAGTATGCGGCAGGGCCACCTCCAGGGCTGCCCTTCCAGAAGGGCAGCGAGGAGCAAGGGGCACAGCAAGCAGCGCCAGGGCTGTCCTGCACCCCCCGCCTAACATCAAACACCGAAGTGCTGAGGAGAGAGAAGTGCTTTAAAATGCTCCTTCCTTTCCCCAGTGACACAGTGCACAGTGTTTCACACCAATAGCCAAGCCATGCTCCCCAGGGGTACTGATGTCTAAAGCAACATGTAGGCTGAGGTGAACCAGCTACCACAGCTTCAAGGATCAATGGAGCACTGCCTCCAGTTAGTAAGTCAGTAGATCTGCTGATTAGATCCTTGATCTGCCCTGGCTTCAAAGGGAAGCTGCAGCCTGGAAGCAGAGCAGGCAACTGAAGCAGTTGTATTTATAGACAAAGGAAAGCATCCAATAAATAGGATCTTAACCCACTTTTTATTAGTCAGCCCCCTCTATAACCTGCCAAACCACATGCACAAGCACAGTCTGTCCCTCCCCTCTGAGGAGAGAACATAACATTCTGCTTGAAGCACAAGCAGCAGCAATATACCTGAATTTAATGTGGGTAAGTTTGGCTGCAACATGCTAGATCACCTTACAAAAACATAAAACATCATCTCAAAATCATCTTAGTAGGACCAGCAGAGTTGGTAATATGCAATTACAAAACATATCAAACAGCAAACTGCATTCTCTCTGTTGAAAACACAAATTAACATTTAGCAGACATTAAATCATTCTAGCATCAGAGTGCAATTTACTCACAGCAGAAAGTATTCTGATATGCACTTGCTCATTTATCATTGCTTATCAGCCCAAGAACTGAAAGATTCTGTATGATACCTGGCAGAAGGAACCAGAGATTCAGGTTCTGGGCAAAGCTTTTGGCACTCCTTTCCTCTCTGACTTCTCCTCTACAGAAATTAATAAGCAGCACTATTTCCCTAGATCATCAGAAATGGAAGTGGGGGCTTAAAGCAGCTCAATGACAGGAATGAAAGTCAAGAGCAGAATCGAGAACAACCTGATCCAGACGTTGTGAGTGATCTCCAAGTATTACTCACAGGCAGCCAACCAATCTGGGCTGGACAAAGCAGCCACCAGCTAGCAAGCTAATGCATTTCTGTATGGAAAGGTACCATCTTTTAGTGCTTTCACTATGGTTTTAGTGGTTTCATTATGGTTTTAGCCTATTTCAGTAAAAATTACTGTTTCTAACGTTCAAAGGGAATTCTTTCTTGCCTTATCACTGGGCACCACTGAGAAAAGCCAAGCTCCATGTTCTTTACAGCCTTCCCAAGTAGGAGGGTAGATTAGCTATATGGTTGACCAAGTGAGTGTATGTGCTGACCAAAGCTGCTTTGGCAGATGCACGCAGATGTGTAGGCAAGCAGCTAAACCCAAAGTGGGCCAGCACTGCCATCCAGCATTATGGAACATGAAGGCAGCAGATGTGGCCACACTGACATGTGCAGGAAGAGTTAAAACAAGATAGGGAATATCACACCCGAGAAATACAACCTTATTTCTGAGCATGAACCCACATATTGAGATGTTATCCTTGTGTCTTTTTACTAACCCATGCTTCCTCAACAGAAGAATAAACTCCCATAATAATGTGTCAAATCTGTCATGGGGGTTCTATCCAAAACCCCCCTCCCAGAGCCAGAGCTGGCTGTGATTGCACCAGGGACATGGATTCTGATTTCAGCAATACTGGGAGAGGAGGGAATGAAACAACATCAGTGTATCTTACCACACATACACCATCTCCAAAACTGACCTCATTTTCCGAGCTGTGATGATGCACTTCCAGGAAGGCTGCGTTACAGATACCTAAATTATTCTGACATGCCATTTATTATAGCCAATTTTATTTCCATGCAATTTGACACAAAATAAGCCATTTTTATAATACAGTTTGTCATGAAAACTGCTTAGTAGGACACAAAAGGAGTACTTTGAAAAATGCAGTTGTCTGCCTTCAGCAGTACCCTTACAACAGAAAAGGTGCCATTATTGTGTAATAGGATATAGTTTTGTAGAGCTAAGGGATTACAGAAGAAACAACACACCACTGGAAGAAACCTCATGCTGTTCCTTATCAAGGCTACAAAAACAAAGCAAGCAAGGAAAACAAGTTCTGCTTTGTTTGAAGAGAAAGGAGAGAAAAAGCCAGAATTTCATATAAAACACTGATCAGGCAAGTTTTTAAATGAAAAACCCACTTTATGTTTAACACTACTCAGGCATCAGATGATAGGAGAGCACAATACAGCCTCAACACTGGAATATGAGTTATGTCATACCCATATTGGTAATATTACTCAAGTGAACTACTGTGCTATTCACCCAGCAATTTACGGGTGTTAGTAAAGCCCCGTAACATCTTGTTGTTAGGTTTGGTTTATAGCTGGGAACACAAAGGCAGAATGGTTATAGCTACAAACACACAGAGTCCCTAAAAATCTGGCCTCTCAAAATCAGGCCATCAGGTTACGTGTCCCCACAGCACTAAGGAACATGCTTCAAACCCAGGGGAAAAGCTCCAAGTTTCCACTTCTCAGTTCTTAGTCAAAAATACTCCTTCTTGTTTATTGTTGTCAGCCCTACCTGGACAGCTTCCTTCAGGCATCAGTCCGACTAAACTCGCTCAACTCACTTCCCATCCTAACACATATGCTGTGTCCTTGCAAGCACTGACCAAAACACTTTGTATGGTCATGAAAAGAGAGATTAAAAGTAATCAGGACACAAAAATACTTAACAGGAGGGAGAAGGTGGGTTCAGGCACAGCACCACTTCAACAAAACCAGCAGCATGTCAAGGAGTGCCACAAGCTGCTTTAGCACATGGTAGGCAAAAGCCTAACTGAAAGCAGCATTTATGCAAGATAGTAAACATGCCATTTCATAATTAACCAACAGGCAACAGCTTTAGTCATCAGTTTATTCAAACAAGACAGAAGCTTGCACAGTTTTGTATACAGAAATGATCTGAAATATATTAGTTTTTCCCCCCTGTATATTTAACTCTGGACTCTTGCAAGAACAAAGTGACCTTTGTTTCAGGATTCACGTTTCAGCAGTACATATGCCCCCATTACAGCCAGCAGAGCATACTGCAAGAGAAAAGAGAGAATAAAGGTGGTTATCATTTCTCTTACAAACTATTCCAAGCATACCCTGTCCAACATTACACCTTCTAGATCAGTACACCATCATTATGGAGTTGGGTTCCTACAGATTTAGAGGACTATTTCAATGTGATCACACTCATTACAAACAGGCATCACAACTGCAAACACTTCTGGAATTCCTATAAACTGTATGCTTCCAGATTATTCCAAATACTAAATTCTACTGGATAATAGGCTAAGACAAGCAAGAGCACACAGCTCATTTTGCATCAGGTACCAAATTTAGAACCACATTTATTAATATGTGTTCTTATAGGCAACATTCTTACTATCTTCACTTGCTATTTTAAAGTATCCAAAATGTGTGCATACATACCTTAAATTTCGGATAGTCATTCATTATTATAGTCACCATCCCAACGTAAGGCAAAAACCTGTAATTTACAAAGCAGCTGAATGTAAGATGAACCCTTAAATATTACATGGAAACGTCTCAATGTTACTCAATGTTGGTGTAAAACAATCATTTATCCTGCCACTAATGGATGGCTGAATGGGAAATAACTGCCTTTTCCCTTAGATAAAAAATTAATCAAGTTATGGAAGATGTATCTTAGAGATCCACACTGCTGAGAGGAACCACAGAGGCAACTTCGCCATGTAAAGGACTTTACTTCCCATTTTCTTTAAGAAATTCAAACACCCCCCATACCAGACCCACTTTGTACGAACAGTGGAAATGATTTAAGTTCCACATTTTCTTTCTACTAAACCATAAAGAACATTTTCATTACTTACCCTCTCGCTCTTCCAACAACATCTTTCTTCTCTAACCAGTTCTGACCTTCTTTGTACAAGCCTCTGTCATCAACTTCATTATTATCACCTTTAGTCAGAAATTTGATGTTCCCATTTCCTCTAGAAGGCAAAGAGGTGATAAACTAAATACCACTTCATATAAAAGCCTCAATTAACATCTACAAAGCACACCACAGATAAACAGTGTTATCTAATCCTGTGGCACTTTTCGCTTCCAGCCCTGCTTATTTAACACCATTAAATCATTCACATTACAGACGTTACTGACAGGATTAATAGATTTTAACAAGACAAGTGTTTTAAAAACATTCCTAGATTGTAATTTAATGTAAGCAATGACACGATGGACGTGAAAGGGATATTGTCCATCCAGAGCAAAAGCTGTATGTGCCTATCGGGGAGACCCAGCCCTCTGCGTCCTCAACAGATCAGAAAGGTTAAGTCTGAAATGCTGAATAGTCTCTACTAAGAGGTTTTGTCTATTTTAATTTTATTCCACAAATTGTGGAGCAAAACCCCCGAAAGTCATCAGACCTTGGAGAATTAACTTAAATCACAAGTTTCATATGAGGGAGACCCTGAAAGTCTTCCCTTAGGAAGAAAGCGGTACAACAACACAGTGCAATTTGCTTCCAAGTTCTAGACACTTGTTTTATTCTCAGTAATCACATTTATGGCAAAAGAAAAGAAAGCTTTGTCCTTCCTTCGATGGAAACAGATACTGAAGACCCTCTAAAGCAGCTGCAAAGCTGCATCGAATCCAGTATTTTGCCACTAACACTAATACAGTTCTAGTCACCCGCTGAAGCATCAGGCAGACATACAGGTAATGCATGCAAGACTTTGGTTCAACGCTCCCATTTAAATAAAATCATTAAGTTATTAATTTTGTTCAAGAAGCTGCTAATTGCAAGGAGTGATATCACGAAAGAAGGAATTTTCATGAAGACAAATTAGGTATTAAAAAAAAAGGCAGTTCTTGGACGTACAGATTTGTTACAAAAAGCATTGAAGAACAAATACTTCTCAAAAGATGAACACCTTCAGTTCATGGAAAGCACTTCCTGAGGAACAAGCATGTCAATGTTCACAACCTCCAGTTAGCTTTACACTGTGCAGAACTGGAAGCAGACTCTGCACCCACACTGCTACTGCTGGCAAAATCAGTGGGCACAGCTTGTGTTACTGGACTGACTCCTCTTTGGCACAGGTTTATCTGCTTCAAACCCCTGATGAGGAACAGGAGTCAGGGTCTCGAGAAGTGTGCCACAGGACTGGGGACAAAAGTGGATCATACCTTAGAGATGACTTATTTTCCAGCATGGCCTCACTGCCTTTTGTCATCGAATACTAACAACTCAGAATGTAATCAAAAGCCATAGTGAAGGAGAACACATTTACAAACAAGGAAAATGCCAAGTTGCATTACTTTTCATGTACTTTGATTACTCTGTGAACTATTGGAATGTCTCTGCCTTCAACTTTAAAAACAACTATTTCACCAGCTCTGATTGGGTCATCGTGGAAATTTGTTAAGAAGAGCAGGTCTCCCCTGTGGAAAGCTGGTTCCATGCTGCCACTACAAACAGAAAGAGAAGGAGACTTTATAAGCATTATGCTAAATGGAAGAACCACCATGAAAACAAAGTTAATCCTTACAAATAAACTCACACTTTTAACTGAAAAGTGTTGCTACATCCATCCAGTAACACTGCACAGACATTTAGCACAACCCAAGCCTCAGCAAGCCCCAAGCTGAGCCAGCCTACAGGCTCCTTACTGCCTCAGGGAAATAATGAGATAACCTAGGTTTTCAAAGGTGTCACATATCTACTGCTTCTACAAACTGCAGTGAAAACTAGACTGCAATTACAAAAGCAGCCTAACTCTTAAGAAACCAGGGTTAGAAAAAAGGAAGCGTTTGAGAGCTCCTTTAAGTAGGTGAGACTTCAAACTCCAAATCTACCCAAGGGGAAGGGGAGGAGACACAGGACAAAAATCACATTTGGACTCGAACAATAAGTCTTTACATTCACTTACCTGAGCACCACGACAATGGGGCTCTCACTTCCAGTAACCACGATCAGCCCTTTCCATATCATAAGGGCAGAAGACACAATCATAGCAAAGTTTAAGACCTGGTAATACAGCTGCATGAAACAAGACAATCGTTTTACAAAGTTACTGTCCTGTATTTAAAAGCTCAACACAGAACTGCAACCCATATGCACCGCTGACCCACATTCCAGGCATATGGACTTCCACGCTAAAATCATATCCCAACAGAAGCTGGTGGAACAGATGGCTGTAGTGCCAATGCGAATGTACACACCATACTGCAGCACAAACCCAGCGTGCGCCTCAATCTTGGCTTATTCTGCTTGTGAAACGCTCCCATGTGTTTGTGCTAGGAGCTAGTGAACTCACTAGCAAAGGCTTCTAACACACAGGCCTTGAACGCCGCCAGGGAGGGGGCAGCCACAGCTTCTCGGGGCACCCTGTGCCAGCTCCGGCCGGCTCCGAAGCTCCGGAACCTCCGAGCAGCCCCCACCTCCCTCCCTGCCCCGCGCGCTCGGGTCCCGGCCGCTACCTGCCGCTTGTTCATGCGCCGCAGGTCCCCGAAGAGATCCATGGCGGAGCCCCGGGACGAGCCGCCCGCAGCCGGCGGCAGCGAACCGCCGGCGTGCCCCGGACGGCTCCTTAGAGGGGACCGCGGCGGAAGATGCCCGCGGCCGGAACCCAGCCCGCCCCGCTCGCCACAACTGCCGCCGGAGCGGAAGAAGGTGGACGCGGCAAGCCCCGTGCGCCCCGGGAGCTGTAGTCCTCCTCCAGGCCCCGCCCCGCTCTCCCTCGCTGGGCCTCGGCGGCACTTGAACTATAATTCCCAGCATGCACCGCAGCAAAGGGACCTCAAGGCCAGCAAAGCCCTTCGCCCCTGCCTGCAGAAGTGCCTGCCCAGTTTCCTGTTGGAGCGGGCTCTCTGTGGGAGATGAGAATCCCAGGACAGTGCGGAATGAGTCAGGCTCGTGTGGGGAGCGACACAACGGCGGCACCGGCCCCCCTCTCCTCGTCATTTGGGTCAGGCGGCTGCGGCCACCTCTCTCTGGGACCGTTGTGCGTGTGCGCAGCTCATTGGCCAGCCGAGGCAGGGCGGGGGCGGAGCTCAAGCGAAGCGGGGGCAGGAGCTGGCGGGCGGTAGGGGGCGCTGTGCTGAGGGATGCGCTGTGAGGTGAGGTGGTGGCGGCAGCCCGCGTCCTGCCGCGGTTCCCGCCTCAGCTCGCTGCCACAGGCACCGGGAGCGGGAGGTGCCTCAGGGAGCCCGCAGACAGACCAAGGTCTGCTGGAGATCAACTCCTTCCCATGCAGAGGGCTGAGCAGATGATCTCTGGAAGCTTCTTCCATCTCTTCGTTTGAATAGTTGTGTTAAGTCTGAAGCATCCAGAAGCAAAACAGGGACAGGTCATGGCCCAGGGCTTGTTGATTTCCTGGGAATGAAATGAACTGGACTGGGGTTTCACAGAGTTCAGAAGGAGTTCCCAAAAAGTGGAAATGACAAGGGGAGAACAAAGAGCACGGGAAATGCTACTGAGATCAATGGGAACAAAGAGTTTGCCTGAAGGAGACTGGAAAAGTGTTTGCTCCAGACTTTCTGCTAGCAAACAGCTGGGAAAGAGTGACCAACAGTGCCAGAGCTGGCCTTAGAACGCAGGAGGGCCTGAGAGCTGGGGCTGCTCATCCTGGAGAGAAGAAAGCTCCAGGGGATCTTGTCAATGTATATCAATACCTGAGCAAATAAAGAGCCAGACTCTTCTTGCTGGTGGTCAAAGTACGTGACACAGTTTGCCATTATCCCGCCATTGGAGCAGATGTGGGATTCACAAGCAGTTACTCAGCCGGAAGGAAAATACACCAGAGCAAACTCAGAAGTGGCTGAATTCTCTTTGTGTAATGAAGATTGGGATTAAAAGCTCTGGAACAAAGTTACTTGTTCTTCAGGAGTGGGATCTGCCCCTGGAATGTTTGGTAGGTGCTTGCCCAGTGACAGCTTTTCTGCTGTTCCCCTGGAGCAGCTTTTTTTATCCAGGATACTTGGACATGGTTTTGGTCTTTAAACAGAGGTTTTCTCCTTTAAAGATTAAAAATGGTGACCAGGAAGCACATTCAGTGTGAGGGAGACTTCCACATCACATCCCGTGGGTGACTGAGCCACAGAATCTGAAGCCATGTGTTGGTTTTCATGCACATCTATGGCATGAGTCCTGCAGAGTTCACAGACCTGTCCCTGATAAAGGTCGCAGTTCAGTTTAGCTGTTGGTTACCTCCTGTCTGACAAGGTGAGACTTGTTACTGCAAGAGGGTCCTTCAGGACTTTGTTCATTTGCTCCTCCAACAGCAGCTGATTGCCCAGAAAATTGTGCCTTTCAAGCAAAAGAGGCCAAATTCTCACTTGCACCAAAGTAAACCCAAAGCTCTCATTGAGTACACCACTGATATATACTAAGGTGTAGCAGAACTGAGTTCAGATCTGCAACTCATAGGCACTTCTAACCAATCTGACAATCAAAGCTTGGTTAAAATTACTTTATGGTATTTCTTGTGGTTATAGATGTACATTACACTTTAGCTATTAAAATAATTTGTTATTTTAGTGTAGAATATCATATATGTCTTAATATAAGAAAAACCTCAAAACAAACCAGCTTTTGTTCCACAGTACTGTGTACCACAGCCAAATTCCTACTAAAGTAGAATAGATTTAAATATTAGTTTGCATTGAATTATATGTTGGCATTCAACAGTGAATGTTTGACCCTTTTCTATTATCCAGTTCTTCTAAGCAAGTTTATAACATGTTTGCAAGGTTATTTCATACTGGCTGTCATGTTTGAGGTGCTTTGGGTCCTTACCAATATCTTCTCCATGAACTGTTTCAGATTTCCTGGTTCAACAAGTGCCCAGTGCAGTGCTGCAATGCGTGATAGTGACCCAGCTCTCTAAATGAACCACGCTCTGCAATCCTCCAGTGCTGCTACTCAGGTATGAAATATGGCCCAGACCGGTGCAATAAATGGCTGGAAGCATGTGGGCTGGTTGATGTTTTGCTGTGCTGTCTTGTGGCTGCTGCAACCTAGAATTAATCATGAGACTTTGGAGGCTGATGCAGGGTTTCACTGATGCAAAGGGGACAGGAGGACTTAGGATGTGACTGTGCTTCTATATCCTCCCACAAATAGAGCTGTGTGCCATCTCTGTGTGCTTAGGAAGTCACAGAGATGTGGCATCCTTTTGTCCAAGGCACAAATCCATGCTTCATCCTGGGGCCCTAGTATCAGTTTGTCATTGATTTCAGTTCCAAAGCTCAGAAAACACTTCTACTCACCCATTGTTCATAGTGAAACAAGGGAAACACATTAGGAAGGTGCTGGGAATCACCCCCACTTCTGCTGGTGGCTTTGTTCTTTCCCCGTCTGATGATTTTGGTTATTAAAGGTTACATGTGTTTTGAAATCTTCCGCTCCTGTGAATGTTTGGCTTCAATATTTGTCCAGCAGATCTGCTGGAGCACTGCACCTTGAAAATGGTGCTCATTTTTTAGTACACAGAAAAGTGTAGCTCTTGACATTCTGGCTGATTTACCAGACCTTTACAAACACCCAGGCCTCAGTACTACCTCTGTGGATAATATTTGAATGATGGCTCTGTGTTTTCAAAGAGATTGGTCATAAGCAAATAATCAGCACCTTGCACCTGAGCTGAGCAATGTAGGTTAATAAGGAAAGCCATTGGAGTCCATTTGCAGCCACTGTGAATAAAGCACAGAAGAAATGCAGTACCTCACTTCCTCAGTGAGCACTCTTCCTTTCAAATACATTTGGAACTATTCTGCTGCCCATTTCTGTTGCTCAACAGGCTGTTAGAGCATCCAGTAATACAGAGAGTGGTGTCCAAAAGCAATAGGATGCCACTTACACCAATACCACTCTGGATTTTTCTAATAACTGGAGCACTAAGCTGCCCGTATGAGTGGTTGCATCTGAGTGCAAGTGAGTGAAAAGCATCATTACACCATTTTCTGAGCCGCAAAGCTGAGGGAATGTACCCTGCCTCAGTTCCCTCATTCCACATGAGGGAAAATCATGTTCTGACAAAGACAGGAATGCTGACAGCTGACAGCTCTCCTGCAGCACTGACAGGGAGTCCTGGGCCCCTCTTTCCTCCTTCTTGTGTGGTTTACATGTGGCTTCATTATCTCCAGCACTTCAGTCTCATTCGTTTTCACACACACGATATCCACTGATGTGCTGAAGGGCTTTGTTCTGTGTGTGAAAAATACTGCGGTGGTATATGGCCCCAGGCACACATCTTTGCTCTTCAAAGTAATTTCTGAAGTAATTTCAGCTGCTTCTGTTAGCCCACACGCCGAGTGGTCTCAGGGAAAACTACATATCTTGCCTTTGAAATCTCATTAAGGCTCCTTAAAACTGAGCAGCTAACAGGCAGGACTCTGTGACTTGTCACTGAGGAAATGGAGAGCTTCATGTTTGGGGTTACAATGGGCCTCTGGCTTCACCTTTATCTCACAGAAAGTCCAGGTACAGACCCTCCCCTGGGGCTTGGGAAGACTGTGGTTTATCTTTTGTTTTCAGTGCATGCCTCCCACAGGCATTCTCATTTTGCCATTGTGTCTTCTGTTGGGTTTGTATCACACACATTCGGATTTCTCTGCCCTTTAGCTCAATAAAATTCCTTTATTTGTTTTAAGGATAGGTGTTAGCTGGACAGGGAAAGTTTTAGAATCTAAAAGACCTCAGCAAGGATTCTTTTGTAAATAGCCTTTCCTTTCCTTTCCTTTCCTTTCCTTTCCTTTCCTTTCCTTTCCTTTCCTTTCCTTTCCTTTCCTTTCCTGTCCTGTCCTGTCCTGTCCTGTCCTGTGATCCAGGCTCTGTCTCTGCCTCCAGCCAGCCTGGAGCTGCCTCTGCCCCATCCCTGGAGCTGCCTTTGCCCCATCCCTGGAGCTGCAGCTCATGGTGAGATACAACCATAAGTGCCCAAAGTCCTCACACAGATCCAGCTCCAGAGAGTCCCTGCTTCTGTGTGTGACAAAGAAAGGGACCCTGAGGAGCGCCACTGCATGAAACATCAGTCGTACTGGAGCATTGGCTCAGAGCATCACTTCTTTATTCATCACAATATAATATTAATACCTGATGAACCTCCTGTGAAGCAGGAAAACAGTCTCAGAGGTTGTAGTAAGCATTACCAATAAAGGTTAATGTTTCTTGGGTGCTTTTGGCATTGATGTGCTGATGTCTTCGTAACAGGAACCTGGTGCTGTGAGGTGTTTGCTGTCATCTCCCCCAGGGTACCTCTGTAGGGAAGCAAGGAGACAGACTTGTTCAGTGGTTAAATCAAGAACTCTGCCTCTACCCTCTTGGCCTGTGATCGGTTCCCTTTCTGCACAGCTGAATCTAATCTAACATCTTTAGAAAACATCCTAGCCTAAGTGCAACTGCTTCTGAAAGGGTCTGGGAGCTCTCACAAACCTGAGCTCCCTCAGCTCGGGTTAGGTAGGGCTGAAGGTGATACAGGAGACCAGGAACACCTTGCAAACCTCTGTCTGCTTCCAGATTGAGGCTAGACTGTTCTGGGAGCCACAGCTATACAGCGCTGGAAAACTCAGAGGCTGCTGATGATTTATCGATGAGGGAAAGGTAAAGTCACTTCTCTGCCTTCCCAATGCATTTTAGTTCCTCAGCTGTTCTGATTTAGTTCCCAAAGTTTATGTGCAGCTCTTGTTTTGTGGTCATCTCAGTGTCTTGAACTATGATGACTTTTCCATGAGCTCTTCTCTCTGCTGTAACTGTATTACCTGGGAAGATGAGCAGTGTAGCACCGGCAACTGGCTGGTAATGATATCTGTTAACTATTTTCTTTGTCTGCTCTGAAGGACTGAGGGTAAAACACTGCCTAGGAAGTGTTATATGTGTGAAGGCCCTTGAAGACCTCAGTCATAGCACCATATAAGACAATCTGGCCCCTTGTCACTGAGTTCAGTGGAGAGAAATTTGGCCTCTGGCCATAGAATCTGCTATTTGATGCTTGTGCCTTGACTTTCCTGAGATTTGGAAAGTGCTTGACATTACATGAATGAAGCACATCATGTGTGGGCAACATCTCAACGAGTGTAAAGCATCCAGAGCAATGCTGGTGCTGCATGATGGAGATGTTTCTGTGCTTATAAAGGGCTCTGCTCATTTTGCTAACAGCAGCAGTATGGAAGTGTAATGACCAAGGGCTATTTTGAGACAGTAGCTCCTCCACTTGCAACCTGAGTGCATCCATCAGGGGCTGCTCTGCATTTTAACTGGGAAAGGGGCAGTCACTTCAACTAGGAAATATTGTTGTACTTCAATATTAATCTGGCACACAGAGCTGTGGCAGTGGAGCTGAGTGGTGGCAAGGCTCAGAGACAGCAACACTTATAAAGCAGTGCATCCATATTCTCACCATTGGATTAGAACCACAAAATACAAAAGAGTAGAATTTGAGAATATGAAATAAATTAACTGCATAAAGGCTTCTGCCAAATCACATCAGGGGCCAGAGCTGTGAAGGATATGATTTTAGTAGTCACATTACTGCTTCAAATATAGTTTTTCTTCAAAGTAGGAACCTGGGGGTCAGAGAAGAAAACTGTAGTGCCTCCTGTTCATTTTCCAAATGGATCTGGGTCATTTCCAATGCCTTGTTCTACCAGGTCTCTTCAAAACAGCTCATAGCTGTGGAAGAAGTGCTGCTTCTTTCCTGCTCCTACTCCATCCACCTCTGGCTACCTAACCCAGGTTGTAAGTGGAGCCCAGGGATGTAGGTTGACTACACTTGTGCCCTCTGTTTGCCACGTTCTGTACTTCTTTCTCTTTTCCCTCCATTCCTCACCCTTGCTCCTTTGGGGAGCTTAGACACATAACCTTTTAGTAATAATCTGAAATTCAAATACTGAGAGTTGATTTCTGAACTGCCCTAATATTTGAGAAAGGTTTTAAAGTAAAATAGGTTCTTCTGTGTCCTATTATTGGCCTGGCAGCTGCGTGTGTGCGCTGAGTGTACTGAGAAAGGTAATATTAACAGCATGAAAAGGTCAGAGTTATATAAAAACCCTTTTAAAACTAAATAGGCCTCAACTCCCCACAGATACACAGAGGTGAAGAACTGAGATCTGGGCCTTTGACAGGCAAAGTTGTGCATGTGTAAATGCCCTCCAGAATAAAAATACAGACAAGTCCTGAAGTATAGCAACTGTGATCAGCCAGATGCAACTACTGCTCTACCTCCTCTGCAAGAAGGCTGCCTGCCAGGGCAAGGCTCAGAACCTCCCTGAGCAAGGCCAGAGCAGCATCAAGAGGGTACCCCTGTGCAGGGTGGGCAGTGCATATGTGCATCATGCCAAATAACCATCAACAAAGGAGACAGATACATAGTGCAGGCCTTAGAGGGGATGTATATGGACAACACAAGTGTATTCATTCACTTGGACATGCTGAGTTTAGAGCTACATGCAGCTGGGCTCTGTGGCTCTGAATGCCCAGCAGGCAAGCTCAGCAGAGTCCCAGGGCCTGCTGTGGGTTTGCTTTTTCCTGAGAAGAGTGGTTTTGCTTCCTATGGGGTTGATTGCAGGGAATGAGGCAGCTCAGGCTGACCGGTGTCCCACTTCCTCTGGCTCATTTTGCCTTCCAGCTGGTGTCTCAGCCTTTCTCAAGGGCATTTTTGTTGCTGGCAAATTGAATGCTTTGGAAAGTGTCTGAGTACGGCCCCATTCACAGTGTGAAGGGCTGGCACCATGCTGCCTCGCCAGGCACTGTAAACTCCCATTATGTCATTTTCTGTTCCTTCCCCACTGGTAAGGGCCTGTCCCCATGAAGATGCAGCAAAACTGTCCCAAGTACTATGTATGGGTTTTGCCCCACAAATACTACAGCCATGGACTTGTCTCCATGCTATATGCATAGCCCTGGGGATAACGGGAGCCCCGCTGCTCCAGGGTGTACCATGCACCCACCCCAGGGCAGTGCCTGGCACCCACAGCACCACAACCCTTACAGACTTGTCAGCAGAGTGTCTGCACACCCACTGCACTGCGTATCTGAGACAGGGAGTGGGTTACCAGCACGGAGCCATTCCACATCCTGCTCAGCAGCTCTCATATGCCCTGTCAATAACTTAGTGATTTGCCTCTTGGCAGCACCAACAGTGACATCAGTTACTGTTCACAGCATCCCTCGTAGGTGCTACTCAGTGAAAAGGGAAAAGAAACCAAAGTATTAGTAATGGCTGTGAAAATTTAACTTTTATTATCTGTTCACTGTATACAAAACACCATTCTGCATAGTGAGAACTCATTTGTTGTACAGTTGACAGTGCACATCAACAAACAAGTGTTCAGGAGGTATACACTCAATGGAGAGGGCAGTGTTGGCCAGCACACATTACACACTGAGATCCTGTGGCACTGGCTGTGTGTTTCAGGATGGAGAAGTACCTCATAACCACTCACATGGAGTACTCTAAAGGGGGTAACAAGCATTTACCAATGGACCAAATTAAGAATGGGTATGAGGAGAGAAAGCAGAACTAATGTATCTGACACACAGTCTCCAGAATGTTGAAGGAGTTTCACAGAGGTGGCTTAGAAGGATCCATAGTTTTTTCAAACACTTCCATTTTTAAAACGGTTCAAATTTCATGATAAATAACAGAATCTCACAAATCTTTTGGGGCAAAATGCTCCACATTTATTTACATATGAAATGTGTTTAATACAGTCGTAATGGACATAGTGTATAGTAACATCTGACAGCAGCAAGACTTTAAGGAACCGAACAGTTACTACTGGCTATCATGCAGCTATCTATATATACACCAGTTGTTTTAAAAAAAAGTACAAAATTGCTTTTTTAGGGATACATACAAGGTATAAAATGCAAAACCAAACCAAAAATATAACTCTCACAGAGAACTCTATATGAAAGGGACAGCATGGTACCTTGTTGTAGGTGGTGAAAGCACAGCCAGGGACACCAGCACGTGTTGGAAAGGGCTGAACCAGCTGCCGGGGCCGGTGCACTTACACAGGCTGCGTGTCAGCTTCCTGATGCTTGTGGTTTTCCACACACTGAGCACCAGAACGTTTGGCATGAGCAGAGCTGGGCAGTGCCAACCCCTGTAGCAAGGGTTAACAAGTTTCTTTCAACACCAGAAATATAGGAACATACATAATGCAGTGTACTCACTCCTACAGAGTGCTTAATAAATTACATGACAAAAAATATCATCGTTAGAAACCTATTCCTCTAATCACGTCTTATTTGTTAACTCCAGAGCGGCCCAGCCCTTTTGGAAGAATGGAAGCTTTGATCACAAGCACCTGATGGCCTAAAAAATCCCTTCATGATACAGAAAGTTGTGCAATTATACTTTTCAAAAGTACTTGAGCATTCTAAGGGGTCTGCACCTCTTCTGGTGTTGCCACCCAACCCCAGCACTGCAGCTCACATGTGCAATGCTACTTTATCTTGATTTTGTCTTTTTTACATATATATATTTTTTAAAGAAAGGTTAAAAGCTTCCTTAGACATGTAGAAGCACAAGTTCTTCGAATGTAAAGTCTCCCTTAGCCTGCTTCCCCTCCAGGAACAGCCTTCTGATGCACTTCCATCAGCTGAACCTGCCTTCGGAAGCATCCGAACAAGAAATACTTTAAGAGAAGTGAAGGAACTGCCCCAACATTCAGAACTCTGTTTGAAAAGAAACTTACTAGAAAAAAAGAACAGGAGCAAAACAGAAAAACCCAAATTTGCCACTAGATACGATACAAACACATAACAAAGAGTATAAAAGTTATTAGTTTAAATATATACAAACTCTTTTCAACTCAAATACTGTTTCAATGGTTTTGAGGGTATAGACAATGAAGTGAGGGGGACACTTTTATGAAGAATATATTGCAACAGCCTGAACAGTCCTGTGAACACTGTTATATCTTAAGCTTTCTGTAGCAAAAATGTCCTTAGTATTCCAATGTGGAGAGAGATTTCTGCGTCTCAAGTCCTCTGGTCACTTCTCAGCTGAGCTCATTCTTTTTGACTTGATGAAGGCCATACCATGTGTTCTCATGTGAGTGTTTAAGGCCGCTTCAGTTTCAAAAGTCTTTGCACACACTTTGCACTTTCTGTCTGACGCTGTGCTGTCAGATGACTCATCCTCATGGTTGGCTTTGTTCTCTTGCTGGTTATCCTCCCCAGAGCCATTCTGTTTTGATACTGGCTGAGGCTCCTTGAGCTTATGTACAATGAAGAGATGTCTGGAAAGGGACACGTGGGATGTGTAGCAGAGTCCGCATTCCCTGCACTGGTACGAGGAGCCATCAGATTTATGCTGAGGAATATGTTCATGGAACTGGAGAAGATTTTCTGTTGTAAAGCCACAAACAGCACACTTGTGAACTTTAAAGACATTGATCTTTAGCTTCTTCAGTGGCTGAGTGATTGCACCTCTTGGAGGCCTGAACTCCAGTACAGGTTCTTCCAGTTTACGCTTTGGACTAGGAACCTATAAAAGCCACAGAAGGTGCATCATGTAAGTGTGTAAATACACAGGTCTTTTCATCACTATTTGTGACTTAAAAACTTCAAAAACTTTCCCATGGTAAGGGGAAAAACTGCATACAACATTTGCTTTGTCAGCTCTGAGAGCGCCACAGTGTCTAATGCTCTCTGTAAACTTGAATTAGTTTCTGCCAGTGTAAGTGCACCCAAGCACACCCACCAGTGAGAGCTCAACTGTATGCAGAACGTAGAGTATCAGTCCAGGAACTTATTAGCATTACCTTCTACCACTCCATTTTTATTACTTAGCATGATTTCATGCCTGAATTTGACTTGGCAGATGATCTCCTGATAGTCAGTAACCAGACTGACATATTGCCAAAGCATGAATCAACATGTACAATGTTTTAAACTAGTTACATGGATCATGTTTTAGATTCTCTTTGTTATTCTGTCACAAATATTCCTCAAGAATCCTCTGCATCCTAGGTAGCTCAGGTATGCTCCATGGTGTTTACGGAGGCAACGTACACAGCTGCCATATTTTCAACACTTAAACTGAATATGACAATATGTTGGGCAGAAACACAGTCATGTAAAGGATAATAGTACACTTTAAAATCCAGATGTGTTTGTGTCTCTGTTGTCAGCTTTGCACATGTCATCACAGGTGAAATCCTGTATCATTCAGAGCCCAAAACACTTGAAAATGTTGTTAATCTCTGCATGTAACAAGTCTTTGGACAGTGCTGTCAGTTTTGCTTTCCTCCTAACACCATCAACAGAAAAGCAGAATAGAATAGTTCAGCTAAAAGGGACCTACAAAGATCATCTGGTCCAACTGCCAGACCAGAAGTTAAAGCATGATATTAAGGGCATTGTCAAAAAATCCCCTCTCAGTGACTGAATGAACCTTCCAAGTGATTACCTTTGTGTCTTCCTTTACTTCCCTTTCTTCCACGTTTGTTGATTCAGTCATTTCTTTCACATCGGGGTCTTTAATGCCATGCATCAATTGAATATGCTTTTCCAACATCAACCGCTTGGTAAAAGTACGCCTTGAATCTGGGCAGTGTCTACAGAAACACCACAGAGAACCACCGTGAGCTTTCTTCTGCTCAGAGGGCAGCAAAACCCAGACCCTTGTTGCTTGTCATACACCAGGATACATAGTGGCCAGGTTTGCTAGCTCATGGAGGCAAAACATACAGTAAACAACCTGATGCACCGGCTGCGTCAGGCAACCCCGAGCAGCAGCCAGCCTGTTGAATGCTGTGCTGTGCATGCCAGGCTCATGTTCCCACACCACTGGGTGTTCTGTTAGACAGCACAGACCATGCTACCACAGAGAAGGAACTGTGATTTTACCCACAGACAGCTGCTGCAGCTTCCTTCTCAGAACTCCAAACTCAGCTCCACAGCACACAAATACATACCAAGCTATGAATGGAGAAACAGGAAGTCTGTATGGTGGCTTGTCTCAGGAAAGCTTTATATTTGCTTGCCAAAGCCCCTGAGAGGCAGCAGACTTCAGGTACTTGCCTTCTCAGCAGCCTGCTATGCTTTATGCGGGCAGGAGAGCCTCAATAGTTTGAGCTGTGTATCTAAATACCCACTTCATTTGAATGAATGGGACAACGGTTTTTATAGAATCAAGAACTAAATGACACTAACAGCGTTTCTTGTTGGTTTCCACTCTGTTTCTGCATAAATGGAAGTGGAACTTACGAGCAGGTATAAACCTTCCTGATGCCTTTGTGCTTGATCCGATTGTGCCGACACAAACTGTGGGATGAACTGAAAGATTTATCACACTGTCGACATGGATGTTTCTTCATTTGCTTTAGAAAAAAAAGAGAAAGACATTAATTAAAAACACAGAGTAAAAGCAGTGCATGTGTCAAACCCTTTGCTGACAGGGAAGAAACACCACTCACCAGTGTTGATAGCATACCTGTAAGTGACACCACTCTTACAGCAATGCTGCAGAAGTCAGAGGACCTGGACTCATTTCAAAGCAGTGTGGCCAGTATGAGTTACACACACACCTACCAGCAGTTGTAAACCAATGTCACAGACTGGGGATGTAGAGAACTTCTTCCACAAAAGCCACAAGGGAGATAGTGGATAATTTCTGGATCAGTAAAGACAGTACACTGAGAGCTTTGCTTTCTCTAAGAAGTGCCCTGTCCCTTCCCAGCACCAAGGCGGGGTGAAGAGCACAGAATAAGGACCAAAGCAAAATATCACAGACACTGACACACTAACAGGGCTCAGAAAATCCATGAGGAAATGAGAAGAATGGTCCAATGCCAGTGTGGGGAACGTGTTTGTGGAATTCTAGGAGTTTCATATGATGGCTGCACTGCTCAGGAGCAGCTCCAGTGGAGCCCTGCAGAGGTAGTGCCATCCCTGAGGATTGTTTACTGCTGGAAATCTGTGTGCAGGAAGAAGTGATGTCTGTATGGCTAAAGGAGAAAGAGCTGCTTCAGGGAGATCTTTTGCTATCACGTGAAGTATGGGGAAGGAAAGCAAAGCTGTTCTGAAAGGTCGTGGATGCAAATGTGAGGCAGCCCATTAGGAAGCATGATATGGTAATATGATTGGGGCTAGTCAACACAATGCTGTTAGAGGTGCAGTACTGAACAGTCTTGACTTCCTTTTCTTGTTTAAAGACCAATTAAAAGAAAAGGAAACCAACATATTTTGCTCTTAGATTGTTAAAGGTGAGAACCTGACTGTGTGTACGCACAGTGCATACCCAATGATGCCACTGCATGAATGAATACATTCTGCACTGTGCTCATTCCCAGTGCTCATAGGAGCCTGTCCTGAGGGCACTGGGAAAACCATCCACACCACCACACTTGCTCTAAAATCGTTGGAAAATTCTGGATAGACTCAATTAGGATTTTGGATGCATTACCTACCAGTCCTGGGAAGCTCAGCATCTGCCTACCTGGCCTAGTGCAGACATACATGATGCAGCTTCAAGCCAGGAGTTGCACAGACTTGTTGGAGCCACCCTTTGTCTGGCTAATAGCTTTTTGCTTGTTATTTTAAACAGCACTTATAAGATCAGGCACAGACACAGTAAGGGGGCTACAAATCTTCCTACCCTACAGCTGGATCGCCTTTAGCAGCTCAGGAAGAGCATAATGAAAGGTCAATCTGTCTGTCTGTGTGTGCAGACATTTCCCAACAAGCAATGGAAGGTGTTAAGGAGGGTGCTCTGGTCCTGCAAGAGCAGCAATTAGAGGTTTGAAAGTCATTATCTTCAAACACATTGCATGAGAATGGGCTTTGTGAATAGCTCTTGCACTGCTTGAATGAAGTTTGTAGCACATCCTGCAGACCTCAGTTTAGAGCATTTAACCGCAGCCATCATCCTTAATCCTTCATCCCATTCTTTGTTAGACCCATGTGACATTCTTGGTCATCTTATGCTCATTTGTAGTCTTTCTATGATAAAATGCATCCGTGAAAGTTTAGGTTTTGAATACAGTAACTCTGAAAGCTAACAACTGTTGAGAGGTCTGGAAGGAACACAGCAACTGCCTTTATCACCCGTTTCTGAGAGACTTGGAGCTGTATTTCTACTCAATTTAATATATATATACATATTGCCTCCTGTCCTGTCTGAGAAACTGCTTGAATAGGGATAAAAAGTAGCACCTAAATGTAAGCAAAGAAAGAGGCCTTTGGGCCAGGGTTTGAGGGCCACAATTATCCATCCACTATTTCTTAAGTGCTGCTCTTGAGGTAGCACTTTACATTCTTATTAAACATCAGAGCTAGAAAGACACATATTTAAAACTAATATTTAGCAAGCATTATCAGTGTGTTACTAAGCTTATTCTACACATCTTCTGCACTTCACTGTGGATGTGATCAGGCTGGATGTCATTCTCCAGCTCACTCTGAAGGGACAGTTTCACAGAGAGGTTGCGTGGGTGTGGGTTGAAGAACTACACCAAAGTGAAGTTCACCTGGTCTACATCTAGTTCTGTTTGCTAGTAAAGGCAGCAATGAATTAGCATTTGGACTACAGGAAAGAACAGAGAACTGTTAGAAAATGACAAAAACTAAGCAGCCAAAGAGAGGAAGATGAAGTAGAGCCACGATCAGAGAACGGCAATGGAACTTAAAGGGTTATTTGCAAAACCACTTCATATTTCAGGTTCAGTTCACTTTTTCGTACTAGAATATTCCTCATGTACCTTCCCATGTTCTTTCCTCATGTGAGAGATGTACACGTCCCTCTGAGTGAAGAGCCTGTCACACTCCCAACATGTCCAGCCAGGATTCGCCACCTTTTTAGGCTCTGCTTTCTTCATGGGAGAAGGGGATTTCTTCTCCAGTTTCTCTGTGCCGTTGAGAGATTTTGTGTCCTCTTTGTTGTGGCTGGCGGAGTTCTGGGTTGTGGGTTTAGTGCTGAGAGGCAAGTTTATCCCCAGATTTGGTGGCCCCTCCACACTTTTCAAAGTTCCATGCATAGACTGAAATGAAAGAGAAGAGTACAAAACTAACATAGCTGTAACAGTTGTATTGACAAGATGAAAGACTCTGAACCAAAGGGCTTCATTTACTTCTTTGCTATACTATTGTCAGATGATACTCTTAACTTAAAGAAACATGACCAAGTAAGAGGCTTGGCATAAAGAGAAATTAGCCAGCACTAACAGACAGCATCTGTAGCTAAAGAGAAGTTTTCTCCATGCCTAGATGTTTTCACACACACACAAAAGAGACTTTGTAGACTAAGTTTAAATTGCTGCTTAATAAGGAGGGAAAAGGGCTGAACAAGTACTTTATGCTAAGTTTAATTTCTCACTTTACTTACCTAACATTAGTTGAGCGTCCTCATTTCAAACTACTTGACTAGAGATTTCCAAAAAGGAAAGGTTTTACTGTCAGTTTTGACTGGGCGCATTGGTAAGTAGGACAAGAAAAGGCAAAGATCAAACAACTCTATCATTCAGGATGCATTACTATTTTACTCTGAGGCTGAGGTGAGCCCTGTCTTACTCCATGCTCAGGCTATTAAGTACTCCGGGTCCTTAGAACCAAATGTGGTCAGCAAGGCCAGGGCACAACTAAGCGGTGCCTGACAAGCACCCTGCAGCTCTGACACAGTGCTCCTTTCTCACTGGCTTCCTTCTAGGCTTTTTCATTTTCATTTTAAGTAAACCAGGAGTCAGAAGCCATCCCAAACCTAATTATTTTCCCCACAGGTAATCTCAGAAACAAAAAAAAACATTCAATACATTCTTGGTTCGGAGAATATAAGAATACAAATCTGATACTCCAGCACTATTCTTCAGTATCAAGTTCTGTAAATCCTGTGGCTCTTGGGACTACCCACTGGTGCTCTAGCAAATATCAACCTGATCTGTAGAACATGTTCTTCTATTTAACAGTTGCTAAACAGGAGAAAAGGCAGTAATTTAAAGACCTAAAATGTTATTAGAAAGTAAAGCACAGAGGGCCAAGTGAGTAGCTCTGAGAACAAAGTGAAGTTGTGTAGTAGAGGAAGAGGCTGCCTTTAGTACCCCACTGCACCAGGCAAGAAGCAAGCAGCACAGGGCAGGGAGGAGGAAGTTCCCTGTACTTCCAGGCAACTGAGATTCCCCCCCAGCTCAACTTGCCAGCATGTGAAGTGTTTGTGCTCAACTTCCCAAGTCTCTTTTACACACAATAGTTGGAATTCAATTTCTTACTTGAAAATAAACAGAAGTGTCAAAGCACAACACGGAGTCACAGTGACCACAGCACGTACCACCAGCAGAGCTGGGAGTGCTTCACCTCCAGCCCAGCCAGTCACTCACTGGCTCTTACAAGGTTTCTGTAGCGAGCTGTTACTGGAAAAGGAGATGTTGCCAACAGGAAACACATCTGCAGGAATTACTCCAGGTTATCTTCCTCCTCCTGGGCTGCTTGCTATCCCTTTCTGTTCTTCAGCCCGGTCTTCTCTGCCCTGAGGCTTTATGTCTAGCCATACCAGGCTGAGCTCTGTCACTCCTCCTCTCCTGAGCCCTTTTGTGTTCTTACCTAGCCCATGTTCCTGGTCATTTCATCCCCCCTTAACTCTGCTACTGCTGTCCATACTGCTATACACACATCCAGCAATTCTGAATAACAGCAGGAATACTATTAGCACATGTGTATGTTCCAATCCTCTCATTTACTTGGAAATGTCTGAATCATTTATAGTGACAATGATAAAAACCCACTGTGTCTGAAGTACAAATACTGGCATGGAACACTAAATCCAGGAGTTAAATAGTGCCCAAGTCCTAAGGAACAGAGAATAACTTTATAGTGGGAGATGCTGAACAACCCTAATTTATGTAGGAATAGCTTCATGTCCTCAGTAGTTGTTTTCCGGTCTTAAAGACGTAGGAGGGTACAGATAGAGTAATACTTTTCACTAATGCCTGAGTCAGGGAAAGCTAATTACATAAATAAGACATGTGCTGCAATACAGGGAATTTGCCTATTTAGTTAAAACCAGAAGCAATCCAAGAAAATAGGACTTTGCATTGCCAAATGAGAGGACCGTTTGAGACCCCTGGCATAGACGTAAGCTGATTCTTACAGTAAATATGAACTAGTTCAGAAGCTAAGAAGCTCCTCAAGTTAAGGACTGGCTTTAAGATCAGCTCTTTTCCAAGACTTGTGATCTTGTTTTCAGCACAACTTCAGAGATGTCTGAGGTTACAAGTGCCACAGTTGAGACTAAAATGCAAAATGCTGGTTTTAGCAGGCAAGAAAGAGGTCTGGTTTTCCACTTTCCTGTATACAAATTTAACTAAGTCTTATGTGTCACTGTCAGAAAACTACATTCTGCCTGTCTGGACTATAATACTCTGCAATGGTGTAAATAACTTCAACTGTTACCAGCGCTTGATAAGGCATAAACATTGCTGACAGGTTTAGTCTATATAAACCAAGACAACACAGAGTATTCAAATGAACAGCTAGCAGAGTACAGCCAGGGGACTGTGACTGTGAAAAACCTCATGTGAAAAGGGTGACAGTGAATCTCCTTCAGTGTTAAGGGCATTTAGGAGAAAATCCCAAACCGTGCATGTATTCATGTTTGTATGTAAAGACACACACAAATTACCTCTGCATCTCTGCAAGAAACCTACTGGTTTCTACCAGTGAATTCTGAACATCAGAGTTGGATTTTATCATGTACTAAAAACTGGAATCATACTGAGAATACTGTAAATAAGGCTCGGTACTACTAGGATCAGACTATTCTACTTCACTCTGTCATTACTTTGATAAAAGGACCTGTTGAATGCAATGCACTGAGATATTTCTGGTACACCCAAATTAACATTCATATTGAAAACCTGAGTTAGTGGTTACACCCCAGATACACTGAAGAGCATGTGAAATACAACATTTGAATATTGGAGAACAAAATTCTCAGATGACTCTTGGAATTAACACCACCTCTCTCTTTCAACAGTCTGCCTGTTACCCTGTGCCTTTTTACAACATTTTCTCACAGCATATATTGCATGACAAATGGTATCTATGAAGGAAACAAGAGAAGATGCCTACACACCTTGATGTGATCCATCATAAGCTGTTTCTGTGCATATAGAAGAGAACAGTCTGGACACTTGAAAACAGACACCTTCTGGTTTTCAATGTGCTGATCAAAGTGGCGATAGAGCAAAGGTTGCAGAGTAAACACAGTGTCACACATAGAGCATTTATATATTATTCTAAAAACAGAAGTACAATAAACAGTGTCAGTCACGATGGTCTCTTTGCAAGAAGCATGATGTTAACTTGTTTCTCAGCAGAGGTGAGCTCTGACATGTTTAAGCAATCATTTCACACTGCCTGAAGAAGGTTAAGATTAACTAAGTCAAAACATCTTCTAAATTCAAAATATGGAGCAATAACTGAAAAAAAATCATTATAAAGTGCAAGCAAAAAGGTAGAAAACAACAGCATGTGCCAGTTACATACATCTGCTTAGGGTACTCTGGAAGCTGAATGTCTTTAGTTGCTGAACTCGCATTATAACTGAAGGACAATATACCCATTTCTAGTTGCAAAGGCAATGGGTTCTGAAGGGAGTGACTGATAAGATCATAATCACGGCATCAAAGTGGTTTGGGTTGGAAAGGGCCATAAAGCTCATCCAGTTCCAATCCTCTGCCACAGGCAGGGACACCTTCTACTGGCCTAGGCTGCTCAGAGCCCCATAACTGGTAACAGACTTCAAGTTAAACATGGTTTTGGCAATGTGTGTGGCTATGAACTTCCTGAATGCCAAGCCTGGACTCTGTTCATGCTCTGGAGCTGGAACTTCACAGGCTGGTATTTCCCTGGTTTGTAATTACAAGCCTTTAAGAATCTGTCTATGGAAGCAATGCAGAGACACCACCAAAACCACAACTTCCTCTATCAGAGCGTATGTGACTTACTTCTAAAATCAGACATCTAAATGTTCCGTTCTGATAGCAATGTTGTAATTAAAACTGTAACAGAAGCTATTCACATGTTAGTACTGTGTGAAGCAATGCAGCCATAAATATCACTTCAAAAGTGCTTTCAAACCAGATATACTTAACAAAGAACCAGGTAGATACTGGACACTAAGAATACAGTCCCTGAAAATGAGTATGACAGTCAGAATTCTGTATCACAAAATCCTGTAAACATCATCAGTGAGCTGAAATGCGTTGTATTTTAGCAGATCCTTGTCAAGTGTCTGTCCAACAGGCAAAGAACAGGGAAACCAGTAACAGAATCCTCTGGTCTCAATGCTGCAACAACCACTGCATGGCAGTAGCTTGAAGCAAGGTCAGCCCCAGAAGGCTGCCCAGGGCTTGAATGGACTTCACATCCCCTGTTCCAGTGTCTGACCATCCTCACAGTGAAAAGTTTCTTGTGTTCAGGTGGAATGTCATGTGTTTCACTTTGTGCCTGCTGCTCTCTTGTCCCATCTCTGGGCACCACAGAGAGAAACCTGGCTTCATGGGATGGTATCTGCACACATCAAAAAGGTCCTCCTGAGCCTGCCCAGAGCCCAAAGGTTATGCTCAGCCAGGAATTATTTACAGCCTCCATTCAACAAGGCACTGGAGCAGGCTGGGCAGTTAAGTGCAGTCACACTGGCAGTGCCTGTCCAACAGCACGCACCCAGCAGGCTTGAGGCATGCACTTCTCACTTCAAAAACCAGGTAACAAACTCCCTTATCATCCTAGAATAACTACAGATCCTAGCTCACAGGAACACACTTTCACATCATACAAAAGATGCTTAGCATTCAAAAGCTTCTGCACCACGATATGCTATTTGTCCTTCCTGTAGCTTCTTCTCTAGAAAATGAGGGATAATATACTTTGTACCGACAGTATAGTACATATCCATATCCTGGCTCAATAAACAAGAGTTTTTCCAGTATCCCCAAAGAGAACTATCTTGGTGCCATTCCTATGCAGTCACACTGCTGACTGAAAAAGAAAGCAGCACACCAGCCTTGATTTCCCCTAAGCCCCGTGTAGCTTCTTAGGTATGCTGCAGGAGAGAGCTTTACAAAGCTGAGGGACCAGACAGCGATCATTTCCCTGGATTGAATTAATCTAATTTCATCCCTCTGAGAATCCCTGCACATAAACTTCATTTCTCATCCACCACGGAGCTGACTCTATCTGTTCTGAAACAACCATTTGTAATGATACTGTAAATTGGAGTTCCAGTAAATGCTGGAGGCATGGAGCTATTTACCAGGGAGGCCCCTTCCTGGGAACAACAAGGTGGGAACCAGTGATGAGTCCCCCAGGGCCAATCTGGCCTCTGCCTGCTCGTGAGACAGAAGGAATGATCATTCCCCAGCTCCATGGCCATGAAGAGCCAACAACCTCTGCCTGCAGGTGACGTATGAGCTCAAGTTCAAGGTCAGACTCCTGATACACTCAATGACAGCTCAAAAGCTCCCCATTGCCAAACAGAAGGCTGCTGCACCCTTCTTCAATGAAGACCAAGCGACCTCATCACAGAGCATCTTGGGTGTTGGTGGCAACACTGTACTACCTAGACATGACTGTGAAATGGAAGAAAAGAACTTCAACACTGGGAAGACTGGGAAAACCCTACCAGTAACCCTGCAGTTAAGGCAGCATCTGATTAAAACTGGCTAATTTGAAGAAAACACCACTCAACTATGGATTCTGTGATGTATTACACTACAGTAGTAGCTGCTGAGAAACAGCTCAGCAGATCCAAGCACAATCCAAGAAATCTTCTGCCCTATGAGGAAAGACGGAAGGAGTTGGGCTTCTTTTCTGCCCTTTCCATATGGGAAGTATCTTACCCAAATGGTGATCTCAAGTTTTGCTTTTCTCTAATGAAAGTTATGGGAATCTGAAGTTTTAGATGAAATTGGTATTTCAAAGCCTCCCATGGAAGGGACCATCCTGAATTAAAACAAAGCACCATCCGGCACTGGAAATGTCTCAATTTGGTAGCAGGCACAGGAAGTTTGTTGCAATTTTGCTTTCATGTAGGTTTAAACACCCTAGAGAATAAATCTCCTGTTGGTATGTACCAAATCCTTCTGAAATCTGGTTATTATGTTACATGGTGCCTGTTTCTCTCAGCTGCCTTTGGGAGCCTGCGAGTTGCTAAATGCATCGGTGTGCTCTGGGCACTCTGGAAACACAACATGGTGTTAAGTACTTGAATATTTACTCTCAGTACTGCACTGGTACCAACAGAGGAGCAAGGAGACAGAAGAACAAGGTCTGCAAGGAGAAGGCATCAGGCTGAGATGCGAAGCCCAGTTTTCACATGCATCAGCACCTGCCTTGAACGTTCAGCAGCTTTAAAATGAAGACCCTGAAGCTGAGTTCCGAGCTGTGCCCTGTGCTACCATTTCAGTAACCCCCCTGTTTAAGCACAACTCTCCCAGCTACAAAGTGGAACCAGTTCTGCTTTAATCCAGGAAAATGAGATTACCTATTGGAAAAAAGCTTCTATAAACAGCTCTATGAATGCATCAGTTGTGATTTGAGAGGCGAGGCGGGAGAAGGTTTAAAGCTGGCACCTCTCCCTTTGCAATACACGGGAGCTGCTCTCCTTGAGACATGACTGCCTTAGGGAGGCAAAAAGCAAGCTCCCCACTCCCAAACCTGACAGCTTTCCTGAAACAAAACGGAGTGGACAGGAAGAGGAGAACAGACCCTGCAGGAAAACCACCACCGGAGCAGCGAGCAGCTGCCTGGCCACAGGAACAGCCCACGAGCATCACCCGAGGTCAGCCCAGGGACCACAGCTGCCACTTCCAAATCAGCACAAGCCCACACATGACTGATGGCACTGACAGGACCAGTTTTCCCACTTCCCTTGGGTGTCTGTCTGTGAGCATGCAACAGAAATCAAGCAACATCGCTTTCCCCCACCTTTCCAACCAGCTGTTATGAAAACCACTGCTTCAAGAACTGTCACTGCTATGTCCATGGAAATTTAACCCTCATCGGATAAACTGCAAACCCCTGAAATCATTGCACAGCCCCCACACAACAAACTGCTGGTTAGAAGTACGTGACTTCAGGGTTACAGGCACACAACAGAATGCAATTTCACAGGTATTAAAACGCAGGCAAGTGCAGTAGAAGATTAATTTTGCTTACTTTGGTTCGCCTATCTTGATACCGGGGTGTTGTGTGTAGGCATGGGAGTGTGTGCTGGGAGCAGATTTAAATGCCATGGGACAGATAGGACACTTGTAAAAGACTTCACAGTGACAACCTTGAATATGAGACTTGAGTGCCGCCACATCAGAGTATACAACATTGCAATGCAGGCAGCTGCAAAGAGAGCGGAGAAGAGTCAGTTCAGCCTAGCCCAAAGCAGTACTGAACGAAATGGAATCAACACTGATTTGCAAGCAAGTGCCAGAGATAAACATATATATACAACTGCATCAGTCTACATTATTCTGTCAATTTAAACAAGCCAGTCAGAATCAACATGAACAGAGATTTCATAGCAGAAAGTAAGGAAATAGAAAGTTCCCCAGTTCAATTTGAAAATCCAAGAGATAAGAAGTCAGAACGTGGGTTCTGTCATTACAACAAAACAGACAGACAGAGGAATAGTCTATTGATTGTGGAAAGAATGCTTAAATCCTCTGCACATTTGGAAGGGGATTTTACAGAAGGCATTGTGACATGCAGAGGATTGTGAGAGGTACACCCCCGCGATTCAGGAGCTACCACCAACAGGGAACACCGGTTAGGAAACATTTCTCCACCATCTCCCTCCTTTAGATTTAATGAAGACATTGGTAATGATTCTCTGTACATGTAATCAAATCAGAGCTCGGATTGAAAAGCAAAACAAGGAGTAATTTCAACTCAGGACAACTAAACCCAATGTCTACAGTCCGCTCAGTTCTACCAGATTGGAGTTCTGGAAACAGTTTTCAAACACATACTTCTGCTGTGGTGAGAATTTGTGACCTTCCCGCAGCTATTCTAAAACAGAATGGTTAGAAAATGGAGTTAATGTTAGTACATAAACCCAGCAGCCCCTGGTAGTGCCACACATCAGTGCTAAATGCTACCAAGCCCCGGAATATGCTGCATCAGCCCTTACAAAACAACCTCTCAAATGAACACATTTCCTAGTGACCAGACTGTGCAGGAAGAGTTTTACAGTTTAAACATAGGTCTCTACCCTCTCAACGTTTTCCTTTGGGCATCTATCGTGGTGGTTGTCACATATTGTATGCTATATTGTATATTGTTGTCATATAAACCTCCCATTGTTTGTTGGTACTGTTTTAATGTCCTGATGGCAAGAAAGCAGGAAATAGATGTACACTGCATTCAAGAATCCCGTTTTTCTTTACATGTGTCACCTTTGAATGTTATGCATGTTATCTTTTCTTGTCTGAGCACTTCATTTACATGCTTAATGCTATTAACCAAGTTCCTATCTATCTAATCTCTGTTCACCAATGCATTTTTCAAGTAAATGATCCTTTTCTTTCTTGTTAAGATCTTCCCCACTTATAGAAGGATAAGCATTTCAATGGTACAAGATCCTTTCCTTACCAGATCTATCCCTATGCTGTCACCTCAAGAGAGGTGGGTTGCCTTTCCCATCTGCCCATCCCATCCTGTTCGGGCTTTATTCTCTTATGATGTGGCACAATAAACGATCCCCAGCATCCACCACTGTGTATTCCAACAGTTCTGAAGGACCAAGCCTTCCTTTCCAGGCTCGCTGTACCAGCTTCCTTGTGTCCACCTTGGAAGGATGCAATTAAACTTCAGGTTGAAAGTTTTGGCTGATTTAGTTCAGACAACTGAATGGCTGAAATCAGACTGCACTCCCTCAGAGGTCCTTTGGAAAGGCAAGACAGGTTATGCTGTTCCACAGGTGAATGCTCCATGGGGATAAGGAGATGCTGAGGAGCCCAAGAAGGAAGACATTAACCTTCCCAGCTACTGCTTTGCTTTGCCTAGGCATTTTGGGGTTAGTCTCACCACACAGAGAAATTCCAACTTGGTGTGACACGAGATGTGTATGGCACATCTTGACAAGTTTAGTAACATCACTTTTAATTCACAGTGAAGGATTTCTGAGTCTTCTGGTGTTGCTGGCACAGGCCAGGAGTCCCTGAAGGTGATTCTATGTATGAACTAAAGAGACACCGTCTAGAGGCGAATGTGTGGAGGAGGCAGATGTAAGCAATGAGGACAAGACAGACTACGGCTTGGGAGAAAAGGAGAACTCAAAGAAATACAAAGAGCTGGGAGCTGGGTCAGGCCACAAAGAGCTGGGAGCTGGGTTCAATCTGAAAGTAGCCTGTCAATGCTGACCCAATGCAGTCAATGTGCTCCCTCCCCTCCATGGAAGACTTCACAGCCCCCCCAGCAAAGGAACTTGTGGCACCTTACAGGGAAGAAGCTGACTGTAAATCACCCTTCTCCATCAGACAGGATGAGGTGGGAAGGTTTCAGGAGTGCTGCCATTCAGAGTGAGGAGAAAAACAGGTTTTCCAGCCTTTCCAAACTTAACATTCCCATTAAATGCCTCTGAGCCCCTTTCTCAGTGAAAAACATGAAAGTAACAGGGAAAGTGGAGACTAACAAAGAAGAACCTAAAGGCCAGGCTGCTTGAATGAGAAAGGTCATTTTGAAGTGATGTGAAGCCGAGGAATCTTGACTTCCCATAGGAAAGAGAGCAGCCAGAGACGCAGTACACCCATCAGCATCTCAACAGTAACTTCTGGCTCTCAAAACTGAAAACTACTGTTCTACCAGAGAGGACAATCTAAAATTCAATGTCTTCCAGAAAATTCAAAAGGCCTTTTTAAGGACCTGAAATTAGGAGAATACATCTGAATTCTCTGCTGTGAAGCCCTGAATCTGACATGTGATGCTGGATGAGATTAGCTAATATTCTGATTTAATAACGCACAAAAGCGGATGCCCCAAACCAAGCAGGATCCTAATGTGGCATTTATTCCAAACTCTGTAGGGCTAATAGCATCGTTGCCGTGACAACCTCAAACCCATGAAGCTGTAATCTACAAACAGTGCTTATGAAAATGGAAAATCACTTTTAGAAGCAGAAATTACACATAAATTGACAACAAAAGGAATCATTATACTGACCGAAAACCAACTCTTCGGGTATAATGCAGGCAGTTCTTAGTGACATGAGTCTGGAAGTGGACAGATCTGCAGATTGCTCCACATTCAGGACACGTGTATGGAGATTTATGCTGATGAATTCTCTGGTGTGATGCAAAACTGCACTGGTTAGGAAGCAGCATCTGGCAGATATTGCATGTCTTCTAAACGATAAACCAAAATAGATGAAACAAAAGGTTTGGTTCAGCTACACACAACGTCTTGTGTCACACACTGTAATACAGCAAATAAAAGGTTAAATGTTATGCCTGGGATGTGAACCAAAGGCAAGTGCTAACTACAGGCCCTCCTGACACACTTGGAGGGACAGAGCTGGCAGACACTGGCAACCTGACACATTGGCATCCTGGGCCATTCTGGCACAACAAAGCTCCTCCAGGTACCACTGAGCATGGGAGGTGCATGTTGGTTTAAATACTTAATAATGCAAAGGGCCTAAGTACAACTCCAGCATCAAACCTTATGGCTTTAATTCAGTGTACCACAAAGCAAAAACCAAACCACCACATACACTGGCTTCAGCTTCTCCGATCTCTGCTCCTGAGGAATTCTTATGGTAACAGCTGTAATGCCAATAAAATGCAATATTACCAGGCAGAAAGTGCACAGCTGATTGCAAAATGTATTTCACGGGCTGGAATACAACATCTGCATTGGGCATGACGAAAACCTTCAGCTACATGTTGACCATCTGCCCAGCCACAAACACTGACATTCTCTGGGTGCTTTGGGGATGAAACACAAAGTTCTTTCCATCGCTGGAGGGCAAAAGGCCCAAACCTATAAAAGTATTCCAGAAAATGTTTCATTTACAGGAATGCATCCCTAAAATCTGGAGCTGTGCTTTGCTTATGGAAGCTGCTTCACTGACCAACAGAAACACTCCTGCTCTCCAAGTCAAGTACAAAAAGGTCTTTGCAGAGTAAGACTTTAACTCAACTTTAGAAGCTTTTACTTTGCAAGGCTTTAATATCATTATTATTACTTATGACCTGGGACTTATGACTCACTAGTGACTTAAGAACGTTTAAACAAAGCCAAGACTCCTTCAGGATACAGGTGTTATTTAACATGAGATTGTGTCATGCAGGAATAGAGAACAGAACAAGATCTCTAGAGCTGCATCAAAGACGATTGACTAACCTAGGTAGGAAGAAACCCTGAAAGCAGCAACCAAGAAAAAATCCCTTTCCTATGGCAGAACAGTTTCTTACTGAACAACAGTCGCCCCTTCTTCCAATTCAGGTGACTCTCATTTAAATCCCTCTGAAAAACCATGAAGATCCAGATCATGTAATAGCAGAATCATAGCTAGCACTGCAGAAGAAACAGTAGTGTTACTAACAGCTTTCTGAGGAGCCTGACTTACCAGTGTTAGCAACTCTGCCAGTAAAAACTAACCCATTCCCGTTTAATCAAGAGGAGACACTAACTGCAAAGATGGAAGGAAAAAGCCTTTATAGTCTTTATTGCACAAAAGGATTTCCGCCCCCCCCCCAGCAGAACACTCTTTAATATCAAAGTCTAGATCTCAATTGCTTTAGCTTTACAGTATTACTGCTTGGTTTTGTCCATCTGTCCACTCCATTCTTATTCTTTTCCAAAATCACATAATCTGAATGCTTTTTGGTTGAGGCTGCATGCAAATACTCGGATTCTTTTTTTAGGAGTAATTTGAAGTAGAAATGTTAACAGAGTATGTTGTGGTCAGGCACACAGGGGCAAGAAGTGTGTTTTCACATGGTTACTTGGAACATTTACTTTGTGAACACAGTCTCCATCCCAATGTCCTGACAAGCAAGGACAAGCTACCATTACCCACAGTCTGGTTCAATATTAGCACTGCTGCCAGCCAGCAGCCAGCCCTGATACATTTACTACCCCTGGGGAAGGCTTTGCCTGAGGTTAACTAACTCTGCAGGGCTTTTGAACTGCCACCCTCACTAGAGCCTCTGTGGCACAGGAAGGCTGAAATTGTTCAGACACACATTTATGTTCACTTTGAAATGCCAAATATGTGTCCTCAACCGACCACTCAGCCGTGGGCACCGACTGGTGCCCTCCCAGAGAGCTTGGGATGTAAACTCTGTCTCCAGCTCAGGCTTCAGGGCAAAATCTAAACGTAACTCTGCTTAAAACATGCTGGTCACATTTACTTGGCTTCAGTGCCACTCCTAAAACCTACCTTCTGACATTTATGTATTAATAAGCAGCAGAATACTGGAGAACCTGGAGTATTGCTTGATTAGGTAAGAAAACAGCAAACCAGGACTTCCCATCAGCATAGCAGACTGATTTTGGAAGAAGCAGCCTGCGTGATTCACCCAGAACACCAGACTCAGACTGACAATTGCTATTTGTTAAGGCCACTGGTTTGGTGCTTTGATACAGTAAAATGTTTCATTCTAGCCGGCTACAGTAGAACAAGAAGCATCTACTGGGAATGGCAGCAGGTTTGCTTACCACTGTGGTTTGGGCTTAAGGTGGCCTTAACTTCCAGTTCTCATTGCAACCCACACTAAACCAAATCAGAGTTTGTGAAATCATCACCTGCCTGCATTTGAAGTTAGGGTCTCAGAGAAACAAAAGGATTAGAAGAAAACATGGTGGAGGTGGGAAAGAAAGATGCACAAGAACCATGAGCATGAAGGGAAATGAGCTGTGCAGGTTCCATGGGAGCTACACACTTAAGAGCTGTAAATGAAACCAACATCAACATTCATGAGCCCAGATTTGCTCCTTTTTTAACCCCAGTAAGTAGATGAAGGCTTCACTCAGCCAGGAAACCTGTCACTAGGTGCTCCCATTCCCTTTAATGGGAATATTCATGGAAATAAAACATGACAGAAAGGGAACAACTTTATAGGGAACATCTTTTAATTGCTAGGGCTCTATTTTAAAAGAAACACTCTACCCTCACAGCAGGAGTTTAAGAACAACAAGTAACAGCTACTTACTGCTTAGGCTCATTGAAAGCATAAATCAGGCTGCAATTTCCATTTCAAGAGCAATGAGGGGGCACTACAGGAATAGGAAGCTGCAAGTAACAACTTTCCCCCTAGTATTTGTTTGCAAAACCCAAATGTTTGTATTTATTCTTCCTTCCTAAGTCAAAATATCAATCTCATCTACCTTCCCCACCTTCCTCCCCATTAACAGAAAGCCGGTGCCAAAGAAGTGTTTTCTGAGGAAGGAAAACAGAAATGAGAGTAGTTCGACAGTTCCTGTGCTGGGCATTCCACTAGAGCTACAACACTAAGGTAGGTAATGAAACACAACATAAAAACCCCACAGAACTGAAACCTGCTGGTTGATGCATGAAAAAGACTTAAGAAAAATAGTTCTGAAGAGGATATTTCAACAAGGAACATTTTAAACTACATTTATTAAGTGTTCTTTGAAAATGGAACAAGAGGAAAATAGCTTCTTTTACCCCAGTGCTTTGCAGTAACAAGGCTTTTTTGTTCTGTGATTTAAACCTGGCAATCACAGCCTAGGAAGCCACTGTTCAGGCCTTGTTCCTACATCAGTTCCTCCCTGACCAGCAGTCCCTGTATACCCACACTCATCTTTCCCCCTAACGGCACTTGTATTTGGACAATCTCAGTTGCTTTGCTGTAGTAAGTCACCAGGACAAACAGCACCTAACAGGGCAATAGCAACAGGGCAAAAGCACCAGGCAGAGGAAGCACAGCAGGGAAGGGCAAAAGGGGTTTCTAGAAACCTGTTGAGTTTACCTGCTCCTACAAAAAAAGCCCCACAGAAAGTGAGTCCATCACTTTGTTCTTCCCTAGTTTTAACTTTTATTCTTACCTCAAGCTCCCAGCCTATGCTCAGTATTTCTCTGTCTCTCATCCACCTGCTTTATCTTAATGCCTTCTTAATTGCTTGATTTTATAGGACCAAGAACAACAGGGTTTTCATGAAGACTACTGGAGTGTATCACACCTAACTGACCTATCATAGAAGATAAATCTAAGACCAGTAAGTACCAGCAAAGCAGTTAGCTAAAAACCTGTAACTGAGTATTAAGTAACTCATGAACTGGTGCAGAATATACTCACGATCAGCCATTAGATACTGTTCACAAGTGCAGCCAGACCTAAAGACAGAATACATTCTGCTAACTTCTGACAAAAAGCTTAACTAAACTCACTGTAGCAGGCATGTCTGTAGTAACTTACAAGCAGAAATTCACTCCTATGGCATTTCACTGTGAATCCAGGCCATTTCAGCCCAGTTAGTAAAGGAGCTGTGGCAGAGCCACACAATCCACACAGTCAA
The DNA here is from genome assembly GCA_039720435.1 of Amazona ochrocephala. Classification (NCBI taxonomy): domain Eukaryota; kingdom Metazoa; phylum Chordata; class Aves; order Psittaciformes; family Psittacidae; genus Amazona; species Amazona ochrocephala. The sequence continues at coordinate 120,013,450 of CM077909.1, forward strand.
GATTACTTCCACACTTAAATCTCTCTACTAGCTGTAGTGGTGGGTGCAGTGCAACTGCCTTGTGGCCAGAGAATAGCTCCGAAGTTGAATGAACAGATTCTGGCAGGAACCTCTATACGCTCCTATAACAAGGGGATTTTTCCCTAACTGCAGCACTTCAAATTGCTGTGCAATTCCCAGGACTACTTCTGGGGCATTCCTGTCTCTATCGGTCTGAGCATGGCTGCAGGTCTTCAGCTTCCACACAGCAAGAAGCTGCACCACCAAGCTCAAGTGAATGCTTTGAAACACACCAGAATCCCTTTTAATTGGCACACCCCAACAAAAATCCAAGTGTATCATTGAACAAACAAGCTCAACTCCTGTAGCATTACAAAATACATCGCACACTGATTGTATGAACGTTTATTGAATGAGGTGACTCTTTCAGATTAGGCCACAGACATTAGTAAAGAATTTTAAGGTGGTTTGGAAGTTTGGCTCATTTGTAACTGTAAGAGGAAAGCCAACACAAAGAAACAAATGGTCACACAGCAAGAGATGCATGATAGTGAACCCCGTGTCACTGCTGGTTGAGAAGGACCTGAGGAAACAGCATGCATCTCCTATCAAAGGAGTCTGTGTGCCATTTATTCGCTGTCCCTGGAGGCAAGAGGAGTGCCTGGCTCAGCCATGGGGTGGATGAAACCAGTACAAACTGAAGACAAATCAAGACTGAATCACTTTAATCTATCACTCAGATTGAAGAGATGGCTGTTAGTGAGGGTGCCAATTAAGTGGATTCCACAGGATACTCGCATTCCAAAGCACAGGAAAAAATCACCAAAAATCCTTAGTAAGGACCAGTAGGATAACGTTCAGCTGCAAGAAAGCTAATGCTGAGTATCAGCAAAACTACACAGGATAAGTATCAGACTTCAGAGCCTAAAAAAATCTAAGAAAGCTCTTACTTAAACAGTGTTGACATTCACTATGTAAGTGCTTGCAAGGGTGGTGGGTGGTTTTCATTATCATTTTAATCACGGAGGTTCAGATAAATAACAGCTAAATCAAAGTAAACCCATATCCGAAGTCTCCTAGGCTTAAAGGTGAAACATTGGAATGTAAACGTATGATACTCTACTTGTCCACTTGTGTCTGCAGCCTGCTGGAAATGAGTTGCAAGAGATGTCTCATCTTGGAAAACTTCATTGCACTCCAAACACTTTAGACTATGTCTACAGAGTTTCGAGGGGTCTTCATCCAGGGGCATAGCTGGGATGACAGGCGTGCTTGCTGGGGCCGAGATCACCGTCCCCGTTAAGCCAGGCTGGACCTTGGTGACCGTGTGTGTGCTGACCCCCCCGGGGCTTTGAAGCATGGATGCAGCTGTATTGCTTGAAGGAGATGCTATCATCTGATCTGCTGGGACTGGCTTTAAGATGAGGTGGGAACACTGCATTACAACTCCTTTCTCCTTGTGGCCACGGGCGTGGGAAAGGAGGCTGCACTTGTTGTAGAAAACTAAGTTCTTTGTGCAATGGTTACAGGTCACCTCGATCCGCACGCTCCTCCGGTCATAGTGCTGGGTCAGGCTCTTCTCGAGAGCAAAGGAGTCCCCACACTCCAGACACTTGTAACCTCGCGTTGGTAATGTTATTCCGGCACTGGCAGGGGGGCTCAGGTTTGGGATGTAAACTGGGACAGGGTTGACACTACTCAGCACCTTGTTGAACGCTTCCACAACAGAACTTTGTAGAGATGACACCACCTGGACTCGAGACACTTTCTTCGAAGGCTGTGAGGCTGCTGCAGAGATTATTGCCTGCTTTATCTGCTGCTGAGGTTTCGTTAGCACTTGGCGGAGTTCAGAGGTGGTTTGAGCACCTTGAGGCAGAAGGTTAAGGTTGGCAAGATGGACTGTCTTTGGCACAAGTTTAGCACTGGCAAGGCTCGATGCTGGCACCACAACAGTCTGTTGTTGTATGGCATTGGCAGCTTTTATAATGGCGCTGCTGGCACTCTGCACCGAGGCAGCAGATATTACAGTGGCTTTCACTGTGGTGTTGTTAGCAAGCTTCAAATTAATCACTTGAGAACCTGCTGTTTTAACTGCTGAAACAGGGAGAAAGGCGGTAGCCACAGGTTTGATAGTGACCTGTTTTGGTGCGAGCTCTGCAGATGCAACTGCATTGGTAACGACTGTGGACTGGAGAGGAGCTCTAGGAGGAGAGGAAAGCACAGCAGCAGAGGTTGGCGAGGACAGCAGAGATGTCATGGAAGTTACCATCGAAGCAGTCTGCTCTGACTTTTTGCCAGAGTCCAAATCAACCTCAGGCAACACTCTGGTAACAGTTCTCTTGATCTCCCCAGAAGAAGTCTTGATGGTTTTTATGCGAACTTTAGGAATTGCTGGTGTTGACCCTGCAGGAGAAGAGGGAGACCCTTTGCTGCTGTTCTCACTGGACACACTTCTGGGACTGTCAGGTGGTTTGATGGATGGCTTTTTAGCACCATCAATGAGACTCTGAGATTCAGGTGATTTTTCCACAGCCCGGGGACTTTCACTCACATCTTTAGGGAGAGGAGAAGATTCTCCTGAATTAGACTGTAAATCTTTACTGGGATCTGTAGCTGCCTTTTTAGCACTCAGTGCTGCGATCGCAGCAATGCACGAAGAGAGCTTTGCTGATGACTTTGCTTTGGATTGTGAAATGCTGGCAAGATTTGTTTCGCCTTTTTCAGCACCCAGTTTTCCATCAAGTACCCTGTTTTCAAGCAGCTTCTCAGAACTGTCTTTTAGCAGTTTGTCCTCTGGTTTGCGAGCTTTAAAAGGCTCATAGACACTTAAGTTCATGGAGTTTGTCTCTGCCTCTCGTTTAGCAACTTTACTTTTATCTAGACTACTTGAAACTGAGATTCCAGATTTAATCAAGTTCTCCCCTCCAAGTGCCTTTAGTTTGTCATATTCCTGCTGAGATATAGATCCTGCCAGGACATTTGCTCTGAAGCTTGCCCGCATCTCCTCTTTATCCGGGGGGTCATCCACCTCAATCTTTTCATCATCATCAAATTCTTCAGCACTTGATATGGGGCTAAACTGGTTAAAAGCTGAATCCTTGAGTGTAGTCTCAGAAGCTGACCCATCATCTTTAAGTGGCTTCCCTTCATCTTTACTGTAGCTATCAAGAGCTGATGAGCTTAGAAAGCCATTGTGCAAGCCATTGCCCGTGGAATGGTGCCCATCCTTGTCCACTCCTTCAGAAGAATCAATAGTGCGCACGTTCTTCACAATGACACTCACACCAACATCAGATGATGATGGGGCATGAGAATCTTCATCTGTGTGAGCATTCTGTTTGATGTGGCTTTCATGGTCATCATGTCCAGATTCAATAGCTGCTTTTGGATCAACCATGTCTGGTATGTCAAAGGCTGCAAGAAGGTCATCAAAATCTGGGGTCTTCATATCCCCCATGGTCATGTATTTGATTGTAAGCAAATCTGTAAAACAAGCAGAAAGTCATCACCTCAGTATGTGAAGCTCTAATAGCACAGTCTTACATCAAATCAGCATATGCTCGCATATGCCATGCAAAAAGGTGTTATTTCACTTCTGAAGTAATAGTCAGACATTATACATCACAGAACAGTGTTTCAGTGCCAGTGCACAGTCACATCATTAGAGCACAGCTACAGTAAGCCCCCGACTTCACAGACTCTAACCCAGTCACTTCATTCGAGCACAGATTTCAATTACTTTCTTCCTGCCTCCTCTCCTGCCTCCCTACATCCACAATGACTATAGGAAGATACCCAGACTTCCAGGAAAATAATGTAAGCCACAATTCCTCTTAACTCTAGATTTTCCTTAACATCTGCATTATCAACTTCATGAGCCTTCCTGAAGATGGTAACAAATATGCTTCTACTAACAGTTTAAGACTGTTGCACTCTTTTCTGTAAGTTAAATTGCTTTACAAGAACTATGGAGTGTCTCCCAGTGTTCACAGTGCTGTTTTCCAGCAGCTCCAATGAAGGACCTGCACACTACTCCTGACAGGTCTCACCTACTTTAAAGACCTCTCACAATAGATTCTACAACCTCCGAGGTTATTTATTGCAGTCATTCACAATTTTCACTGTTACATGTTTTCTCCTGCATAATGTGAATCTTTCTTGGTGCAATCTGAATGAACTACTGGTTCTAGTCATCTACCCTCTGCAACAGCATTTTAATCCAAGACCATTGTCTCCCTTCAAACTTCTTCTTAGGGTAACCAACCCCAGATCTTCAGTGTTTTCTTTCCTCTCACAAATAACGTTTTCCAGATCCTGCTCTTTTTGTTCAGTAATTAACAGGCCCAGAGTTAGTATTCAGTGTGAAAAGTTACTTAACCAGTAAGTGTTATTGTTAGAAAGTCCAGTTTAGGAAGCACCCTCTCTGTCCTCCTGCCTTGGTATCACCCTAAAGGACTGGAAAACATTCTTATTACGTAGCTCAACCTTCTGTCTCCAGTATCAGGTAACATAAGCCATCAAAGAACCACGGTGTAACTGCCTGAAACAGTGCTCTCCAAGCTCCTCATATTAGCTCAGATAAGCAAGAAGATACATGCCCCATGGCAGAAGGTCTTGGAAGCCGCTTGCCAATGGAGATGCATCCTACAGCTTCAGCAGCTTGCTTCATCCTCCTCCTCTCAGCCCATTATCCTGAGCTCTGGAGAGAAACTACTGGCTGCTGAGTTCAGCTGTAACAGTGCTACAGGAAACTAATCCAATTTGCAAGACTTCTGTATTCATGTACGAGCCGGGAGTCATTCTGGGCTCCAAGAAAGGCAACTGAGGACTATTTCTCCAGGATACAGGAATACACACAGACATTTCATACAGTACCTCCAAATAAATAGATAATGGTTTTGAGAATTGTTCACAGTCCACTTAATGGCTTTGTTGCTTTGTCTACCTCCTAAACACAAAACCACATACACAAATGATAGCAAAATCACAAAGGAAGTTCCTGTGAGAATTAGATGGAAGAGATTCCAGAGACCAAAGCCTATCAAATGCATGTAAAACCACACAAAGCCTTAACTGACTCAGTGTTTCATGGTTTGGGATACTGGTTATTTGCACTGACTGTACATCTGTCCATAGGTGTCTTTTTAGTTACAATACATGCTCAAAAAGAACTAGGAAGTCTTCCTAGTCTAACCTCCCTCTAATTACATACACTGCAGTTTAATTAACATTTAGCAAGAGCAATGTATTAAGTAAAGGCCCACTTAAATGTACCTGGATGAAATACTGTGTAAGAGCATGGCAGAGGAGCTACATTTGTCCTTTTCTGAGCAACTCAGGCTAATTCCACACTGGGAAAGTATCTCAGAAGAACCGAGAGGCTGGCAGAGCTGAGAGCATAAATCCATCCTCAGGGAGCACACGGCGTGAAGCTGCAACTGCCTTTTAGGTGTCTGCAGAAGGAACAACTCCCATGCTCCAACAGAGCATGAGATGGAAAGGTTTCTTCGCCATGGGCACCCGGAATTATTGGTGCTCTTATGAAGAATCAGTCCTCTTCTTCAAACAGTTAAAGCAGCCCAAGTTGAACAAGGATGGACAAAAGCCATGGCCAGTCTTGATAAACAGGCAAGCAAAGTTTTAACCTGGGCATTTTAGTCATCTCTTCCTCACTATTTAGTGTATCATTTTAAGGTGCAGTATATAAACTATGTTTCCATCACAACTGCCACAGTGTGGCTTCTGAAGCCACACTCCTCCATTTTTTTCCTCTGAAAACCTTCCGGTAGCTCCTTCCCTTAAGGATAAAACTCCACCTTTTATCCAAGATCAGAATCAACTCATCCCCTGGCTGCCAGACAAGCTGTTAGCCTATTCCTTCTCTGGGCCAACACGATGTCTGCAAATACTCCAGAGCAGGAAATGAGGCAAGTTCCTGGTTCCCTTGGAAATGGCCATTATCCAGGAACTGGAATTGCTCTGAGAACTGCTTTGAGAAGTGCTGAGAGCAAAGCTCAGTGTCTCCAGAGACACACAGAGGTGGAAGACCCAGCATCACAGGGCTGCCATTAAGATGACTGTCAGCACTGAGCCAAGAAACAGCCCACAAGGTGTGTAGTCAAGGACACATTCCTCAGCCTGAACAACAAAATTAGATGTGAAGGAACAACCTGCAAGACCCCAAGTCTTTGTCCAAACCAGAACTGTCTCCAGTGTTAGTTTCTAAAACCAGCAGGCTCTGGATACACTTCATGAACAGCATGCAGAAAATGGCACAGGTTTTCCCTGTTCCACTGCCTGTCTTTTCCCAGTTAGCCCTTTTCTTCCAGCTCATCTGGTAACACATTCCAGTGAAGCACTCACTTGGGTAATCGCATCAAAACAAGACCCAGTCCATGAGAACTCTCTACTGACAGTAGCAGCAGCAAGCAGGGCAGGAATCTGATGCTACACCCTGAGAAACAGCTGAATTGTTGTCAACCTTTTGGGGCCTTGCATCCTGGCCCTTTAGCAGGAAAGCCTAAAGCTCCATTCAAAGACTTTAAGAGACTGATGATCTCCAGCAAAAAGGGGAAACCACCTGTAAGATATGATGTATCCAGGAGCTTCTGTCCTGCTATCAGGGGTCCCAGAGACCATTCTGAAATCCTGCTTTCCTGCAGAAGCTACTTCTTGTTGCAGGCATTTCCCACTCTTCTTTTCAGGACTGTGAAAACACGAACACTGCGCCACCATTTTTCAGTGTCTACTGTTTGTGATATAAGCACAGACAACTGTTACAATTACACTGGTAGGAATTCCCAGTTAGACACGCTATTCCAGGACTGAATTCTGGTAACCCAGTAAATACATCACTTCCAAACACGAGCACTGATTCCTAAGTAACATGGCACTCGTTCTGGAACAAAATGCCTACAGAGGGAGCAATCCCAGCTTAACCAGCATAAAAGCAGTTTTTGATGAAGTTTCTGTATTGTTATGCCAAGAAATCTCATCAGGTAGAGAAGACTTAAGTGATTAAATGAGAATTACAGTAATATATATCCAAGAATTAGGCAAACAGGAGCCTAATACACAGCTTAGGAGCAGTTCATTAGTTATTTGAGATATATTAGTAATGATGACTGACTAATACTCGTGATTATTTACTTTGACAGCTCATATGTGTAAGACAGACAGAAGCGCTCTGCTACTGCAACCCCCAAACCTGCCTCAGGAAACGAGAACCACATCTCAAATCACAACCTGCTGTGGTTTAAATGCTCAGCAGGCAGTAGGATATGCACAAGGCCACTTTAACCACAATCAGCAATGTCTGTCATGTTCACATGACACAGAGGTTCCCTTTCCCTTATCAAAGCTCCCACAACTGGTTACTGGTGCAAAACTCAGACTCCTGCTTCCAGGAATAATAGGGATTCCCTTCATAATAGAGAGCATTTTGATTTTGTAGGATAAAGGCCTAACTGACCACCTAAAGGATCAATACGGTCACGCCAGTCCTTATCTTGGCTTAGTATGGGGTGTTTTACAGCTAAAACGTATCTGCTATTTCAACATTAACCACCTTATCTATCTGCCTTAAAAAGAAAAGGGAACTCCAAGCCAAAAAGGTTTCCAAGAGGCATTCCACAGAACCTGAGAACAGGGACCTCTGAACTCCAACGTCTCTGCTCAAAGCAGGGTCAGCCACAGCAAGACCCTCAGGACGTCAGGTTCTGAGTAATGCCAAAGATGGAGACCCCAAAACCTCGCAGGGCAACAGGTTCCTGTGTTCCACCACCCTCCCAGCAAGTATTTCAAGCAGCGACCATCATTCAGACTCACTCACGTTCACTTCCCTTCCCAGGCACTCCGGACAACATCCAAACGCGTTTCTGGAGCACACCGTCCAGTGGAAGCTCATCAACCCATGGTCCACAGCTGCTGAGCCAGAGCACAGTCCCAGCTCATGCCACGGACAGACACAACATCTTGGATCTGGGACAGGGTAAGCAGCTACACCAAGCTCAGCAGTGGTGGTGGTTTATAAGGCTGTCTCTGCACTGGCTATCATTTAGTAAAGACACGTCTTGAGAATTTGCTTGCTTAAGTGAACTTCCATGGGGTTTTTGACAGACAAAATAAGATTTCTTGTAGTTCACGACTCCTCAGAAGCCTCATTTTGTATTTAAACTCCTCCAGTTTTTAACTCGCTTCGTTTTTTTCAACATGGGTATCTCAAGTTGTTTTTGGGCAGGAGAAAACAGGCCGGGAGGAGAAGGGGTACCTTCTGAAGCCTGTCCATTTGCGCTTCCCACACCATTACTGAACTACCACATGCAACTGGACCAAAGCTCATTATTACTAGTCTTTGGCTGGCAAAAAGAATAGGGAAATGTCAATATATGAACAAGGCATCTCCTTTCCCACACCACATGGGGCTGAACTGATCAGCTCCATCTACAGCTGGCCAAATGAAAATGACCTGTACTTGTCAAGAGATACAGTTATGGTTTTGGGGCTAGCAACTTCCTGGATTCTTCCTAACACAGAGATGAATTCATGACAAGCAGGTAAATCCCCAAACCATTCCTTCTGCACTCTACTCAAAAAGAATGGTAAAGATGGCTTCATTTTGTACTTCTGTGTGTAAAATGGGCAGGACAGTAATGCGTGAATAATTCAGATGTACAACAGTAACAAATGGAACGTTTCGATTCCCAATTTAACACAAATGCGCATCACATCCTAAAGAGCACTTGCTTGCTGCCTGTTTCCTTTAACGGACTTTGGTTAAGCGGGTGGCTATTCTTGCTCAAAACCAGCATGAAGCAGCCACAGACAGTCATGGTGAGAGCACTTGGAGTCAGGCAGGGCCCTCCTCTGCACCACCAGCAATGAACAGGCCCTAAAACATTAGGGTGTTTTGTTTTCCTTTTAAACATACATTCCCAGCAACCTCTATGCATCTTTATGTTTTAACACACATTGATACTTTTAAGTAAAGCAAAGTTAGTTAATTCATTCAAAAGAGCCTTGGAGCTTGATAAATCATCCCCCTTCTTCCCAAGATGAGCTACCCAAGACAAGGCTCAATGCAAAGAGAGATCACGACTGCTGAAGCACAGGAGCAGCCCTCCAGCAGCAAGCAGCGTTTTCTGCTGGAACTGGTGCAAATCAGAACCTCCTGGTGAAGAGCATTTACAAATACCATGAGACTAAGCAAACGAAACTCACCAGCACCACTGCAGGCTCCAGCATCTATTCGGGTTTCTCATCTTACAGACTGCAGAAATCTCTCCAATGCAAAAGCTCCTTTGCTCAGAATGAGGGTACAGCTCGTGCTCAAAACCCCAATCAAAACAGGTACACTGCATTTGCTCACATCTCAAGGACTTACACTTTAAACACTGCTTAGAAAGAAAAATCAACCTAAAAGGTGCTCTCGTGGAGCATATTAATTTTATCTGACACTTGGAAAAGAACATGCATCATCATTGGCAATAGTCACTATTCCTATCATGCAACAAGGATTCAGTTTTGCAAGCATCATTTTGCCACAGATGTCTACAGGCAAATATAGAACCTCTGCATCCCTCTTATGAACAAGAGGCATAGAAATCAGCACAGTGATCTGTGCAGCATTTTGCTCCACCATACAAGCTATTACTGCCCCGTCACATCTGAGAAACAACTCATTGTAGCTGCATTAAACCCCAGCACACCATCATACCAGGCTGAACATTAGCATGCTATTTTCACTCTGCCACAATTAATATCTCAATACCTTACGTAATCTACTGCAGTCAGAAAGGAAAAGGTTCCCTGGTATTGTCACTCCCTGGTGCAGGCACCCTGCCTATCACCAGCCTCCACACAACTTACCCAAGATCTACAACCTCTCAAGGCTTTTAAACCTGTCTGCTTTAGCAAAGACCCTCATTTCCCACTAGGACAGAGCATTTTCAGTGGACTGCCTCCATATTTATCTTGCTTGGAGCCAGCACAGGCAGGACTGGTGCAGTCTCTTAAAAATCATCCTGGTTCAGATTCTAGAGCTGCTGATTTCCTGTTATAGGAAGTAACAGCTCTAGCAAAAGAATCCCCAAGGCAAAATGTTTAGTGTTCCAATGTGTAAGCCCTAACAGCCTTTGTTCTTCCCTTTGCTAGATTCATCACTGCTTGCTTCCCTCTCACCCCCCCCCCCCCCCCATCTCTGAAGCCTTCAGCTTCCACCACAAGACCCAAACGCCGGCTCCAATCTAAGTACACATCCATTTTTCAGATGAGAAGGGAAAAAAATACCCTCTCCATTATCCATTGCTTTGAGTTAAAAGCAGCCACCCCCAGGAGCTGCTGCACTGCCCAGCCGCTTCCCAGGCTGATTTCATTACTGCACAACGTTATAATTCATGCTACCAATAATCCGCTGGAGCTCCATCAACCCCCTGAATACAGCTTTCCACTTGCCTCCTGCAAAATCCTCCCTGGTTAGAACAGCTTAAGAAACCCCATCCATACTACTCATTTCATACGGGTTTTTTTCTATGCAGCTATATTAAGCACAGGTTTAACACTGAAGACCTGGATTCAGAAGCCAGTATTGGGTTACTCAGATTTGGCCAAACAAGCAACCTTTAAACAATCAGGGAGCCCGTTCTGACTGCTGTAACACAGCACAGACAGTTCAGTGCCATGTGCTCTGCAATTTCTGATTGTCACTCAGAGGCCTGTTCCCTATCCCCACATTGTTATACAAGCGTATAGCTGGCGACAAGATATTGCAGTTAAAACACTGTATTTAGCCCAAGACATCAGTAAGTCTTACAAATAACAGCTTTAATCCTATTAAAGCTGGAGGATGTTAATAGCATTTCTTTAGCAACACTTAAACAATTGCCTCCTTACTGATGTGTGCAGCCAGGAGCCAGATTCACTTTGCACATACATGTACCTTCATGCTATTGTTCCATTCACACCCAAACAGCCCCGCTCACCTTGTGAACCTTGACCTTTGAAAGGTATTTTAGCCAATGCTCAGTGACTGCCACAGACGCATTACCTCTGCAAATATGAAAGGGTTAAAGGCAGCCCCAATCAACAGGCCTACAAGGGAAAGAAAGAGACAAAAAGGAAAGCGAGTATGCCTTACAGCCCCTCTGCAATGCCTTCTGCACAATTCCACAACAACAGTTTCCTTCTGGCCTTACAGAAAGGCACAGCACCCCGCACCCCCCATCTTAACGTCTCCTAAAGCAGCAAAGCACAAGACAGCACCCTGCAAAGAAAAGAGCATGCAAGCAGCATTCTTTAGTCACAAGCATTGCTACAATTACAAGTCATTCAAGCCGGTTTATTCAGTTCAGCTTTAAAATAAGATGCATAACCAGTGTCCCACCCTTGCAAAGCACAAGTATTTTAATAAGGGTCATAAATCTCAGCTCTTGCCCATTCCTTAAGCATAAAAAGGCACGAAAAGCCAAAGTCATCTCAGTTACTCAAATATGTACATTTACATACAGAACCCTTTATGCCTCTATTAGCCACATACCAGTGCTGTGTGTCTAAAGTGTGCATTCACATACTGGTTTGGGATGGTATCTTTCTGCAAGCTCCTCTGCTTTTGGCTGCCATGAAGGGAGGAAGCTATCCCACTGTAGTAGCTCAGTGACTGCATTGTGTTCAGGAGCTGATCTGCCTCAAACCAGTTCCAGCCGGTTCTGGTCACCCTACATAAAAAGCTATGGCAACCCTCGCGGAGTTGCCAGCAAGTCCCTGGAATGGCGGGGCTCTCCCTGCTGGGGCGGCGGGGCCGCGCTGGCCCCTCGCCCTGCGCCCCACACGCGGCCCCTGCGCCCCACGGCCGCCCCACACGCTCCCTTCCTCTCCTCCCCACTTACCTCCCACAACCCGGCTCAAAGCTGAGCGTGTGTGCGTGCCTGTCTGTAGCTAACAAAGAGACCGCAGCCAAACCCCGCACAGGAGCTCTCTGCAGCGCCAGGCAGGCTCGGCCACAGCCCCGGCAGCCCCGCTCGGCTCCCGCAGCCCCGCTGCCCCCGGCACATGTGGCCCGTGCCCGCGGGGTGGCCGCACACGGTCCCCTCCCGCCCGCCCCGCTCCTCGCCGCCTCGGGGGCCGCTCGAATGGCATTTTGTGTGCTGTGCACAGCGCTGCTGCACGGGTTACCCACACACGCGCCTCCCTCCCCGCAAGAAACCCATTTCCGCAGCAGCAAGATGCCTGCAGGAGCTCCGCTGCCTCCTCCTCGCAGCGCCGCGCTGGCTGCGGAGCTCAGGGGCTTTCTCTTCTCTGCTGTGCGGCCGGCCCCGAGGCCCCGGGGAGCAGCAGAGCCTGCGGAGCCCTCGCTCGGCCGCGGCCCCCTGCCCAGCGCGGCTGCGGGAGGCCGGGGCTGAGCTCTGCAGCCTCGCAAAGATGGCTGCGGCCCTGCTCCGGCTGCCCGCTCCCATCCGCTCCGGGGCAGCTCCGCAGCAGGGCCGCGGCTCCCTGCCGTGCCCGGGTCCCTCCAGAGCAGGGCTCTGAGCCCACCTCTGCTCGTGGCAGCCGTGCTCCGAGCCCGCTCCCCACTCCTCCTCTGCCACCCAGGGCCTTCCTCCTGTAGGCCCGCAGTCACCCCAGCCCCGGTCCTTGTGCTCCCCGCTGCTCCTCGGCTACTCACCCCGGCACTGGTAACACCAGTGACCACCTCCTCCTACGCGCCAGGCCCCATCCTCCCGGGATGTGCCGCGGTGGCTCCTCGGCACGGCTCCCTTGCAGCCAGCGGCCACGCCAGGCGACACCAGCAGCCCCTCTGCTCTGCGGGCTGCACCTGTAACTGTTAGCAGAGGTCTCGGGCACAACCCTTCACCCCCCCTTCCCCTGCGGAGAGAGCTCGGATCTGGCACTTTCTCCACATCCCTCATCCCCACCCCATTCTGGGGAAAACGACCATGTTCTTCCGCTGCCTCAGCCCTGTCTTTCCCGCACCGCGGCTGCAGCCGGCCCTCCCTCAGCCCCGCAGCCCGGGTGGGCTGCTCCCGCCTCTGCGGGCCGCCGTGGCCCCGGGCACCTCGCTGCCGGACCGCGGCCCCCTCCCCTTAGCACGGCGCCCGCACCTCCCGCGCCGGGCCCGCTTTGCTCCCCGGCCCGGGGTCGGCCCTACCCGAGCGGGTGCTGCCGAGCCCGGCCCGGCGGAGCCGACCCGCCACGCGCGGGGGATGCCCTGGGAGGGGAGGCCGCGGCCCCCCCGGCGGCGGGGATTGCGGCCGGGCGGGGGAAGGGGAGTGCAGGAGGCCACGGCCGAGCGATCCCCTCCGAGGCCGCTGGCCCTGGCAGCCCCGGCGCTCGGGTGGCCGCGGGGCTCCGGCGGCCGCCGCCCTCGCAGCGCCCCGGCCCCGGAGCGGCCCGAGCCGCGCCGCGCCGAGCAGGCCCGGCAGGCCGCTGCCCAGAGCCTGTCCGCGGCGCGGGGCCTGCGCGCCGGCGGGGCGGGAGCCGGGCGCGGGGCCGGAGCACGGGGATCCCCACCGCATGCAAACTCGACCCCATGCAAACACACCTGCTGCGGCCCCGCGGCCCGCCGGCGCCTCAGGCGGGCACGGCTACGGCCCGCGCTGCCTCGGCCGCCCACGGCGCGGCCTGGCTAAGAGCTGGTGGAACATAATGGCAGAGGCTCTGCCGGGATGAGGAGCCGTGGGGGTGGGGGTGCCTCGGCTGCACAGATGGGGGAGACGCTCCCGTGTGATTCCGTGTGAAACGGCTCCCTGGAGTGTGCCGGGGGCGGGGAGGCTGCGCTGCCGCCGAGCACTCGCGGGCCTTCGCGGCCGGGCCGGGCAGGTCGCGGCCTCCCGCCGCCCGGGGCGGGGGGGGATCCCCGCTCCGAGCCCGGGCGGCCGCGGGAGCTCGCCGCGGCAGGGAGCGAGCGGTGCCGGCGGCGCTGGGCACGGCAGCGGGCCCGGTCCGACCCCTGGCCCGGGCCTTCACCGCGGCCCTGCGCGGGATGGGGCAGGCCCTGCCCGGCCCTGAGCCGCGGGACCCTCAGCGCCTTCCTGGCGATGTCGGCGGGGTCCCGCTTTGCCTGAGCACCCCGGACCTCCCGCGGCGTCGCTGGGCCCCGGTGCCGGGCTCTCTGCCAGCAAAGGGCAGGAAAGGAGTCACCTGCCACGTTCCACCTCCGGCGCGGCGCCGCATGGCACGGCTCCGGGCCCGGTGCACGTGTGATAGCGCGGTGCGGGGCTGTGTGTCCGGTCACCGGCTCCGCCACCTCAGGGCCAGGAGCCGTCCTGGGTCCTTCCAAACCAGAGCCTGGGCCCCTGTCCGGAGCCGAGCCTGGCCGACCTCGGGGGGGGAGCTCGGTGGCTTTGGCAGCTGCATTGCCAGTAGGGTCTGTTTGCCATGAAGCAGCCTGGTGTTAATGCTATGTTACACGTTCTCATAGGAAACATCTCCCTTTCTGCCATAGAATATGTTACAAGCGAGCAGCAGGATGTAAAGTTCTGTGTGTGAATCACTTTATTGGATAGCATGAAAGGCTTTAAATACACAACACCCATCTCAGGTTTATCCTATCAGCCTGGGTTTTACAGACAATACAGTCAATAACTACATAGGCAATACCTACAGATTGTGGTTGAAATGATGCTGGTTTATGACCACCTCTTCCAAGGCTGGAGGTCAGGCAGTGAAGTCCCAAAGGCCTATTGCAGCATCACCAGCACAGACCCCTATGGGAGGATGCTGCAGCTCACAGCTGTGGATGGGGTAGGCTCCTGCTGCCTGCACTGGGACTTCCCCATGTATACATCCCAGCTTGTTGTGACCATCAGACCAACAGCAAACTGCTCTGTTGCCAGCCTGGCAGTGAGTGAGCCTCACAAGTTCATAGGGTTTGAACAGAATACATTGATTTGGTTATTTACTTATATAATAAGGAAATGGATTCGTGCTGTGCGCCAGTTTTAATGTTACAGAAGGACCATGAAACTCATCCTGCACAAGCCTGGGGCTCCTCCTGCAAGTGCCATGTAGAATTAGGCCATTGTGTCTGTGACAGTTCTTCCCAGTTAACCAATAACCAGTTTGACCAAGGAAGGTGAAATGTGGGGCCTGTTCCTTACACAGTGTCTGTGGCTGGGTTGCACGGTGGTGTAGAGGTGACAGCAGCTGCTGCTGCTGCTCTGGCATTGGGATCTGAACTGTTAATTGCTTTCACAGTTGATCCATGGCAGGAAGCCCCGGTGCAGACAGCCTGGGGTTCCAGGCAGGTGTCTCTGACGTCCCCGTGGCAGGAAGTCTGTCACCCCAGGATTTGACTTTCAAAACATAAGCATCATTTCCAAGCGGAGCCGGGCTGACAGCGCCGCTCCCATGGCTTAGTTCAGCACACAAAAAGGAACACACAGGTGCCACGTGGCTCTTCTGCTTGGTGAGGCTTCCGCAGGTTCTTACATGTTGACCTTACCTCTTAGTCCTTAAGTCATCTCCAGAGTGTTGTGAGTGCAGGTACAGCTGTTTCGGTGGGGGCAGTGGGTGGGTTTAGGTTACTCCAGCTTTGCCAGAGGTGGGAACTGGAGTCCCTCGCTTTATCCCGTCTCAGCATTCCACCTTCACGTTTCCTGTACCATCATACACACAAGAGCAGAGCAAAGCCTGTTTCTTCTTGTAAAATACTTCAACTGCTTAGAATGCAGTGGGACTTTAATCACTGTATTGAAAGTCAGTTCTAAAACCCCATCTTATGACACGACCTCCCCTTTGCAGAGACTTCTGTCACTGTTCTCTAGATAGTTTCTTGGCAAAACACCCCCGCTTTCCTCTTGTGGTTATTAAAATAAGCCTCCCATTGTGTTTTGGACTAAAAGCTCCAGGTTCGCTTTTAGAAAGAGATGTATGAAAAGAAAGGGATCTTATATGAGATAAGGACCTTGGCAGGGAGAAATCTGCAGCCAGGCTCTAACTACACCTTCACTACTGTTGAGTCAAGGGAAATCTGGGATGATTTTGACTGGGAAATGTCATTTAGAAGCAAATAGATGAGACACACAGCAACCTGCAGCCACATCTGTCGACTCCAAGGTACCAGTCCAGCCAGTGAAGACATCTCCTGGCCCATCAGCACATTGAGACCTGAGCTTGTCACACAGTGTGCTTCTGCAGGTGCTGGATGTGGCCATCTGGGAGGCTCCAGAGCTCTGATCCATGGCCAAGGGGTTAAAACTCACTGAATCCTCACTCCAAATGGCTGGAGCTAAGCTGCCATTTGCCAAACTCCTCTTTGGGGATGCATTAAACCCCATCTCATGCCTGCACGTGGCACTGGTCTGTGCTGGGGCTGCCACAGCAGCTCAGAAAGAGCCCGGAATTCCCAGTAATAGGTGATAGGAAACATATGCAGCCCATGTATTCTAACCCCTAAGCCTTCAAGTGTCAGCTCTGGTCTGATGAGAGAGGTCTTACTATGTAATACGTATGATTTACAAGCTAGTGTTAAGTGTGGTGGGCAGTGAAAACAGCTTCCTCGGCTTCTTCTCCCTGTTATAACTGGCTTTGAAGACCATGTCTGTCAGAGAAACAGGAGGAAGAGGAGGACAGAAGGAGAGCATAATGTCCCAAAAGCATGAAGAGTGACAAACCTCCTAACTCTCAGGATGTGAGCCCTCCATCTGCACCAGCAGCGAGTTCCACACAGGACCACATGCAGGCTGCAGGATGAGGGCTCTCCTGTGAGCACTGTGGTGTTTCTGCTTGCTAGCACCTCCCAAGTGTGGGCCATCAGCTTCCTCTGCACGCACCAGCCACCTGCGTGATTAACATCCAGTGGAACAGAGCTCATCAGCCCGGGACATTGAAGGATGTCTGCTTTGTTCCCTGCCGTGCGTGCTCGGGCTCCTTCCCTTCCTTCTCCTGATATTTATTCAAGTACAGGAGCATTATCTGTGAATTATTCATCAGACAGTATCTGATGAGGCCGGGGCTGTGCAGGCTCCCACTGCTTAATGAATCAGCCATTAGCCTGTTGCAGATGGTGCTGTCAACAGCTACTCCAGTGCTGGGTGCTCACCTGCACTTACACTGGGAGCAGAAGGGCAGAGCCGAGGCTGGGAAATGGTTTTTCCTGTGATATCCATCAAGTGTCAAGGCACAGCCATTACTCCGGGTTTACTCCGTGCCAAGTGGCCTCCTTAGGCACTTCCTCTACGAACTGTACGTGGAGTTTCCACAGGGCGCCTCTCTCAGGGCTGGAATCCTACAAACCAGACAAGAAGGAGAGTTACATTTGCAACACTTAAACTTCATTTTAGACAGACTAACACAGCCTTCTCACGCCAGAAAACCTTTGTGTTGAGCAAATTCTGCCAGCTGCAGGAGCCGAGTCTGATCATGGGCCCCCGATGCACCCTCACTCTTGGCCCATCTGCTCTTCCTGCTGTGAGGAATACTTGGGCAAAGGGAACCGAGTTGCTCTGCCGGGCTGGTCACTTGTCAGCCTCAGTCAGCAGCAGATATGGAGAGTTCTGCTGGAAGGGGTCCCTCCTGACAGTTATTCCCTATGGGATGTGAGGTGGGCACCAGCTCCCCCCCCAGCTGCTTCCCTCCCCATAAAACCAGCGCAGATGGGGCTGAAAACCATCCATCGCTGCTGTCACTGGTGACAATGGTGGCTCTCATCAACCTCCTGCAGTTCTGATTAGATTGTGCGCAACACAGGCTGCTCGGGTTGATTACAGCCACATCCTGGTCATCACATTGTCCATGGGGCTAATCCTCTGCTCCAGGCCTGGGTATCTCATCCCCTCACCTCCAAGACACCTCTGCCTTGGAGACAGTGCTCCCAGGCACTCACTGCTCCCTGTGCCATGGGCTTCACATCTGCGGCTTCATTCCAGCCTGGACCTCGCTGTGCCACCTTCCCTGCTGCCTCCTGCCCATCGTCAGCATGGCCCAGGGGGTCAGATGTCACCCAGGGCAGGCAGGAGATGCTGTCACCCATGGGGCAGCACAGAGACCTCCTCTGTACCCTATTCTAATGGAGCTGAGTTATCGAAACCACTCTTTACATCACACAACAGCACAGCTGGAAACACATGTGGCGACCCCAGGGAAAGGAAATGAGCATCTCTCTGGAGAGGAGAGGCTGGGGAGGAGGAGGAGGATGAGAAGGATGAGAAGGATGATGGTGAGGAAGAGGCTGCCTCTGTGCAGAAGAACGTTGACACCTGGTGGCTGGCCCAGCCAACTGCTGGGGTGATGGCCAGTGGCCACCGTGAGGGTCCAGCCTCCTGCCAAGGAGTCCTACAAAGCCTCCTCTAGGGCAGCCACACCAGCGAAACGATTCCAGATTCCAAAACAGCGTATGGCCAGGATTAGGCCATAGCAAACAATTCCACGAGCCCAACATGCAAGAAAGTGGCTTCAGATAAGGCAAGAAGGTACATTTTGCACTGCATGATGCAAAGAACGACCTGGGGAGCACAGTCAACCACTGCACATCATCCCTCTACTCACCACATCCCTTATTGCTGATTCTTAGAGCTGCCCAACAATAGGGTTTACATAAACCAACTCCAGTGTGTGATACAGCAACATTCCAATTATACCTTTTGTACCTTATATATATCCCATAGTTTGAACATCTCCAGGCAGGCAGATGGAGTTTAACAGGAACTATTACATCAACAGATGCTCCTACCTAGTTAGCAGTGCTTAGGCAGGGCAGAAGCTGAGGGAAGGCAGGAAAACATGTTTTCTGAGGGAGCCACCATCTGCTAATTTGAGAAGCTGCTGTCACTGATGACTCAGGAGCGCTTGAATATGTGCAAATATCATTAATAGCATTCTCAAGACAGCTATTATTATATATTAACTTTATTATAGCTGTGGACCAGCACTGAGACTATGGCAATAAGAAAGTACTGTAATTAATGAGGCTAAAAGGGAAATAACTTCAGTTGAGAAAGGGCAGTTACTTCTGTTGGGAACCTTTAGATACAAACCTGGTGTTCATCCTTCTTTTCCATCACATTCTGTTAAGAAAGGGACATGTTTGTGGCTGGACAGCACGCAGAGCTTACCAGGGTTTGTAAATGACTGCCAGCAGCAGAGGTGAAGAGATAGAGCCAAAGGCAAACCTAAATCTATGTCCCAGGCAGTTACTACTCCAAAAGAACCAGGTACACTCCAACAGGAGAACCTGCAGCTCCCCTGCCTTCACTGGTCCCTACTGGGATCTCCTGCATGCCAAGTGCCAGGCCTGGAAGCATTCCCTTTGCAGTTCTGTTCCCATGCCATTCCATCCCCTCCTTCCTGTGCCTTTCACCCACTTCCCCACAGCACATTCTCATCCCAAGCCACACATCCAGCTCAGCTCAGGGATCTTCCCTGTAGAGAACAAGCGGGTTTGGGAAGAGCCAAGCTTCCCTGTCCCTGCTAAAGCTGAAAAACATGGATTTGGCATTGCAGCTGGTGAAGGGAAGCCCCGCAGGGCCTGTATCCTCCATCAGCAGCTGAGCACTTGTGTTCACCCACTAGAGAGCGTGTGACTGCACAAAACCAGCACAGCATCCAGGCTCCTGAGGGATCCCATTGTCCAGAGACATGCAGCAGCATCCTCTGTCTTCTATTATGTTCTATTTATTAACAGAGTTCTTCAGAAAGCATCCTTAGCGTTCATGGCTCTAGCTGGTCCCAGGGCATTCAGTCCATCTCTTTTGGCTCATCAGCCAAAGCCCTTTACCACATGGCAACATTTATAGTGAGGGAAGTATCAAGTACCTGTTTCTTGCTCAGGAATTGCCTGGGAGCTGCTGGGACTTGCTGAGCCCAGCCTAAGGTCTGAGCAGCTTCCAGAGGAGAGGCAGGAACAGAGCCAAGGAGTGGGAGCTGGCACAGGTCGGAGTTCATCCCGTTTTATGCCAGCTGGGTGTTGCTGCTGTTCCTGAAGGGAACAGAAACACAGTTTTCTCTCCCTGTTCTGCACTTCACACAGTACAAAATAGTTCCACGTGGGCTTCGCTGACATTTCTGAACTTCTGTTGTCTCAGCTGAGCCCACAGAACAAGAAACACTCCCCCAAAGAGAAGAGCAAACAAAACATAGTGCATAGTTTGTTTGCTCCCATACATCCCATCAGAGGAAGTGGGATTTAACACAGGGGGCTGCCGTGTTCCAAGCAGGATTATGCCAGTGAAACAGGAGAGCAGGGATTAGCAGGGGGTCTCCCAGTGTAGGGTGCTGCAAGCCCTACCTCTGATTTACAGGCTGCAAAACCTTTAACAGCAAATCATCCCTGTGATTAGAGTGTTGGGTGCAAGGCTGCGCTGGGTACCTGGTAGGCATGCAGAAGGTGGGATGTGAACAGAGGAGAGCCCTGGGACACTTCAGCACTAGAAGCAGCCCAGGGGGGAGCTAAGCTGAGCAGTTTCAGCTCTGCAGAGCTGGGTAGATGGGCTTCTCCTGGCCTCCAGGCTGCCCGATGTACAAAGAGAGGTGAAGTAAATCCTCACCAGCATGTGAAGCTGTAAGAGAGCCCAGGAAACATCTGGGAGCTGTTCCATCTCAGGAGCAGTGAAGTCATCTGCTTTAGCCACTGATTTCAGTTGGCTGAGGAATGAAAGCAGGGTGCTGAGGCTGCTGCTGCCTGAAGAGCGGATGGGGAAGTCGTAGTCACTTCCTCCTGCAGATGTGAGGCTGCTCG
This sequence comes from Amazona ochrocephala, assembly GCA_039720435.1. Lineage (NCBI taxonomy): Eukaryota > Metazoa > Chordata > Aves > Psittaciformes > Psittacidae > Amazona > Amazona ochrocephala. The sequence goes on from CM077909.1 coordinate 120,034,118, forward strand.
CTGGGTACCACACAGCCCACACGCATCCTGCTCTCCGTGTGTGCCAGCAGCAGGGATGGGAGACAGCATTTTTCTTACTAGCACTTAAAAGAAGCCTGGGATGACTAAATGGCAGCAGTGGTACCTCAGAAATCATAGAATAGTTAGGGTTGGAAAGGACCTTAATAACTGCTTCGTTTCCTCAACATGGAGGACTTCTCTCTCCAGTCCTGTAATTGCTACACTAAAAGGATGATCAAATTTAAACATAAACCGCCCCCAAAATCCAACTCCTCAGGCTCTCCTCCCACACCTGATACCCTGAACCTATCTCCAGCTCCCAGCAAACACCTTAGATCTCAAGATGCCCCACTACAATGTGAGCAGATCTTGCTCTGCCTCAATTAAAATGCTGTGCAAGGAAGGAATGACACTGAGGCGCATTATACTTACACGAGTCAGGAGTATGCCAAGGTGAACATAGCCCTGAAGCTTAAGGTATGTGGGAGCTGCCAAAACTGTTCATTAGCTGACAGGATGAGGAGAAGTAATTGATGCATGAACAAAAGCAGCAACTCCTGAGAGCAAACCCAGCCTTGAAATCACTCAGTGAAGAGTTACAAAGTGCAGATGGTCTTCTGTAACCAAAGAGACAGCTTAAAGACTGAAGATCGAAGGTTGTTTAACTGAGGAGGCAGCTTGCAGAGCTTTATAGGTACAGAAGGTAAATTCACTCCTACCCTCTCTGTGCAAGATGTCTTTCCAGTCCAGAACAGTGCTTTGGCTGGACTGCAAGTGGAAATGGCTTGAGCAAGTCAAAAGATGCCCCTATTCAGATACCCCCTGCTGCTCACAATGGCAAAACCCAAATAACCATCAGCCAAGTTACACAAAACCCTACAGCAATGGGTAAAGCAGAGGCAAAGTAACAGCCTAGCAGATACTTCCAGCAAAAAGTGTTATCGCCAAAGAACTGCACATTAGGAACCCCCCCGGAGGCTCCAGCTCAGAAAGGGCATCCCAAGGCAAAGAGAACTTTAACAAACACCCAGCTTTAGTCCTGTGCTTTCATCACACATTTCACTGGGATTTAAATGTTGGCTTCATTTATGCACACTGAACTTTCCCAGTGCCTCACTGGATATGAGCCAAAGGAAATGGCTTGCAGCCTGCCCTGAAGAACCAGAGCGTTTCACCTTTAACACCAATGATTAAAGCAGTTTAAGCAGTTCCTAAAGGCAGTGATGCAGTAAGAAAATCCCTTTCCATCACCATTCCCTTTCAGGAAGGGCTCAGAATGATAAAGTGTTCACCCACACAACTGCCACAGACAGAGTTTTGTCAGGTGCTGGCACAAGTCCCTCTCCAACCTCCACTCTGTGAGGATTTCTTCTTTCTTTACCATGTTCTTACCATGGAGCTTTGAGCAACCTGGTTTAGTGGAAGGTGTCCCTGCCTGTGGCAGAGGGTTGGAACTGGATGAGCTTTAAGGTCCCTTCCAACCCAAATCCTGTGTTCACATTTCGAGCATCTCGGGTACAGATCTCCTCAAAGGTTAATCAGCTCCTACCTAGGCTGACAGGGCTGTGTATCCCCAGAGCAAGTACTAAGCCTGAGAACTAATCAAGGGGTGTTGGAGCTCCCTGGTAGCACTGAGCAGCTACTCCACTGTTGACACCAGCTGCTGCTTGCTGGTAGTTCTACATCCTGCCAGGAGACAGCTCTCACACCAGCACCGCTCCAGGAGCCTGCTCCTGTCTCCAAGGGTGCACCTGCAAACAGAGCAGCACACACAGGGGTGAGTTTAACCACTAGAGCCTTTCTCTAGCCACATTTCCCAAGGAAAGTGGAAATAGAGACTCCTTTGGCTATCTCCATGAGGGGATGGAGAGGATCCCTTGTGTTCAGGCAGCAGCACACCTGGGGTAGCAGAGCTAGAAGGTATATCAAAGTGTTAAAATCAAATAAAACCTCTGAAGTGCATAGCTGAGACAACTGCATAGGCCCAGGGTAAAGGTGTATTTGACTTGAGCTGAAGCTCATGATTCAGGTTTCCCCTTCTATGCTTTGTTCTAATCAAGTTTGGGGCTTCACGAACTGGGAGGAGTAGAAGAATATAGCACAGATACACTGTCATGTGGACAACAGTTTATTACACAATGAGCTTTTATATAAAACAGGAAACTGTGACAAAGTAGTAGCTAAACATCACAGTACCAGATAGCTAAACATCACAGTACCAGATAGCTAAACATCACAGTACCAGACCATGGGTCAAGCTGTAACATACCAGTTGTGAGTCACAGGACAGTTAATGCACAGGTACCTCTCAGGCATCAATAAATACTTCACTACTTGGTACCCTCCAGGAGCAAGGAGACAAACTCCAGCTCCTTTGCAGGTTGCTTCAAGCATTGCTGTCGCTCTGGATGTAACTACATTGATATCCATGTACCTAAATCCACCTTCAGCCTGAAGATCAACACATCCAGTTAATGATGCAAACATTAACAAACCTAATGTGTCTGTTCTGACCAAACCATGCAACCTGGGTATGTAAAGCAGTTTGGTTGAGCAGAACTGACAGAGATCAACAGAGTCGGCAAGCAGGTAAAGAGCCTGGCAGCCAGCCCAGCCTGGGTCTATCCATTGCCCTTGTTCATCAAAGCACTAAAGCACTGTATGGAAGTCACCTGCCTTTCCACAGAGGAGATCAGCTTCCTCTGGAGGTGCCTGGACCTTCTGAGCAGGGTTTCTTGTCAGCTTTAAAGTCACCACAGAAAAGCAAGGGCTGTGTCCAGGAGCACCAGGAGCACTCACCTGGCCTATTCATTTTCAGCCTTCCTCATGCCTTGCTGTGTGACTACCTACCCAATGCTACACCTGCTGTGAACAGGCCCTTTTCCTCACATCTCCACTTAGTGTTGTTCCAAAACATGAAATACCACCTTTCCAGAACTCAGAGCAGTAAAATCTTCAGTGTCTTACCTGCAGGAAAGATTATCCTATCCAGAACAATGCACCACAGCATGAACCTGTGACTTTGCTCCCTCTGACTATTGTAGTTCTCTCAAAGACAAGAAGCAACTCAGCTCAGGTTTGGTTTTCCCTGCACAGCTCTTCATCCATCTGTCAGCTGCTGCCACTCTGGGCCTCTGACCATGGGAGAGGAGAATGCAGGCAAAGCTGACTGTCAGCTGCATCCAAGGGACTGGAATGTCAGTGACTGATCCTAATACATATGTGAGGAAGGAAAGAAACTGAGGCTTGAAGGAGACATATTCTTAACACTGGAATATTAAACCATCATATCCTCAACCTCTGTAAAAGCCCCCTCTGCTCAGTTCATTTACATTATGTGTCATATACTCAACAGGAGGCTGCTACAACACATATGAACACATTAAACCTTACTTGAGTGCAGGATGTAAGAAGAAATCCGTGATACTGAACAACTGAGGCTGAAAGGAGAAAGGCATGTTTATCATTCTAGGGCTAATGGAGTTTTTAGTCATGTTAAATCTCAGAAGACATAGAAATTCATTTTCCATGTCACATCACAGACATTGCTGCTTAGAGAACCTGAGCTTGTCAGGGAGAAGGAATTCCAGTTCAACAGTATCATCAGTGGTCTCTACAGGTACATTGCTCTCTTCCACAGGGGGTTGGGAGTTCCCTCCTTCATGCCTTGAAGCTAATATCCCATTGCAGGAACACGCCTCTGGTTGTCTGATGCTGTCTGAGCAAACATGGTTTGGAAGGTAAATGCCCGGGCAGGAATTTGGCTGGCAGTGACTAGGGATGAAGTATTCAGTTGCCACTGGAGTCAATTCCATGTGATTAGGAAAAGGATTATTGGCCAGGCAACAGGTCTGGAGGCAGTTGTTGGTTTTGAATCCATGATGAAGGCCCAGTTTAGCAATAAGTGGCTTCCCAACATTAACTTCCTTTCTTTCATCCACTGTATATTCCATTCCTGGGTACTCATAGTGCAAGCAAACGGTGAAAATCAAGTGTTCCTGCAAAAGAAGGAGGGAAGAAAAAGTTATGCTTCTTCCCCAGATAGACAACACAGGAAACACTTAAAGCAGCACAGCCTTCTGCAGAAGGAGACTAACCTTTGTTGGGCAAGACTTGTTTACTGAGGACCTCTTTTGGGTTTTGGCTCACCTGATAGGGTTTATTTATAGAGGCACTCTGATTACACCAGCTGCCAAAAGCACTGGAGGTGAAATACCAAGTGATGTCCAACAAAGGTGTTCATAACACAGATACAGAGGTAAACTCAACAGTGCCACAGTGTCCTGAGGAGAACCTCATACCCAACAGCACAAGCTGTAATGGAAGATGATACGCAACGTATTCATCTCCTACTAATGACATGTAAGATGCTGCTCTGCTTCAGATCATGTTCTTGTACTACAGGGCACAAGAACATCCCCACAGAGGGCAACAGATGATCCTCACAAAACTAATCACCTTGTCAAAGTATAGGCCTAGGAAATACAAAGTGGTTTGTACAACAGTGTCAGGATTGCACAGGCATTGATGAATAATCCTTACTAACCCTTAGTTTCTGCAGCGAGCTTAGCCTGGTGTAGAGGCAGTGCTTGGGAAGGTCCTTTGAGACTAAATAGCTTCCAGTTTCCTCAGGAGTTCCTCTGTTGGCCTCTTTAGGATCCACATCCAGGTCCTTTTGCAGGGAAGAAAAGATGCAGTTTGATATGGACAAACCAGGGGAGGGAGATCACCAAGACAGCAAGAGGGAGCACTTACTAGTGCAAAGTCTGTAACGTAGGCTCTGCAAACCACTATCTCAGGTGGCTGCTTTACTATCCGTGTGTAGATGATCATGACATTGGAAAACTCGGCTGCAAACCCCAGCTGGATCTGAACTCCACACTTGAATTCCAGGTACATGCTTTCTGGAAGCTCTGCAAGTAAATAACACAAAACTTAACCTGTGTGTTCTCTATTTATGATGGGTTTCAAAGTGTAGACCTCCTCTTGCTGCCCTCCTCTACCTACTACAGGTTTGCACAGACACTGCCAGAGAGCTGCCTCACCTTCATAAGAGAGCTGCCTCATCACAGATATACCTTTGTACAAATATAAAGGTTATTCCCTTCCCAAATTCCACACACATTTTCTCCTGTGCATGGCTTAAAACAAACCACAACATTATGTCTTGGTAATCTTTGCATTTCGATCACGTAACACAGAAGAATTAAGGGCTGACACCCCAAATGAAAACCTCCATCTGTGATAGATGCTGCCTCCATCACCAGTTCACAGAGACTACGGGGAGATTATCCCAGGAGGAGACATCAGATGTCTCTCTTCCTCTTATTCTTCCCACCATCATCCAAAAGCAGACTGTCCCATACCATGAGCTTTGGCCCACTGGAGGTTCCGAGCCTGGGTCTCTGCAGAAGATTCAGTCTGTTGAATGGGATCAGTCAGTGCCCGCTTCTCAGACAGACTGCTGCGGATCTCCAGAGCCTGCTTGCCTTTGGTAAGGTGACACTTGCCCATATCTAAAATGAGATGCACATAGTTAGTTTCAAAATGAACACTGCTGAAACTCTAACTGAACTGAATACACGGCTGTGGTTATGCCAGTGTCAGCACATCCATAAAAACATGTCGTTTTAGAAGCATTCATTGCTCAGCTATTCATCACTTCAGGATAAAGCAGCATGCCAGGTGCCTGCAGAGGATTTGTATGTGTCCTACTCAATGCGCTCACATGTTCTTCAAAACCAGCCCCAGCGGTACCCAGTTCTGATTCAGTAAGGTCCCAATTGAAGTGACTCATTTCAAGCATGTGAATAATCCCATTGGAGATGAATTTCTAAAGATCTGGAGGCAAGCAGAGTATTTTTGGAGGTTGGAACCAGATGGTCTTTAAGGTCCCTCCCAGCCCATTCTATGATTTGAGGGTCAATACTGGTTATTTAACATCACCACTAATGACCTGGTGACAGGACAGTGCAGGTGATTAAAAACTGAGAGGAGTGGCTGATGCACCAGAGGGCTGTGCTGGCATCGGAGGGACCTGACAGGCTGGAGAACTGGGCAGAGAGGAATCTCATGGATTCAACAGTGTCCTGTGCCTGGGCAGGAATAACCCCATGCACTGGTACAGAAAGGGGACTGATGTACTATAAAGGACCTTGGGCACCTGGTGGACACCAAGCCAGCAATGATTCTTGTGCCAAAGGCACCCAGCAGGAACAGCATTGCCAGCAAGCGCTGACCATTCACATGAAGGCTCTTTACATGGAACGCTTTGACTGTGAACACTCCTCTGGAACATTTTCAAATGGCATCAATGCACTCCCAACACCCAATATCTGGTAATGGTGACAGCAGTGGTTTTCACACTGCCTGACAGATAAATCTGTCTCTCCACTCTGAGTTCAAGGATGAGATAAGCAATAGGTCACACAGAACATCTCCGGCACGTGACATTAGCCTGGCAGTATGGACAAAGCAAGAGGCAGTTGGATTTTACTCCTGCTTTGAATAGGCCTATAGGAAGAACGTGGGATAAAAACTAAGGATGTAGTATATATATTTACTACTGATGCTGAGATGAAGGGATTGCAGGGAAACCGCAGCAGAACATCACCCACAAAGAACAGAACCTTACACACACAGCTCTTTGTTAACGCTGCAGCTAGTCCATGCTTTGAGCACATGTTTGCACAGAAGCAATACACTTCCCCTCAACAGTTTTCACCTCAGCACTTCTCCCATCAGCTATACAAGACAATTACTGAAACAGGCATATTAAAACAGTGCATTGCCCTTTATAGTGCACTTGTACCTTTGATTGTCATCACTAGAGCACTCTTTGGTAGGTAGGACTCAGTTGTTTAAATTAAATGGAAGTGACTGGACACTAAAAGAGTGATTTTTACGGATGGGCAATTTAAATCTAAATGGCGAAGGACACTCAGAACAAAGAAGGCTCACTAAAAAGCAGAGGATAAAATTGATCACCATTAAAGAAGCTCAAATCCCTTTATAATATCATCATCTTTGTTCACGTGCTGCCCAGCAGCACTTGCTTCTTGATAAAAGCTGCTATTTCAACAAAAGGGCTTAAAGCAGACACTTAAGCACAGCAGCTGTTAGCAAACCCAGGCTGAGAAGAGTGCAGGAAGCTGGAGCTCACCTTCTGCCACCTCATCGAGCAGCACAGTAATCTTCTTGTCTTCCAACAAGCGATCCTTCAGGAACTTCATGAAGATTCCATTGGCCAATCCTGACTGCTGGATTTCAAAAGCTTCTGCTCCCTGGCACCTGCAAGATCAGCAGTGTCAGACAAGGGAAAACACTGAAACATCTGCATGAGTAAGATCAACATGAGGACTACAGGAGTAGTTATGTTGGGAATGGGGGAAAGAAACCCCACAGTTTGAAACCCAGGTTGTGTCTAAGGCCAACCTGCTCTGCATGTCCATTTGCAAGCAACACATCCTGAGGAGAATTCACTCACAATCAGACCACAGACCAGAGCTGATGTCAAACTACTTAGATGAGAACTCCTACAAGTAACCATGAGCAAAAGATCAGGAAGCCTGCCCAGCAGTTCCTGGTTTGCTGAATGCACCGGTGTCACCCTGGATCTGCATGGGAACACTGGGAATCATTGCATATATATTTCCACAGTCAGTTGACTATGGAATGATTCAAAAAAAGAAGGAAAAACAAAGTCCCAGACGGGTATAAATGAGTGATCTTTAACACCACAGTTAGTGTTTTGCTGGGACCGATCAGCTGTACAATCACTTCTGGCTTCAAACCTTTGTGGCATAGCAGGAGAAAGATTTCCTTACGTGGCATATCCAAAGACAATGTTGGCTGTAACCTTCAGAGCATCCAAGATGAGAATCGTGTCGTCGTATTCATTTCTGCAATAAATGGAAAGACAAGAAAATACAATGTAACAAACTGCAGTTATTCAAATACCAACCAGCAGAGTTCAGAACAGTACTTCTCTTTCTCTCCTGCAGTTCTGGAATGAATCCTGACTGCTGACACACAAAGATCTTCATGGAGACAATGCGCAGACACAGTCAGGTATCACACACTACCCAGATGAGGCAGGCTGCACTAACCAAGAGAGTTTGGTTACAATGGCTTCAAAAGTGATCTCTGATAATCAGACAGTTTAGGGTGTAACAAACCTGTAGGAGTTCTTAATTTTATCTGGGTTTTTGGGCTTTTACCCCCCAAGCACAGCTTGGCTTATGTAGCCATACTTTCACAGCAGACTGGGAAGCTGAATTGGGCCACTGGCATTTCATTAGCAATGAAGTTTAAAACATTAAAACATTAAAGCTGCAGCAATTTTCTCTTGCTAAATATTCCTCAGGGACCAATTTGCAGAAGTGCTGAGTGAAGAGGGATTTCAAGTGCAAGTTGAAGTAGTCTCTTCAGCTGGAAAGAAAACAGTGCTTTGTTTAGAAAAATCCAATAACCCAGTTGGGTTTGAAGCTCTAAAGAAAGATACAGCATCCCCAGCATAAAACCAGGGCACAGAATCAATGCCTCTGAAGAGATCTAAAAATAAGCACTTCACTCGAGCCCTTCTGTCAAATTAATGTGCCTTTGATGATATGGATTCTCCTTCCTCCCTGTAATGATGAAGATGGTTAATGATGCAAGGGGACAGTGTGATTCTTCTTCTTCAAGATGCCTGATTCTATGATCTCAGTTTTATTAGATAAGACTGATGTTTCCTAACCTTCAAAGAATAACAAAAGAAGAAGAAATAAATGTCCTTCAGATCAAGAAGCAAGGGTCTACCCATGGAAACAAAGTCTAATCACTAGCTTCACGTTTCCATCCAAGGCCAAAGGCAAAATAAGCCTATAAATGAATCCCACTGACTTTAAGAACACTTGGTGTTAACGTGCTGCTGCAGTGAATAAACTGAGCTTCACAGCTGGTTCCCAAACTACAGTCATTACACCCTATCATGAGGCAAAACCATCTCTCATGCACCCAGTGTCAGCTCTCACTATTCATGGATGATGGGACTGTACCTTTTCCGACACATATCCAGCAGGAACACATTCAGTCCTGTCTCCTTCTCCTGCATCCGTTTGAGGATGTTCTGCACACACAGGCAGTTTGCAGAGCGATAGGGATTTGGAGCATCAACAGGAACCATGAAGCTGTTCCCATAGTTTTCATAGCCATGGCCAGCATAGTATAACAGACCTGAGAGTTTGAAACACACATGACTAAAAACACAGCTCAAGAGCACATTGGACGTTTTAGGATGTCAAACATTTCATGCATGTGTGTCTGAGGGAGATTAACATCATTCAATCTACTCCAAGCAGGGTGCTTAATGCCTTTGTTAATACAGGAAGGAAGGGGGAACCACATTAACATCAACTTCACAACACAAAGACACAACAAATTAAAAGATACCAAGCAAAAACCTCATGCAATAGGATAAATTAGATATTGTCATCAATATATACATCCCTACGAAACTTGAGTATTCAGCCCTGTGCTTTGTAAAGGAAAGCAAGCCAGAACTACAGCCCTTCAGACCAAGCCTTTGGTTCTCTTTTACTTCAATTAAATTCTTCACTTTACTTCTCTTTTACTTTTACTTAAGCCCTTAAGTCATTAACAACTATGCCAGGATCTTGCAAACTGCTCCATTCAATCAACAGGGCCGAATTCCTGCTTATGGGAAACAGGCATAGGCAAGGCAAGTGGGCAGCAAGTCCATGCAAGGGAAGTGATGGGATGCAAGGCTTCACTTGAACAAAGAGCCTCAATCCAGCTACCAGAGGCTTGGGAAATGGCAACAGCTTTATTCAGTTAGACGTCAGGTTTTTAAAGAGCACAGAATTGAAAGTGTATCATTACCTGGAGGTGTTCAAGGTTGGATGGGGCTTGGAGCAACCTGGTCTAGTGGAAGGTGTCCCTATTGGAACTGGATGAGCTTTAAGGTCCCTTCCAACCCAAACCAGTCTGACTCTGTGAATAACCTGAACAAATAAAGGTACTATTGGGCTATTTATAAGGTTCAAATGGTTACCTGAGACTAGGTAGGTTCAAGAGAGTTAAAAAATGAAGTTAAGCACCAAGTGCATGAGGAATGTCAGGTCCTAAGTTAAAAGGAAACAAATGTGATTTCCACAGAGTTTGGATCTGGACCCAAATCAAGGCTGTATTTGAGGTTCTACAGATCAGGTTTATGTTAGATTAATGATTGGACTGACTGAAGAAAACATGCCTCTAATATAAATCATGAGTATTTCCTCAATGAACAGAAATAGCTCAGAAATAGCCACCACATTTCTTCCCTATCCTTGGCAGGTGACTGTGCTGTGCTTATCTGATGAGTACCTGCAACAGTTAAGCTGCTGAGCTCAAGATCAGAAATAAGTCTCTGAATACCCAAGGCAAGCACAGTAAACATGTTTGGAGGAACTCATTAGACACTTCGACACCATGATTTTAAGTAGGCTCAAGTTCCTCACAGACGTCAGCATCTGAGTGGTATCTGCCTCTCTCTTACAGAAAGCAGCCTAACAACTATTTTTAGCCCTTAAATAGATGGGTCTGTGCTTTTACCCTTTGTGGTATACAATATTTATTGCTCTCTACCTTTAGAGCAACATAAACTAAGACATCAGAGGCGAAAACCATCACCACTTTGTCTCTTCTGGAACATTTCTTATCTGAAATGCCACTTTCCTGGCAGTTAGCAGGAATTACAATGTCATATCAAGCATCAGGAATAGGTGTAACAGGCACTAAACAGAAGTGGCCACTATGCCTCTTCTATTTGGAGCTGTGCCCACTAAAAAAAGCAGTAAATCATCATCTATTTGTGCACCGACAGCATCTTTTATATGCCTGAAGCCATTAATATCCAGGAAGAACAAAGACCATTCGCATTGAAAACACTACTCAAAGAGTGCTCTCCTTACCTTCCAGAAATGCCAGCCTGCTGGAAAACACAACTGCAAACACAAGCCTTAGAAGAGCTTTGCTATGGGGCTGGTGAGAACTCATTAAAGCCTGTCAGTACTAAACTCATGTCCATTAGAGACAACAATTGTTACAGAAAACAACTGAGAAGGTGCAAGAACCTAAAAGCTCACCCCAATGTATAAGCACACCTCTTGCCAGGGCACAGAGAGAAACTGCTATCAGAGAGCCTGCTAAACCTCACCGCCCTACTTAGCCTTCGTGTCGTGCGAGTTTTGGCTCTGACATAAATACCCAAATGTCAGCTCAGCCGGTTCTGCTCAGGCAGAGCATCAGGTAACACTGCAGTGAGAAAGGCTCACTAAGAAATGATCTGACCTTGTGTTCCAAAACAGAATCAACTCGTGCTGTCCTAGGAGGGCATTGCTGCAGGAATTGTGCTGTTGGAACAGGTCAAGTGGCACAACTTTGGGGTCTCTGTTCTACATCGTTTCAGGTGGCATTTATGCAACTTAATGACCAACCGGTGGCAGCCAGCAGCACCCTCCTCAAAGCCCACACCAGAACTTCCCTTGCACTCCAAGCCAGGTCGTTCAAGGCTTTTCCAAGCTAGGCATGAAGGTTTCTGCTCTGAGCATCAATCCCACAAGCTCTGTCTTGTGCTTTGACTCTCAAATAGTCTGTAAGGGATAATGTGAGTTCTTCTCTGGTTTATTCTACTTCTTTAAAGTGCACAGCCACAACTTACAGGAACTACACTGTCATTTACATAAACAAATTTCTTCTCAGTTTGCTTTGTGAAGCAGAAATCCAGGTTTGCACAACTCCCTGTCAAGGGCATTATGGATAAGTCTGTGCTTGCCAGGCTGGAATCACAGTAAGGATTAACCTCAAACCTTTGGCACAAAGGAAGAAGGTTAAAAGATGTCCTGCTCTCCTCACCTAACACCTGGTATCAGAGTGCAGCTCACTGTAAAGGCAAAGAAAAGCCTCCCTCTGCCTCTGTTCTTTACAGAGCGAGGACTGAGAGCAGAGCAGCACTTCCCAAAGAGAAGAAATCCAGAAGGAAAGAGCATTCTGCAGGCATTCCAGCAGAATGGCAGAGGATGAGTGGAAGGGTGCCACCAGCAAGCCCACAACATATTCTGTATATTCCATGCTGTTCCCCACCAGAAACGCAACCCAGCAATCCAAGGATGCCAAGGAATTAGTCAGCCCTAACCAAACCATCATCTGCAGGCATGGGAAGGGAGGAGGACAAGGAAGAAGATGATGTTGAAAAGCTCTCCTAAAGGCAGCAAGGACTGCTGCCCAGGACTACACCTAGTCTTGAAAGCTGTGTAACTGCAGTGTACAACCAATCTACTACTAGCTTGTTTCCATAATACACCAGTACAGTCAAAGGGCATGCTGGTGGGTGTTTTTAACTTACTTTTCCTATTCCACACACATGCTATTTACCATGAAGTCTGTTTTGCTGTCACTTATAGTGAGCTGGCAGAGGTACATACCAGATGTGTGTGCACTTGATGCATCCCAAACCTGACCTACTTCTGAGGGGTATCACATGTTCTTACCATACACTCCTTTGTCCAAGAGAAGCAGAAACTCATCCACTGCATTTCTCATCTCGGGCTCAGTGAGATCCAGCAAGGAAACAACTTTGAAATCCAGCTGCCTCAGCAAGTTGGTCAGTTCGTAGACATCCACCATGGGAGCCTTGAGCTGGGGATGGTTCCGGTAGCTCATATTCCCTATTAACAGAGCTACCTTGTCTGTTGCTGCAGAGAGAAAGCAAAACCAAAACCACATCAGGTTTATATATTCCATGGGTTCAACTCCTTTAAAGTGAAGTTTCTCACTTCAGGCACAATATTTTATATGATTTTAAAGCACAGCTCCTGAATTCCCCCAGGCAAAGACATTCATACACATGAAAGTTCTGATGGCCACTAAACCTTCCCCAAACCCTCACATTTTCTTCTGCTTCTTAAAACACAGACAAGAATCCACCACACACAAAGCACCACTTTCACATCTCCATCTCCCTCAAACATGGTACGATTAGGTGGAAACTTTTACAGGTCACAAGTAAGAAGTCTTTTCCCTGTTTGTTAGGGCTTCTTTTCACTTACACTCCTCTCACACTGAGGAACATGAAAGTGGTACACTTCTCACAGAGGCCAGCAGCCTCTTCACCTGGTTCAGCATCCAGAACAATGTGCCTGAGCACACTTGAGTCTACCATGCAAGAATGCAATTAAAACCCCCAGCAACTACTCTTCCCAACCTACATATGTTATCCATCTATCTTTATGAGCTTCAGCTCAGCATCAAAGCATCCATGCTGAGGAAGAGCTGAGCTTGCAGCGACTCATCCCCTCAGCAGACTGACTACCAATCCTTTCTATCACCCCACCCCAATACCACTACCTCCAACTGTCCAAGTATTCAAAGTAAGAGAGGAACATGCTGGCTAAGGCCCTGGCCAGAGGAATCTGAAACAGTAAACTGAAACAGATCAGAAGTTGTAGACACTCCACCGAGTCACTAAAAATACTGGTGCCCTCACCACATTTTACCCCTGAAAGGGCATGCAAGCATTAGAAAAGGCTATAAAAATACACAGAAGTCTCTCTCCCTGCAGCTATTCATGCGTTATTCACAACTATTTCACTAGCAGTGGCAGAAAAAGCCATGTTCTGAAGCCAAAGCTATTTCCTAGATGTGAAACATGTATGTTCATTACAGCTACAAACTACTTACCAACAGGTCTGTGGTCTGCCTGTTCTTGCAGCTCTGCTTGAAAGAGATGGGAAGAGCAGATCATCAGTAACTACAGTCATAGCTGCAGTGTCAGAAACGAACTGCATGTCCTGTACAGCTACAGGCTATTGGCACTGCTACGCCTCATACATTACTGGTTTAAGGCAAGAAAACGCTCTTTCTTTTTGTTTTGGTGGGGTTTTACCTGGTTTCCTTCACTCTCTTTTCCAAGCTTATCACTCACCTGGTTTCTGAAGATCACTGAGGTCTTCTGTGAAGAAGCACACCAATAACATCAGTTTAAACAAGAAGAACCAATTATTTCATTAATAAAAATATAAGTGATTATTAATAGAAGCCAAAGTACCTTTCTAAAATACTTCTGGCTTTGCATTTCTGCAAATCTAAAGCTTTCATATGATTATTCCACATGCGGAGAAGAGAAAGTCCTACATCAATATACTAAGCTCTATACAGCATTCTAATAGAGTAGATCTCAACAGAAAAGGGTGTAAGCCATTCTGTGCCTCAGTCCCACAGGCATGCAAGCAGCTTGAATGGATAAGGAACAGAAGCACCCACATGTGTGAAGGACAGCAACATCCTAAGCAAGAAATCTTGCTTTGTAAAGCCCAGATTCCAGATACAGTTGTCAAACACTGAGCTATCACAGGCAGGGTATGGCCAGAAGGGATGCTCTAAGCAGCCTGATCTCTTTATATATGATCCCCTGTGATGTAAATACTTGCTTTAAGATGCTCGAAGGGATAGTGTCAGCACTAAGTTCTTCCTCCCTATTGCAGCAATATAAAGGAAAAGAGAAATTGTCCCAGTAAGGGTGCTGGAAACAGCTCTCACAGACAGAGCTGACAGTGGAACTGCTCCATCCAGTTCTCTAAGGTCATCCAGGTTCCTAAACACCTTCAGACTTTCTTGCCGGGATGTTGCCTCCTGAGCCCAGCCAAAGAAATCTCAACATCTTCACATGCCACTAGAAACAGGACACAAACCCAGTGCAAAAATCAACTTCAAATACTACAGAAGAAAGCAGCTTGGTTTTCATCCCATGTGCTTTAGATCATGGTATTAAGGCAAGAAGAGAGAAGCACGTGCAGAAGGAACATTGCATCACACATTAGTGATTTCAAATAGACTAAAGCTCTTAACCCACGCATGCTTTTCAGCAACAAACCTTCATCCCCATCATTTAGTCTTACAAACTGATTCACAACTGAAGATGTATTTACCTTCTGAGCACTCCACTGCCATAGCTTTCCTTCCTTGGGTTCAAGGGGGAAAAATTGGAAGACAATTGCTCTCAGTTGCGAGAGTGAGCACACAAAGTGGGAGAGAAAATCACCTCTGAGCTTCTCTGCAGTCTTCCTTGTTTCATAGCAGCAGCAATCAGCACTGACCACAACACTGTGCAGCATGACTAAGCCTCAGGAGTACTAAACTAGGGTATTTCTTAGGATATGCAAGAACTTTCCCTATGAATTATGCAATAGAATGATCTGGAAGCTGCACAAACAGATCTTTGCCTCGTTAGTTTACTTCAAATACATGCACTCACACTAAATCATGTTGTATTCACTTGTTCTGCTTGTTATGAATAACCTCACCTGTCCTCATTGCTGAAGGACTCAGTTTAACACAATCTGTACCTCTAATAAGGGTCTGTAGGCTTAGGGAAGGAACTGATACATCAGGTAACCTGTATCAAGCACAAAAACTCCTTACCTATAACAACTTCTATCTTGTTGCTGTCCTCATCTTCCTGGTCATTGAACACGTGGCACCAGTATGTCCCTTGATGCTCCACATCCACGTAAGTTACCTGCACAAGCATCGTCACAGTCATTCCACCAGACCCCAGAAGAATTCCTGTCTCAGTTTCATTTAAATCCACTTGCAAGAAAGGGTAAAAGCTAAAAGCAAAGCCTGACCCGATCCAAAACTGCTGACACCCTCATTCCTCAGTGAGCAGGACAGCACATGCCTCCTAGCAATCCACCTCAGAGGCTTGAAATGCCTTAAGCACTGAATGCAAGAGCTCATACAAATCAGAGTGCTCTGCAGGGCTTTCACTCTACTGATACTTCATCTGTGTCATGTCCCAGCAATCCAAAGTACACTATAGCCTTATGTCCCATGACTACCACCTGGAACACGCTCAGGATTAAAACCATGCACCCAAGAGCCTCAGAACACTATTGGAAAGGGACTAACAGCTTTCAGTGAGCACTCCAATAAGAGGTTACCAAGGCTATGAATTAACTTGTCTTCTTCAAGGAAGCTTTATGTGATAAGTCAAGCAGTTACGCACTAGTCCTCCAGGGCTGGCTCCTAGTAACTTACCATATAGACATTTTTGCTCCCATTTGCCAAGGGAAATCCATTTTTGAACCACTGGTACTGAGGAATTGGGTTTCCAACAGCTCCACACTCCAGCACCAAAGCATCCCCCACTGCCAGGCTTTGGGCCTGAGGCTGGACACAAATGCGCAGTTTGTTTCCAGGTAAACCAGTTAAGCTCCCTTAAAAAGTGAAAAAAGAGGGAAGAAAACAGGAGAGGAAGGGTGAGACATCATATAGGCTAATAAGAATTGATGGTGTATGGTCACATCTTCCTGTAACTCCAACAGGCTGGTTTAATAGCAATGAAATTCAGCTACTTGTCCAGGAGGAGTACACTAAAAACATCAGCCACTGCCATGACCCAAATAGAAATGTCTTGGGGAACAAAAGCTATTCAGAACACCTTAAATGCACTAAAGAGTCAGCCAGCTGCTGTGATGTAAGTTTCTATACACGACAGCATTCATCTTTAGGACATCCACCACACAGAGGAGTGCTGCACTGAGAAGATTCGTGGTATTCACGTATCAGTTTAAGTGACACACACTCCAGCAAGCCCAGCCCCACTTGTAAAGGTCACACCAGTGATCTTTTCTCTCAGCTGCAAGGTCACTCATCTCTGCTGTTAGACTACGTGTGCAGACACATGCTTTGTCATCAGAGCTATTCGTGACTGACAACCAGAGGGTGATGACATTTTCCTTTGCACAGTGAAATAAAGGGAAGCAGTGATCCAGGTATCTCTGTTCTACCAGTGGCTGAGCTGCGTGGTGCATCATAAACTTGTGTTTCAGAGGTTTTACAAAGAGCTGTTTCATATTTATGATCAATGTCGAACAGTAGTTTTAAAAGAAAGCTCTATTTCCTAATGCAGACTTGGTACTGGTAAAGAGACTGGGAGATACCTGTTTGTTCTGTGACAAACAAACCCTGGTGTGCCACGTTCTCTACCAATGGTATTGGGTTTTTAATTCCTTACAAAGGAAAATGTCCTAATTTAATATCAGGATCTTCCAACAGAATATAAAGAATTAATTAAGTAAGGTGAGATGGGAAGGAACTGCTGCTGTAGTCAAACAGGATTAGTCTTTGAGGACAGGAACTCAAAAGTTACAGGTAGTGAAAGATAACATGAGATCAAAAGATAACATGGTTTCTGTCTCCCTTACCTGCCATTTACAGGCCCTTGTTGGTACATCCTGTTGTTGTACCACTCACAACACACACTAACCAGCTTGTCCCTGTATCTTTTGGGATCGTATCTGGCTGCCTCACTGGTCCCAAGCTCACAAGACAGCTTTGGCAGAATAGAGCATGCTCGAGCGCTCAAACAGAAAGCAATGAAAGAAGAGGAGAAGAAGAGTATCTGAAAAAAGAAAGCAACCAAAAGGGAGCAGGAAAAGGGGAAAGACAGACAGTCAGCAGCTGAAATAGAAGATTTCATACTTAGTCATGACTTACAGCAGTGGTATTGTCAGTATTGCCTAGTTCAACTGAAAAATCAGCAATCCCAGGCCAAATGTTCCAGGAGATGGAGAGTGTTCACTCAGTGCAAGCACTACATGCCCCCCTCTAAGTCTTCTTGGTAGGACTCCAAGAGGGGAAGTTACAGGAAGAAACCATCTTTCCTGCCCCTAGTCCTTTCACCCATTACCAAGGCCCAAACACAGTAAAATTCACTCCCACTATAGTTCCTGGCTGGCCAAGAGTCACGGAACATAAAGCAAGGCACTAGGCTGTGGATACCTGCTGCCCTTTAGGCTCCAAAACTCCTGCCACAAGTGTGAAACAGTATACTGCTGGTTTTCCTCAGGGGTTCTTTGGAAGTAGTCATTACAAGGTTATTCAACTCAGCTTCCTGGTGCAAGCAGCACCACCTAAACCTGCAGGTTTCTACCTGAGTAGAGCCTGGAGTAGAAGCAGGAAAAGCAGAAGAAATCATTGCTTAGATAAGGGACGGGGAAGATGTGGAAAGGTCACCCCAAGTGACACTGCAATAGCTTTTTATCTTTTACCAGAAGAACAGTTCTCTCTGTCTCTTTTCCTGACATGAGTAATTTTTCTACGTGGGATGCAAGTAGAAAACACCTTTGACTCATGATAAGAGATGAAATAAGTACTCTTCACAGCCTGAAGGCACTGTAGTTGAGTTCTAGCTCACACATCTTCAGGCCAATAAGCAAGCAAGTCCGGGCTATTTAATGAGGGAGTTTATAAAGTGCAGGAGTCAATGCCTGTGTAATACTGAGCATTCTGTAAAGCAAATAAGAAAGAACACACACCCAGAAAACCCACAATACAAGCAGAGCTGTCTTCAAGCCAGTGCCATAAATTCCTATGGACTTGCACAGCACAGCTCAATCAGTAGGGCTTTTTAGGCAGGTTACACACACCTGACTGTTAGCTGACCATTGATAAACCTCATGAAATGCAATTCCCACCAAAAAGACTCAGTTTAACTCCAGCGTTTCTTCCTCTCATAGGTTTCTTTCAGTAACTTGTTGGCCTGCCTTCACTGTTAGCTGGGTTGGTTACAGGAAGTTGTAAAGAGTGCATTAGACTGTGTGTGGTTTTAATCAGGCTTCTTTCCCACCTGTGCAAGACAGCAACAGGGAGCCCAGTCCCTCTAGAAGAGGGAAGGTAGACTTCCAGCAGACAGTGGTTTGGCCACTCACCATGAGGTGTTCCCTGGAGATGACAGACTTCCAGGTGTGCCCAGCGACTGAACACGAAGGAGGATTCACTGTTCACTCGGCAGATGTAGAAGCCGGAGTCGTTCACACTCACTGGATTAAAAACTAGCTCTGGAGAATTGCCATTGGGAACCTGAGGTACAGGTGAACCAAGGAAGAGATTTAATCTAAACCTGGATCAAACTTGGAATGCTTATTTCAATGCCCATAGCACCTTCCCTTGCCGAAAACTTTGGGATGAGGAAGTCTTGTTCTGTGTACTTCAGTAGCTCGGAGACAGGCTTCCTTCCAAGAACCATTCACATGCCCCTATTTAAGACCCTTCTGAGCTCTGAAGCCTGCTGAAAGCTCTTCCTGAAAGCAAGGATTTTTACCTTTCTCCACAAATAACTTGGAATGATTTCTTAAGCACTATTCCAACCTGAGTGTGTGTTACATTCAGCTCTACTCTTAGGATATCTGCAACTATGATCAGGAAACTGTAACATTCTTTCACAGAGAAAGAATTTTTTACTACATCTATACTTCCTGTCACATTCCAAGATTAGCCTCCGAGGATGATCTGAATATAAGGAACCACCTTATCATTTTCCATATTGATAGGGTCATTAGGCAGCATTTCTTACACTTCTATTTTATTAGTATATGTAGCAATCTCCTCTCATTGCAAATAAGTCTCTAAAGGTATCATCCCAAACCATTCCCTATTATTTCCACCATCAAACCCTCTGTATTCTGTATCAACTGTTACCTCTTTCTCCTGCTTGAACCACTGGTAATGCACAAATGGGTGTCCTGTTGCCCAACAAGACAGCTTGACCATCTGTCCAGGGAGCACTGATTGAGAGTCTGGCTGCACAACAATCTTTATCGCTTTAAAGAAGAATTTACACATGGGAAGGTTATTAACAAATACAATTCCTCTACTGAAATTTGCATTTAAGCTGTTCTTTGAGCAAAGAGTTTCTGTCATTAAATAGATTTGGAAAAGAATTAGTTCGTATTGTGTATACATACAATTCCCACTTGTTACATGGCTTTGAGACATTCAGTTGTTAGGCTTCAGATTAAGATTAGGCACAGCCTGAGGACGGATCAGACCAGTAAGAGTTTAACTACAACAGTGTGGTTTTCTGCTATTCCTCATGCAGCCTTCCTAGCCAAAACGCTGCTTTCAGTGTTGTGTCTGACTTCTGTAGAGCACAGGGCTGGGGTTTTCTGTTGCCAGCATGCAAGGTAAAACTTTCCACTTCAGATTTTAACTGCCAGGAGGGAGCATGGGTGAAATTCTGACACCGGTTTGATATCGTCCAGTTATTTTCTTAACCTCAACCATCCCAGAGATCTTGTTACAGCATGACCCAAAACCAGATCCACCGATACAACCAAGGTCATCAGAAGAGGACATTTTTCTAACAGAGAATGCCTGAGGAAAGAAACTGTAACAATGTGATCAATGGCTGAAACCTGAGCAGAAACCCCTGTGGTCTTTGTTAATCACACACTTTGGCTAGCAGGAAGTGGGCTGTGTTAAGGTCCACACACAATCCTATTCTGAAATCGTTGGTCACACAGGCAGCTATTCCAAAGCATCCATAAGACTTGAAAATTCCCTGCCTCTCTCTAAACAAGTTCCCTCTATACCCTAGTCCTGAAGATGACCACCTCAGTTCCTCACTGAACACTTCCTCTGCTGTTTTTCATAAAGGGAGTGTGTTAAGCACCAGTTTTGAGCATCACCATCATCTAACATCAGCCAAGACAAATAGGAATGATACTACCTCATTTGAATGGGCAGAAAACCGAAGCTGAGTTGCTCTTTCCAAAGCCTTCCACTTTGGTTTAATCCCTCCTGATCCGCACAACTAACACCTAGGAAAGCAGTTGAGCAAAAGAAGTTCTCTGAAAGATCAGTATTCTGCACTCCTTGGAAGCATTACAAACCAGTTCTAAGAACCTGATTCATAGTTCCTTCACAGTTTCATTTATCTTCTTGCCATTCATTCAACACTCTACAGCTACTTCCTGCAAAGCATCACACAGTGTAATGGTTCAGGAAGAAAACCTCCTGGCTCCCTTTTTGGAATGGTTACAGAGATACACAAGTACTTCATTTGCCTTGGAAAAGGCAAAGCTCAAGTTCTGAGCTCCTAATCTTTACTGTAGTCCAACTGGTACGTTCTTGGCTCACGCACCCGTAAACGTTTGCAGTCATTTCTGGAAATTCAGCCTCAGTTACTCCCATTGAAGCGCTCAGACCTGCCTGCAGAGGAAAACCACCTCTCTGCTCTTGTCTCAGTCATCACAACTCCTGAAGGTGACCCAAGGGCCAGGCTGCAATAAATACCACAAATTGCACAGTAACCCTTTTGCCTCCTTAGCCTGCGAGAAAGCTCTCTCTACTTCATTCATTTCCAGTAAGAAACAACAAGATAAAAAGGGGAAGAGAAGGCCAGAGAGGTGACCCAAGATGCCACAGCCTTCTCACTACCAAAAAGGAGAAGCTTTAAAGTTATTATTACCACTATTTCGTGTCTTTATAGGAAGAAGCTTTCCTATGGAGTGAATTCAATGTGAAAGGAAAGTGTTTAAGCTCTGAGAAAAACAAGGGCTGGGACTTGGTTCTGGGAGCTCCTGATTCTTCAAGAGATGCTTTGTATTGCTGCAAACAGAGCATGTCGCAGCTTGTAACAATACATCTCTGCCATAAAGGTACTGAAGTTGTGTCCCAAAAAGAAATACTTCAGTGTTTCCAGCTGCAGGAAAGCACAAACCAGAACTGACCTGAATGGCTGAGGCACTGGAGAGCCTCTGTGTGCTCCAGGGCCTGCAGGAACTGCACGAGTTCCACCACCGTGCAGCCACGATCCCCCAGGAGCTTGAGGAGACTCCAACTGGGACTTCCTTCTGGCTCCAGCACTTTGAGGGAACACTGCTCCAAATCCAGAGGGCTGCAAAGTAAGGGGAGAAAGACATGTACCAGACCTCCTTAGTCACAAAGGAGCAGAGTTAAAACCCACAGGTGGGAAATTCCCAGCTGATCTGAAGGTATCTGCAGCATTTCCTGCAAGCTTTGGGAGTTCAGCAACACCTCCACAGACTGAAAGTGCTATCAGCGAGCTGCACGCTACAAGAGGTGCTTGCACCTAACAATTCTGACCCAATGTACTGAGCAATCTCCACTTGTTCACTTCCGACAGTCTCACACAAAAACGAGCACCTTTCATTCTCTTGTGCCTAATTCTGAAGCAGTAAAGAGTGAGTCAGAATCCAACCTGAAAGTCCAGGAAAACTTTGATTTTCATAGAAGTTGTTAAAACGAGTGACTGTTGCAGCTTAACTGATACACAGTGCAGTTGTCTGCTCCCATACATTCCTCCCTAGGCATAAATACACATAGTCTGGAATTTGGGTGTTAAGTCTTCTTTCAATCAGCAGATTAAAATAACACAGGTAATAAGGACATGAATACAGCTATAGAAGGGAATGGCAGTTTATGTGTTCCCACATCAAAGATTAATCAATGTTTCTTGCATTAGCTCACATGGAGATGAGATATTTCCACTTATCAAGCACTTCATTGTATTTTACTAGATAATACAGAAACACAGAGCCCCAGGCCTCACAGAGGGGTCATATTGTAGCCCTCGGGTTCTACTTCTCTGTATTAACAAATACAGCTGTAACAGAGGAAGGACACATGTTCATAGTGTACATTCAGTGCTGCACTTGGAACTCCTCATGTTTTTGAGGTACTGCCCTCTAAACCAAACCCTGAAAAGCCACAGGCAGCGATCTACAGAATGTGACCAGGGAAGAAGGAGGTGAAGAGAATGGATGCGTTTATCCCAGTGCAGACAAGAGGAGCTACAGGGAACAGCCTGACATGTATGGTGTTCTCTATCTGGCTGCATTCCCGCCGAGGGACAGGGGGATGCTTCCCAGCTCCGAAGTGGCAAAGCAGGATGCTACACTACTGGTACTCTGCTATTTCTTCACTGGAAGCCCTGACATGGGACCAAGCAAACACCCCCAGAGATGGACCATGACTTCACCTCCGATCTCCTCCACCCCACCTGGCCCAGCGCTGGTCAGGGATGCTCCTGCCGCTGCAGGATGGAGGTCTGGGGCTCTGGGAGGGACAGCACGGCCCACACAGCCCGGACAACCATGGCCTCAGGCAGCAGCAGCGGCAGCAGCCGCCGTTCCTCGCCCGAGCACAGGCTCACAGGCACCGGCAAGCACAGCTCTGCCCCAGGGCCGGTGCCCCGGGCAGCCGCATCACTCACGGCCCGGTGCTTTCGGCTCCCCAGGCGGCGCGGCCCCTGCCTCGACCCCGCGGCTTCCCCCCGTGCCCCGCCGGGCCCCTTAGGCCGCCCTCACCTCAGCCGGACCCTGCCGCTGCTCCCCGCCCGGTGCGCCAGGTCCCGCCAGCCCTTGCCGGGCGCCGCGCGGTCCAGCAGCTCGCTGAGCCTGCGGAGCAGCGGCGGGGCCAGGCCGCTGAGCGGCAGCGCGCCCCGCGCCGGCTCCGCCATCGCCGGCTCCGCCATCGCCGCCTCCTCCCGCCCGGCGCCGCGCTCCGCTCCGCCCGGAAGGCCGCGGCACGCGCACCTCGGCCCCGCGCGGCGCCGCTTCCCGCCCTTTCCTGAGGGGAGCCCCGCGGGGGCCGAGCCCGGGGGTGGCACCGCGGCCCTTGGGAAGGGGAAGGCGCCCGGGAGCGTGTGAGGGAACCGGCCCGGGTTTGGGTTTCCCCGGTTTGAAACGGGACAGTTGAGTGAGTGACTTGGAGGACAAAACGCGGAGGCGGGATGTGGCCAGGGAGCGGAGCGGAGCCGTGCTGAGGTACGGCGGGCACGAACCGTACCCCAGCGGCACAGGGGCCTCGCTCTGAGGAGAAACGGCTTTAACCGCAGCCGTGGGCTCCTCTGTGGCACCGCTTCCCCATCTGCTGTCGCTTCCAGGCAAACAAGTGCCCAGCTTCGAGGGTCACTGCCTTAGAGTGTCTCTTATTGAGGTAAAGGACGTGCTGCTTGGGCAGGGCCTCCCAAGGAGTCGTTTCTCTCCATCACTGCCCATGGACCGATGAGTATGGCCGCGACCTGAGGGGAATTGTCGCCTCTGGATTTGCAGCTTGCCCGGAGTGCCTCAGGAGGTAACGTTGCCAACGTTTTTAACCAGTGATCAAGCACTCCAGTGTGGCTGCCTATGCTGCTACAGTGGTTTTCATGTGCCTGCAGGCCTGCCTTGCCTTCCCAGTGTCCCATGGGGTGCGTTGCACCAGGCAGACCAGGCCTTGTACACCTGTCAGTCTAGCATCCATCCTGAGCTCTGTGAGCTCCAGAACCCACGAGAAACAAGCCCTTTGGTTGGACTTACATTGATGAAATGGAAGCCATTGAGTGGCTGCTTCCTGTAGCAATAGTCTATTTCTCATCATTTCAATGCACAACACATCCAGGCATGAATGGCAGTGAAATTGACTTCATTGTGATATAGTTACCCGCAGCAGTGGATGACTTGGCTGCTGGGAAACCAGGCAGGAAGGAGCCTTTCACCCCCTCAGCCTGGTCTGTGCTTTGTGGGTGTCTTCCTGCAGCATCAAGCAGTCAAAGCACCTCCTGGTGAATGCGGTTTTAAACCCTGGGCTCTCATTCCAGTGGGGATTATTTTGAGGCTATTATGTAAAACATAGATATCCCTGGTGCTATTCCTGAATGAGGGTGGTTGTAGGTGCTATGTTTATTGCTGAACACACCACTTTCCTGTCTGGGTCTAGATAACAGTGGGAGCAGCAAGTATTTAGCACAGTAGTATCTCATAACCACTTTCGGCTGTGCTTTCAGCTAAATGAATGGCACAAAACTCGCTTTTCAGCCTTTTCTTGTGCTCAGAGCAGTCTGTGCAATTCATTCAAGTTCCTCCTGTGTGAGACTTGGGGAACAGGAGGGGGAATACTTTCTGACTTCAGGATCACTCACCTCTGAGGAAGGAGGTGGATTTTTATGAAGGGATTGGTAAAACCTCACTATCCACCTTAGTTCCTCAAGCGCCTGTTAGGGGTTGCAGAGCTGTTCAGCAGAGCTTTTGTGTGCTTAACTGCAAGCAGGAGATTCCCAACGCAGTTAAGCACGCTTAAAAACACCCCAGTGCTTTATTCTGCAAAGCTAAGGCCAACACTTCCTCTCTTTCAAGGCCATGAGGAAATTCCCCTGGACTTCTATGGAAGTAGGATGTGCCGTCCCATCCCTGCCAGCTCTCACTCTGCCTGGCAGCGGTTTTCCCAGGAACAGCCATCTGCTGCATGTAACGAAATAGTCTCTCTTAAAAGTCAACCTGTTCTGTAAGCAGACTCACTACACTAAGGTCACACAACACTGAAGCTCCCAGCCAGCTTCTGAGCTCTGAGACAGCATGCACCACTTAGACGTCTTTTGTCTCATAACACAGATGAAATCACAGGCCTGGCCTGCTTGTAGAGCTTAAAGAAAGAGCACTTGGGTAAGTGCATGCTTATGCTTTGAGAGGTCAGATTGTTTCTGGTTTTCAAAGTACTCGTCTGCTTTTTCTTCTGTGTGCAGGTAGAATGTGTATCATAGAATCATAGAATCATTATGAAAGAGAAATAAATGAAGACGAGCAAGTTGCTTTATTCTTAATGCATTAGATGAATGCAGCGATTTGTTTTGTTATTGCATGGGAAATAGGAGTTCTGATTTGCTTCTGCTGAAGTGCGGTCATTTTTGCTCAACTTGAGAGATTGCTGTTTCCAAACACACTGCCTTTGGAATGCTTCTGAATGTTTTGAAATGAACCCTGGTACTATGTCCACTGAGTGTCAGGAGGACAAAACTTGTGGGAAAGCAAGCTTCCTTCCCTAAAGAATGTGTAAGTGATACAAGGTATCCTGAAATTCCCTTGTGATTCTTCCTAAATCCATATTGCATTGCCTAAGCCTCATCGGGTAAGGATTTCCTCCATTCCTGAGGAAAAACCTGGTCGCTTGGTATTGTTGGCTGGGCGAATTGCTCCTGCTGACAGTGTCAGATGCTTGGCAACTGTTAAAAATAGATGAAGACAGATCAGTGTTAAGAATGGTGCTGTGTTTTAATTACTCAATATTAAGGTCTTCATTAGATATGTGCAGAGCCAGCCCTTGCATTTAGCCAATGATATATAGCTGGTGTTTTCTTTATGCCCTGGTGCTGTTTACAACAGGTAGCACACTGATAGAAGAGTTGTCAAAAAGCTTTGCATGTTGGCAAATGAAGAAACACAGAGCATCCCAGAATATTTGGCAAGGATATGTTTTCCAGACATCTGCTTTTTGAACAGCAAAATTTCCCCGATGTGTTCTTTATCCAAACCTTGCTCATGCCGCAGATGTGAGAATTGGGTTAGATAATGCAGTATTTTGGTACTCTCTGACATTACACACTCTTTGACAAGTAGCTGTTCTAGGATTATAGAAGAGTTATATTATAGTTATTGTTGGTATTCCAGTATTAGGAATTCCAGACAGAACTACTGTGAGATACAGAAGCAAATAGGAAATGCAGTTGTAAATCCTCGTGTGCATGAGAGCTTGTTGTGGTTCAGTCCAGCTGGCAACTGAGTACCACTTGCTACTCCTACTCCATCAGATGTTAGACTCTGTAATAAGCAAACTGCTGTGTAAATACTTACTGTGTAGCCCTGTTGTGAATAGAGCTCACAGGTTATCATTGAATTCCTGAATCCCAGTTTCTGCTGTCTTGGAGGTTTTGACTTTTACAGGATAACAACATTTAAATATATGGCATGATCACAGCACCTTTGCAAATGGTTTTATGGCTGTCTGGAGCAATCACTTGGGAAAGCTTGTCTGGGCTCGGAGTGGAGGAAAGTGGAATTCAGTTCCATCAGCACTTCTGGATGTACAGAAGAGAGTCACAGAAACTCACCAGTGTTGATTAAACTTTTAAAGGAAAGCCTGTAATAAAAGCCTGGATTTCTGTTAAAGGAAAGATGAGGAAGTGAAAAAATGTGTATATTCTCAACTGGAAAAGCATCGTCAGGCTGGGAGTGGGGAGTGGGCAGTGAGAACCCAGCCAGGCTGCAGCAGGACTCCCTTATGTCCCGCGTGCTTGTGTGTCCTGTCTGTGCCAAATCCAGGGTAAGGCAGGAATAGCGTGTACGCAGCACTCGTTCCAACGGGATGCCAGCAGCAGACACGGCATGGATCCTGACCAAGCCAGTGGGAAGTTCCTCCTAGTCCCACATTTCAAACACTGCCCCTTTTAGGTTTTCCTTGGGATTGTGTGGTTAGTGGAGGTTCCTTTCTGGTTTCGTTGTTGTTTCTGTTCTGCTTTTGCTGCTTTCTCTCCCTTTACTCAATCTAATAACATCCTGCTGGCCATGCCAGCTTTCTTTCTGGTGGGATCTGTATATGATATATGTACGATATGACGTATGATATGTATGGTATATGATGATTGTTTCGGTTCATCACAAAGAGAAGTTTTGTGGTTGTTAGTGGCTTGGTTTGGAGCATTTTCATGTTTCTCTTGAATGAAGTCTAATTATAGCCCCTAGCTTGCTTTGTGGTTAAGCCATCTGCCAATATAATAGCTCTATAAAGACGTGTATAAAGCCAAAGTTTAGTAGGATCATAATTGTTTTCCAGGAGGGCAAATCCAAAATCCCAGAGTTTGGCCTAATGGATTGGAGGTGAGAGTAGGATTTGGGGAATTTGTTGTCTCAGGGCAGGTATCTCAAATAAAGAAGGAAGCACATCAGCAAACACTCCAGTGACTTTCTAAAGATCAGTGTGATGGAGAAGTGTTACAGAGTAGGTGAGCAGCCTGTGTGATGCATGCACCCACGTCCTCCTCATATCTGAGAATCAATCGTGCTTTCTGTGTGTAGGTTTGGGGCAGAAGTTCAGTGGAAGTCAATCCACAAGGGACCTGCCAGCGTGGGCAGTAGCAGATAAGTTACTACAGACACAGTCTGTGTGATTTGAGGTTGTTACACATGTTGTTTATGTAGCTATCCATTTTTCCTGTGTTTTCAGTATCCCAGACCTAGTGTCAGCTTGGTATAAAGAGACCAGAATATTAGTTGATGGAAGGATATGTCTTAATATGAGCCAGGGGATTATCAGTCTCATTCCTCCTGGGTGTTTAGCTAAGATAACCCTTTGTGCACGCTCTTCTTGCCCACTCCTTTGTGCTGACGTGGGTGAGAAGCAGAACAGAGCCAGGCAGGGGTATTTATGCTCTGATGCAGGACTTCAAAGCTCTCACCCCAGACAATGCTTTGGTTGTCAATGTATTGTACTGCAGCACTATAGCAGGTTTACATGTAGATCAGGTGACCATTGTACAGCACGTGAAGATGAGAGTGGTCCCTGCCGTATGATAAAGAGAGAGACAACACATGGGAATGGACTGACAGGTCCCATGAGAGGAGGAGTGAATGCATCCGAAAGATAGGGATAAATCCTACTGGATGAGGCGTGGGCTGAGCAGGACTGTGCAGAGAACAGAGATTACGTGATGAATAGATAGTAAATGAGAGAAAACAGCTTCAGAGAGGCACTTTTTCTGCTGTCTGTAAAGGACCTGAACCGCACAGAAAGACACAAATTCCCTCCTGGACTTGGAAATCACATCAGCTTTGTGTAGAACTAACTTCTGTGAGTGTAAACTGCTTACAAAGGAAGATTGCAATTCTGGTTGTAACTAAATAAAGTAGGAAAAAATGTGATGTAAGAGAGGAGAATTAATGGCCATTTTTTAAATGTCATCAAATGTCTGTATTTCTGGCAGTTACAATTGGCATCTTTCCTACCATTACCTGCTCAAACCTGGTGGTGGTGATTTCTCCTGCATGGCTCTGCTTCCCTGCCCTTGTGTCCTTAGCTACTATCTGATTCGGCCACTGGCATCGCTGGTTTCCAGAGCAAGACTTGAGACCAGCAGCCAGAACACCCTTCCACAACTAAATGTTCTCTTGTCCTCTTTTCATCTCATATTCAAACCCAGTTTCATAGGAATTGAGCTCGTTTTCAGGTTACAAGTCAGCTGATGGTAAACTTCCATCTCATCTTTCATCTTTCCTCTGTCACAAGTGTTATTGAGGAGCTGAGGTGGTGTTATCCAACACTTCTCTTTCTAATTTCCATCTAAATTCAATAATTGAAATAGCGGTTTTAGCTTGAATCTTCTATTTTCTCCCCAGCTTTACAAAAACCTAATGTCTGTTTGGGGTGGAACCGCGGCGCTTACTGCAGTGTTACCCCTGGAGCAGGGTTGTGCTTTCCTTGCCATTGCTGGAGCTGCAGTGCTCAGCAATCAAATCTAATTCTCATATCAAGAAACCTGACAGCTCTTTCCCCTCGATGTCAACATGCAGGAACCAAGCTCATGGCTGTACAGTACAATTGCTTTAGTGAAGGCTATTCATGAGGCAATCTGCATGCAAAACTCTTGCCAAGTCTCTTTTCAGCTGGGAAAATTGCCATGCTTTTAAAATAGCTTATCCCCTCAAAAAGAGGAGAGAGGCATCTGCTCTCCTGAAAAGCAGAGCTGAAAGCAGCTTTGAAAGAATGCAACAGGGAGCATTAGGCAGATACATATTTCAGAGGAGATGGGTGAACGCTTGGGGGGTAATTCCATGGCACTGTAATAAAACTGAGGAAGAAAGGAGTCCTCTCTACTGCTCCATTTTTATTTCTTCTGTTAAATATTTATATTTCTTAGGGTTGAAACGGAAAGCAAAATGTGATCAGAGAGCTGAAAGGCTGAACATAATGGGAGCTGATGCCTGTTTTCTGCAGGCAGGGTCTAGACTGCAGTTCAAAGGCCTGCACGAAGCAACTGAATTGGCCCAGGGCCAGTTGACAGGTGTCTGCATCATTTAAACCCACTACGAATACGCACTGATTGTCCTCTTCCTATGGAAGCCCATCTTGTGAAGGATTCGGAACCAGACTGCTTCTCAGGCTCAGAGGAAGCTGCACACCAGCTTCCTGCCCTGCCCTCCTGTGTGGGTAATCACAGAACCACAGACTGGTTTGGCTTGAAGGAACGCTTAAAGGTCACCTAGTCCAACCCGCTGCAGTGAGCAGGGCCATCTTCCACTAGATCAGGTTGCTCAGAGCCATGTCCAACCTGACCTTCAGTGTTGCCAGGCATGGGGCTTCTACCACCTCTCTGGGAAACCTGTGCCAGAGCCTCACCACCCTCATTGGAAACCATTTATTCCATCTGTCTGGTTTAAATCTACCTTCTTTTAGCTGAAAAATTTCAGATCAGGACGCATCTCTAGCCAAGTCACTGGGACCAGGCTGGCTTGCACCACGGGCAGGCTGCTTTGTCATCTTCCATGTCTTCTGGCAGTGTGTGCAATATACCTTAGTAGCACATCATGTTTGCTCTTCACACCATCCTTTCCTGTCAGCCTCTACTTCATTGTGTGCTGGACCTTTGCCCATTTATTCCAAAGCTGAGTTGACAAAGCATGTTGCCTCTCTCCCGCCTTTTCCCAGCCTTCCCTCTCTCCCGTCTTACTTCTCCTAACAAAGCTACTGAACTTTTATCCTCTCTCAGGCACACACATACGTGTGTGCAACACACGTATGTGTTACACGCTGGTCTGGGTACCCCATCTGCTGCTGCTCATGCTCCTTTGTGTGCATGGAGTCAGTTTGTCACACAATCTGATATTGTCCCTTGTAGTACCATTCCCATCAACCACCTTCTCTTCCTGCTTTTGCCTCCCAGGTAAAGCTATGGAAAAGGTGTCTGTGGGTGTTTGCCCAAAGGAGATGAAATTACACCTAGCTCCTTTGTGCTCTTCACACCAGAGCAGATTCCAAGCAAGCCATGCAAGCCTCCTGCTATTTAGCCACCAAGCTCTGATCTGGCTCTCCCATTCCTTCTTGCTAGCTGCCTTTGATCAGTGTGTGCAGTGGCCTGTGACACGGAGCTGGGTGCTGACAGGTCCAGTGCCTGCTCTGCTGTGGCCCTGCAGAGAGGAGAAGCACTGCAGAGCACTTGGGAAAGGTTATGGTGCGAGCTTCCAGCCAGGAGAGAGACAGCAACTAAAGAGGTCACAATGGGGAAAGTAGGGAGAAGAAAAAGGAGAACGAATAGAGGTGTCTTTCAATCAGCAGGATGGGAAGAAAGTTTTTCCTACTGTTCCTCTTGTCACACCAGTTCTGAGAGTTCATGCGTCCTTCATGAGATCACTGTTGGAACTCAGTTCTGCTGCGCTGCTTTCCCTGAGGAGTGGACCTGGGATGGTGGAATAGTCCTGCTGTGATTAGTGTGGGTACCCTGTGGTGAAGAATAACCCAGACTCCCTCATGTACTATGCAGAAACACCTCAAGTCTCTTTGGATTTGGGAATGCTTAGGAAACATGTTTTATTTACAAGAAGAAAGAGATGATTCCATATCTGTTTGGAATCAGTTAGTGGGAGGCTTGTGGCATCGTGCACCTTGGTCTGATGTACATTCCCCATTGCCACACCAGGTTGCAACTGCACAGCTCTTTGAAAGTAAGGCTCAGGTGAAACTACCCACCCTTATGTCATTGTCATCTCACCACAGATGTTACAAACAACAAACCAAAGTGGAATAGAATTGCCTTAAATAGAAATATCCCTGTAAAACCTAACCAGAGTGATTGCTCCAGGTATTCCTACAAACACATTTGGGACTTTGTGTCCCTATGATGCCAGGAGTAGCATGCTGCTGTGCCAATGTGGCGCCCAACATAGCAGCTATTTGATAGGAGTCATGCCCAGGTGAATATTCACACTGTGTGCAAGTTGCTGTTTGCATTTAGACATGTCTAAGAGGTGCTGAAGCTTATTTTGTGCTGCTATGTGTGTGTGCAGTCGTGCTTGGGAATGTGTTTTCCAAGCACAAGTCACTCCAGACAGCTACAATGTGTTGTAGGAAGTGTCAGTGCATAGATTGATGGGTTGTAGTTCCCACTTTAATGTTTGATCCTGGTTCTTAAATGCTGAATATATATATTCCCATGTTAGAAGGGTTTTAAGTTGCAGGTTTCTTCTCTTTGCAGGTGCACAAACCAGGATCTACACTTCGAACAGGACCTGGATACAGTTTGACAGCAGAATGCCCTGCTCTGCAGCTTGGCTTGGGCTGGAATCGCATGCAGACCTCAAGACTTCCCTGGAGTTGGCTGGTGACCTAAAAGACCATGCAGGGGACTTGAGGGTAAAATGAGCTGAAGGAGGAACATTTTGCACAGCACAAGAGTTACCCTGTGAGGGTGACCCCATGTTGATCCCACAGATTCTGCCTCCTCAGAAATCAGAGGTGAGAAGCTCAGGAAAGCAGAAGTGTTGTCCCCACTTGAGAAACCCCACTGGCTTTCCTAACATGGAAGACAACATGGATGTAAAAGATATATTTAAACCCCAGGAAGATAGTTCCTGCCTAAGGGATTTATCAGAGAATGGAGATGGCCTCATTCATTTTATGGCCAGTGTCACTGCTGGAAAAGCAGAGGAATGCTGCAGCAGGGAGGTGGGTTCCTGCCCTGCAAATGTGATCGCTTCTCACGCAGACAACTGCTGCTGTCACAGGGAGGACTCTGTGTCTGGACAGTCTCTGGCTGATGTCCAGGCGGGTGATAACCCTGCTACACCTCTCCCCACTGATACCCTGATCCTTGAGCAGGCAGATGCTTCTCCTACAGGAGACCACAAGTACTGTGTCAAAGATGGTTCTGACAACCCTGCCACTGTTGGGGCGGTTTATCCAGAGCAGATTCCAAGTGTAAGTGTTGGCTTTGATGACGACCTGGAGTATTTTGAATGTTCAGACGTGCTGACAGTGCACGAGGATGAAATCTGGAAAAAGAAATTGCAATTCTTATTAGAAAGTGATGATGAAGATGATTTAAAGCTGAGCAAGGATTGTGATGGGTGTGCTTACTTCCTCGGTGAAATGCCTTGCCTGATTCAAGTGTCAGATGACACTACGCCTATGGATACCACCATTGGCTTCTGTGGTCATCACTCAAAACTCAAAGGAGTAAATGTAAGGAGAGACCCCTCTACATCCAGCCAGTCAACTCTGCAGCCAGAAATGACTCTCACTGTTGGGCAACACCGGGACAGCAGTTCCAGTCTGCAGGACAAAGAGAAAAGTAAAGTGCCTGAAGCATCCGCACCCATTGGAAATGACCATCCCAGGGCTGAAGAAGGAAATAATGGAAGTAGCCACTCAGCTGCAGGATTCCCAAGGGACACATCAAAGCACAAGGATAACGTACGTGCTGAGGCAGACTCTGCTGGTGGCAGAGGTGCTGCTCTGACAAAGCAGGCTCCAGACACGATGGCAGAAAGCAAGGACAAGGATTTGCTGAGGGCAAGCTCCTTGTTGCTGGAGGAGGAGGGAGGAGCCGTGCCAGAGGAAAGCCCCAGGCATGCTGTGTGCACCTTAACAGAGAGTCTGCGGATAAACCTCTTCAAGTTCCTGAACCCCAAGGAGCTCTGCAGATACGTGACTGCTATAGGGCAGTCTTTGCAGGCTGCAGCGGAGGTCAGGGAACCCAGCGCTCTGGGTCAAGAAGGTGTCACTGCAACAGAGAGACCCGGGGAGGCAGAAAGCTCCCAGATGCAGCCTGGCGTGTGTCCTGCAGAAGAGGGGGAAAGGAAAAGGACTTGGGGCCTGCCTGAGCACAACCAGGTGCCAGCTGAAACCGACTCACCCAGGGTAAGTACAGTGTTTCTCATTGAATAGAAAGAGCTGCTCTGCTGATTTAAATGCACTTTATTCCTGTTTGTCACAAAATCATGGGAAATGGGAATTACTGTGAAAGACACTATTCATGTACTCCTGAATGACAGCTCTGGCTGGGAGGAAATCTGGTGTTGAAAAAGGCCCAAATAAACCATAAGCTGTTCTAATTATAGAGTGAGACAGATAATAGTGAGAGGCACTAATGGGACTGTGGACAGCTGGGCAGGGAAATGTGAAACCCAGGCTGCTGCCCAGGTCTTACCAGAGCAATGTTGTCTTCAACGCAGAGAGTTCCTCAAATACCTCTTGTGGGCACAGAGTCTTTTGAGTCACTTTCTTCTCAGTTTGTACTCAAAGAACAGGATTGTGAACAACAAATCAGCAGGGCTCTGCTCTGAGGTTCTGACAAGGGGAGGAGTTGAGTCCAGAGATGTCGTGTTGCAAAGGTGGATGGAACTTTGCTTTAAAATCAAACAATGAAGGAGCCAAATACTCCAGGTGAAGTGTAAAATCCAGTTAAACATGAAACCCCAGTGTGGTGCTCTCCGTGTTTCATGCTATTGGTAGGAAATCAGCATGGTTGTACAGACTCATGCAATGTGCCAACAATTTTCCTAAGTGGGAGAACTGGCTCATGCTTTTTGTGTCTCGTAGTAAAGACTTGAGATATATAAATGTGGATGTATGAGTACGAAATCATGAATAATCTATCACTGACCTTACTGATTGGAAGGTGTATAGCTGATTGCACAGGGAACAAAACATCTATGACAAAGAAGCACAAATCAAATAGGAAAGCAGTATCCGTGTGCACAAAAGGGCAGGAGATGAGCACAAGGTTTTAAATTTGTGAATGAAGATGGAATTTAGGTGTAGGTTCAAAATCAGATGGTGTTGAAAATGAGCCAAAATGGATGGATACGGATGGATATGGATGGATATGGGATGGATATGGGATGGATATGGGATGGATACGGATGGATACGGATGGATACGGATGGATATGGATGGATATGGATGGATACGGATGGATATGGGATGGATATGGGATGGATATGGATGGATACGGATGGATACGGATGGATATGGGATGGATACGGATGGATATGGATGGATACGGATGGATATGGATGGATATGGATGGATACGGATGGATACGGATGGATATGAATGTGCATCCACCAAAAGGAATGGACTGTCGTGTGTGGCTTTCAGTCCCCTTTACCAGTTGACTCTCTCATCTAAATCATTAAATGACTAAAACCTACACTGGGCAATTAGAGTTCCCCAATATTTAAAGCTGAGAAACTGTTTTGGCACTTCTCTCTTGAAGTCTGCTCCATTTAAGCAGACCACCAGGTTTAACAATGCTTCTTTGTTAGCCTGGGGTACTGCTATTGAGGTGGACAAAGAGGACGTATGGAACAGGTTCAGAGAAGAACTGTGTTCTGACAGAAATGCATACAAATAGTGCTAGTATCAAGTGGATCTTTGTAGGCATAGGACACACCCAGATAATCAATGCAGTAGCACAGAACAGAACTAGAAGGAATGCAACTTCCTTGTTTCCTGTGTTTGTACAATTAAGGTACATATGTAGTAGTAGCAGATTTGATGCCCCCTGTACTTGATGTGCTCATAGCAGTACAAAAATAATAAGGATACATTAGTGATGAAACTGGCTTTCAGGTGTTTTGATTTAGTTACTTTTAAAGTTTTGCTCTTTGTAGTTTTTCGTCATTACTGGAGTCTATCCATGCTTATTACAGAACACAAACACAACGTTAATTTGGAAATGAAGTGTTATGGGATTCTTTCTGTAGTAACAAGTCATGAAGATTTGCATGACAGTCAGAATCTGTACCTGAAAGTGGCTGGTAATTGTTGCCAAGTGCTGCATGTCAGTCTTGCTCCCTACAAGAAAGCAAAAATCAGGGAATGGAGTCCGAGTTTGGCTTTTGCTCTGCAAGAATGACTTTGTTTCAGAACTCACTAGTTTGAAATTTCTGTATAAACCTGGTTTCTTTTATTTCTTTTAGTGGTTTGAGGTTCGGTTACTAAATGAATCTATTTAAGGCAAACTTGTGATACCGAAATGGCCATTGTTCAGTTCAAATGCACAACTTTCCTAACAGGCATTAAAGTGTTGTTGAAGAGGTCTTTTTGATAGGAATGTAATGCTCGTGAATAAATCCAAGGAAATCTTCAGTTCCCAAAGTTATTTGTGGGCGCAAGTTTCAAAAACAAATTGCGATTTACTTTTTCATTCCCAAATTTGACTGAAAAATCATCGGAAGTTGTCTGATAATTCTGGTGTGTGTATAAGTACATACAGGTGGTATTTCCATAGCTGAGCAGATAAGGGACAGTTAATACGCTGGTTTTGTTTGTGTGCTCCTTTAGAAAGTCCAGATATCTACCAGTATGCATAGGTGGTCCATACAGGGGGTCCATATAGGGGGTCCATATAGGTGGTCCATATAGGTGGTCCATACAGGTGGTCCATACAGGGGATCCATACAGGTGGTCCATACAGGTGGTCCATATAGGTGGTCCGTATAGGTGGTCCATATAGGTGGTCCATACAGGTGGTCCATATATGTGGTCCGTATAGGTGGTCCATATAAGTGGTCCGTATAGGTGGTCCATATAGGTGGTCCGTATAGGTGGTCCATACAGGTGGTCCATACAGGTGGCCCATACAGGTGGCCCATACAGGTGGCCCATATAGGTAGGCAATATCTGAAGGGGGCCTATAGGGATGCTGGGGCAGGACTCTTCATTAGGGACAGGACTGT
Organism: Amazona ochrocephala; assembly: GCA_039720435.1. Taxonomy (NCBI): domain Eukaryota; kingdom Metazoa; phylum Chordata; class Aves; order Psittaciformes; family Psittacidae; genus Amazona; species Amazona ochrocephala. The sequence goes on from CM077909.1 coordinate 120,070,450, forward strand.
GGTGAGAGGACAAGGGGTAATGGGTTTAAACTTAAACAGGGGAAGTTTAGATTGGATATGGGGAAGAAGTCCTTTACTGTAAGGGTGGTGAGGCCCTGGAATGGGTTGCCCGGGGAAGCTGTGAATGCTTCATCCCTGGCAGTGTTCAAGGTGGGGTTGGACATAGCCTTGGATGGCATGGTTTAGTGGGAGGTGTCCCTGCTCATGGCAGGGGGGTTGGAACTCGATGATCTTGAGGTCCTTTCCAACCCTAACTATTCTATGATTCTATGATTCTATGATTCTATCCTGTGTGGAATCTGCTCTTTCTAGCACAGGAAAAGCATGGCCAGCTTCTCAGAGCTCCCATATCATAAGCCAGGAGCTCCTCAGCAATCTGTTAGGGTAACCTAAGACAGGCAAGAACATAATCTACCTCCCATTGCTGCCCACACGTTTATGTGGGCTGTGATGTGAGCTGGAGCCCAGCGCAGGAGCCCCCTCTGCCAGGAGCAGTGTGAGGGGCTCACACAAACCATGGTGACTGCTTTTGGGTTTCCCTCTGCATGTGGTGAGCAGGTCTGCTGAAGGTGCACCTCAGCACTCAGTGCCCAGGGATTTACACTTCCCCTTGGAGCCAAGCTGCCTTTGATTGGAGCAACCTTTGCAAGCGCTGGACTGAGTGACTTCTGCTGCCATTAGCTGGTGGAGGTGGGAGGCTCCTGGCTCCTCTCCTGACCTCCTGGCGAAACTCTGTATGTACCTAATGCTTCAAAGCAGTTTAATTAATGATAGCTTCTCAAAGCCAACTGTGCCAGTGCTATGGTATGATATTACATCCCATGCAGAGAGCTAGGAAGCTGCCAGTCTGCAGTGTGTCATTCAAGAGCTGGGCTGTAGTAGTCAGTTCAGAAGGTGCTGGTGTCACTCCTGAGTTCTGGAGTCCATGCCTGTGGCCTGTAGTATGCCAGTGATGCTGGTGAGGTGCTCCTGGAACCAGCAGGTTCAGAGTGGTTCCAAGCCAGAAGCAACATACTCATGCTGATACCCAGAAGAATGGCACATGGAGCATTTTTCTTTCTGCTAATGAGCTTTGCTCTTCATTCTGCCATTATTTGGGTGTCACTCATGTCATAAAATGTGAGACAGAATTGGTTTGGCTTTCCTGGCATAAACCGGTGTCATTTCCACGTTATTTTAACTGTTATTGTGCCCAAAGGAGAGAAGCAGACAGGCAGAAAGACGTGGGAAGAGGGTGGAAAGGTAAGGAGGGAGGAAGGAGCTGGATCAGTGGCAAAGGAAAAGCAAAAGGAAACTGTTTGAAAGGGTGTCACAACAGCTACAACAGGTTAAATCTGCCCATGAGGGGTTAGCTTGAAGCATGGGGAATGAAACTCATTGAAATCCAGTCTGAATCTTTCTCATTTCTTGGAGTTTTTCACTTCACCCTGTATAAACACCTTCAGTAGTCCTTGTGTGCAGAATAACTCACTGTAAGTGGTTTGCATGCTTCATTTCTGAATATTATATTCATACTATGTGCCACAGATCTCACAAGAGAGTTTGAGAGGCTACAGCTCATCCTTTCTAACAGGCTGGAGGGGTTGGTGGCAGGTAACATCCCATTTTGTCACCTGGGTTGTAGCCTTTCCTGGGAGCCACACAAACCCATCATCTGTGCCACTTCAGAGCTGTGCTGTGAGCCCATTGCTCTGCATTCCTGTCAAAGGCAGAGGCCTCTTTCTGTCCTTTGAAATCCTGTATTCTTTCTTAACTTCCTCTTTTTCTGCCTCTCTAGTAGGAATAGCAGGATGCTGGCAGGGTGTCAGTGAGCATCTGCAGGAAAAAATGCAGCTCATGTCTTTTGTTCTACCTAAAGCACTAGGAATACCTGCAGGTATTGAGTTCTTTAGCAATAAAGGCAGGTGAGCCATTTAAACCAGAGTGTTATTTTAGGAGAGAGGAAATGTTTCCATTGAAACTCTCCTTCAGAAACACTGATATGGCACTAAATGTATGTTCAGGCTCTTGAGCTGCCCCAGTCTCTTGTTCTGTTCGGCCTCCCTGCAGATGCTTTTGGCCTAAACTTCCCTGTGAACACCAGCACCAATCCTTCCCAGTCAGGCTTCCTGTGCTGGTTTCCTCTTTTATACATGTGGGTCTCAGACTAGCAATTCACTGTCCCCAGGATGATTTCTCTTAGAAATCATAAACGAACCACCCCAGAGGCTGTTTTGGCATCAAACACTAGACACTTGTGAGAACAGGGAACAAAACCCAATTCCAGATGGATAGATCCAGGGCTGTTTCCTGACTTGAGCAGGAGGCACCATTGGGCACCAGAGGGACAGCAGCTGTGGAGCTCAGCTTCCCAGGCTCAGGGGTTCAAGGTAAGCATGCACTGGTAAAGGACCTGGTGTCTGAGCAGCCTGTGCCTCTGCTGCACGCAGCAGCTCATGGAATCCTTCATTCCATGTCCCTCCCTAAGGAGCAGCACTTCTGTGAGCTGTGTGCCTGCCAGCACTCACTGCACACACACACCAGTGCTGCACCCCAGAGGACTCACCCAATGGGTGTCACAGGGGCTCATTTCTGCCGTCATCCAGCACATGCTTACACATTAACAAATACCCATGGGTGAAACTGGGACTCCCAAGGGAAAATCCCAACCCAGAGCAGTTATGACGTTGAGTTTGTAGCTGGGTAAAAGCTACAACTTTGCTGTGGGTGGAAGGTGCTCATCACCTCCATGGAATTGATGTAGTGCTATTGAGAACTAGGGAAAACCCTGGCAACGAAGGCTTGGCAGGAATTTAGAGTGAAAGCTCAGTGCTGAGGGGAATGGGGAGCAGTTGAACAGGGTTTGTGTCTGGCAGTTTGTCTCAGTTTAGTTGAGGAATGGGTTGTTCCTGCATAAAGTGACTAGAACATTTTGATACAGGTTCTAAATCTGTATCAAAATCCAGGATTCTGATTTCACCCATTAAGTTGATAGCTTGACTGCTGACAGCTACTAAAACCCTAAAGAAGAGATGTTTCAAGCCAGGACTCCAGTCCAGGCCTGTGTCAAGCAGCAGTTCTGGTTTTGAGTTACATTTCTCTTTTCTTCTTTGTAGAATCAAGGTGCTGATATTCAGATCTCTACTCAGAGCTGTGAAAGGCTGTGCATGGAGCCTCAGATGGAAAAGGAAGGCATCTTTGGAACTTGTGAGAGTGCAGGAGCCATCCAGCCAGCTCCAGAAGTGCTCTGCACTGAAAGGACATCACCAGCAAGGAGTGACAATGTACAGACCAACTCTCAACACTATGCTCATAGTGAGAAGGGAGGAAGTTGTGACCAACAAGTCTTCTGTGAGCAAGGAATGAATGTTGTTAGTGGTGGTGTTTCACCTTTCCCTGTACGGGACGTGGGCTCTGCTCCTGACAAACAAAAATGTTTGTGTGCTGTTCTCTCTTCTGCAAAGCTCTGTGATGAGCCAAGGGAGGGAAGGCAACGGTGCAGCTTTGACTCATATGGTAGCAATGACACAGATACTTTCTGCAGTCTCTCCTCTGATGAATCTGTGCTTGAAGCTCAGACCAAGTCAGGCCTGGAATGTGGAGAACCTGTGTGCAGAGGAGATGCTGATATATCTGCAGTGCATGACAAGTTGTGGCAGCTTCTTCATGAAGATGAGGAGCCAGACTGTCAGATCCCATGTGAAGCCAGGGGCATCACAAGCTTAGAAATCAGGCTGACAGGTACCAAAGTCCCAGAATTGCACTGTGCACAGCAGACCTCTTCTGATCTTCCTTTGCCAGAGGAGCAGGAACCTGTTACACAGCCAGATAGTAGACAAAGAACAGAGGAAGGTGGCTGCACTGATTCTAATATCCTACTTAAAGCAGATGGAGCGTCCATAGGAAACACTTGTCTTGCAGAAGTGGTAGAAGCAGATGGTGTATGTCTAGATTCTAGCACTGGAAATAAACCAGAAGCACCATCATCCATTTGTGTTACAGCAATTAGCATCATCTTAAATCCAGGGGAGTGCTTGGCTCAGGAGCCAAATCCCATGTCACCTAACAGTAGTGGATCCATTCAGATGGCTGTTGCTGGGGAAGGAGAGCTTCCCATTAGTCATGCTTCCCAAGCATGTGATACAGGTTCTCCTGGAAGATTAAAGGATGCTCAGAGTGGTGATCGTGACAAAGAAACTCCAGATAAGTCACACGGGACAGTTGTTCAGTTACTTCCCACTGAGCACAACGAATCCTCAATGGATGAGACCATGACTGCTAAAAGGTGTCATTCTAGAGACTGTTACCCAGCAAGGGAAGAACTGCCTGATTTCCCTGAGGATAAAGCCTTTTTCCCCAGTGGAAACACCAACCAGCTGCCACATGAGGAACCCTCTTCTGTCAACACCTTACCTGAAAGTTATGGAGTGAGTTCACCGGAGAAAGGAAATCACTCAGCCCTGAATGCACAGAGCAACACTGATCCTGACAGTGATCTCCCTTCCAGGAATGACTGTCAAGATTCCCAAGTTGTTTCTAATGCACAGGAAAATGTTACTGCAATTGAGACTCCTGAAAGCATCCCACATAAGAATCCACCCCAAACCGCAGACCAACTGCCAGAAGTAGAAAGCCAAGGAGTGGCATTCCCCCCCTCTCCTGGGGACGTGGTTTTAAGGGATTTGAACATAGAATTGTGTAAAGCAGAAGAACAGAGGGAGGTTGGCAGGGCTGGAGCTCCTTGTGCCTCAGGAGCTGGGCATGCCTCAGGGAGTCAGGCTGCAGCTGCCCCTCGCAGCACAGCAGAACATCTGGGGTTTGGTAAGAGCCCCTTCAAGTCTGCTGGAGAAGTAAAAGCTGAGCCCATCAAGTGGAAACACAACACAGCAAAGAGTGGGCATGTAGCTGCTGGGGCTAAGAAGAAGTTACCTCCAGCATCACTGTCCAAAAAGCCCCGTCTGGAGGAGAGAGGAGATGCCTGCAGGGATCCTGCCTGTGCCACAAAGCCTGTGAGGAATGAGGCAGGACTGAGTCAGAGAGAAGATAGAAATGAGCAAAGGAAACTCACTGTGAAAAAGGAGAGCAAAGGTAAGAGAAGGTTGAGTTTCATTTCTGTTCTTTCTCAGGTCCTGGCTGCAGTTTGACATTCAAATTCAAACGCTCTGCAAGGCTCCTTTGGTGTAAACCGTGTCCTGCTCCCACTGGTTTTAACCTCCAGCTCTGTAAGCTGCTACACTGTGGCTCCCAAACACAGTCACCCTGCCTTGGTTACCAGCTGGTTTTATTACTAGCCAAGTAGCAGTGTTATTAGTAGTGCCACAGTGCCACATGTTGTGCAGTCCTGACTGGTGACTGCTGCTGGGTCTGCATTCCTCTTACCACTGCCATGAGTGACACTGCTGAAGTCAGCAGTATTAAACTGGAACAGCATACAAGTGAAAGGAGATTCAGGTTGCTGCCAGATAAACCAAGCTACAGGCAGGAGCAGCAGCAGTGTAACACTGGACAGATGTTTGTGGTTTCTGTGGATGCTTTGCAAGGACTTTTGACATAAAATAATCAGAGCAAGACTGAACAGGGACTAAAGCTGCACAACTGTGAGATTCTCATTAGAGTGTGCTCTGGGGAGAGTTCTGCTTCTCAAATCACATTTAAAACCCCCAACCTTTTCTCTGTTAGATGAGTCCTCTGCCTAGAGCCATATGTGTGGGAGGAGAGACACATTCTGCACAGCACAGTAAGCAGGCTGCAGGCACTGGGAGGTGCCTGAGCTCTTGCCATGTACCTGAGGCTGTGCTTGGAAAGGTTTTAGGCATTCAGGCCTGCAGCCGATGAGGCTGATTCTCCTTCACCTGCTCCTGATGTGCTTCAGTCCAGACTGAAATGAGTGTCTGTACCTCAGAGTCGTATGGGCCCTGCCCCAGCATTGTGGGGAGGTTGGAATGGTTCCTCTGGTACATGCTCAGTGTTCTCCTTTGTGTTATTTACAGCTGGAGGAGGGAAGACTTTGTGTCAGGACAGTGGTAGTTCTATTTGCGGTTGTGTCACATACTGCCTGTGTCATTTTAGCCCTGATTCAGCAAGATCCGTGGGCTTAAGTACTTATGTGACTACAAGTTAAACATAGCAGTGAATTCCAGGTGCCTGACCCCTCAAGCTGGATCCAGCATTCCTTCAGCATTAGCTGGGGAAAGCTAGACTGCAGCAATGGGATCCCCCCCCAGGGGCCTTGTGTCACACCAGCTCATTCACAGGATTAACCCAGGAGGAAACAGAACGTCTTGCATTGTACGTTCCTTACATCTAGCAGGGGTGGCTCGCTGGAGCACAGGGATGTGTCATGATCCCAAAACCCTTCCTTGAGTGTATGTTGATTCACTTTCTTTCCGAGTAGCCTCCATCCTTCTGCTCACGCCATGCCCACATGCTGGGAGCTGGTAAGAAGTCCTAGCAGAGAACCAGGTTGTGAGGACTAGCCTCAGCCTGGGCAGAGGCTTCTCCTCCCTTAACCTAGAATCATAGAATCAACTGGGTTGGAAAAGACCTGTAAGATCAAGTCCAACCCTTACCCCAGGACTGCCAAGGCCACCAAGACTGCCAAGAACCTGAAGGCTTGGACTTGTCAGCCAAAGAACCAGATGCCCTGTGGCTGGAAAGGTAGGGACTTTCCTTCAGGTGGGGAGCTAATCCTTTGGAACTGAAGTGGGAAAGGCCACTGAGAGTATCAGATGCAGATATCTTATAGTGTGGGGTCCTCCCTCCAGCTGGGCTTTAGGGGACATCACTGCATCTCTGAGAGCCTCATCCTGGCAAGGTGTGATACAAGAACACCTTGAGACTGGGCATCTCTTGGTGCTTCAAGGCTTTGCTCTCAAAAGCTTTTTTAGCTGGTCCTTTAGGCAGAGAGAGTGGTTTTTGGTGAAGGAATGATTTTACGTCAATGCCTTTTCAGTCTAGAATCTCCCTTGGGTCCCATTCTATCAATTCAAAGTGAGGCACTGAATCAGTCTTAAAACCTCTGTATTTAAAAGCTTTGCTTTCTGCATCCGTAACTCATGTTTAGTCGCCAGTGTTGCCAGATTCACATTCTTAACATCTGCCAGTCACTCCGGAATTCGTTTTTAATGCCAAAGCAACATGTCCTAATCCTAAACTGTGGCTCTTCTGTTCCAAGCTCCCAAGCTGCTGAAGGGAATCCAGGCAGAACTCTTCCCTGACTGCTCTGGGAATATTAAGCTGTGCTGTCAGTTTGGTGACATTCACAGTGACTCCACTATTACCTGGACTAAAGATTCCAAGTTACTGGCTCGGCTGCATAGGAGGTGAGTGGATGTTCCTGAGTAGTTTCTGAGTAGCTTTGGGTACATGTGCCAGTGATTTACTCTTGTGCCTCTTAAGAGGATTAGTGTGCTAGGTGCTCTTCACACAGAGTGTTAGCATTGATCCTAGTTTGCATTCTGTGTGACTTAATGAGATAAATGTATCTCAAACTGTTGGGAATAACATGAAATACATAACAGAGATTTAAAGCCATTTCTAGCTACAGTTCTTGCTTCCAAAATATTCAGTATTGTTCCATGGAGATCTCCCTTCATCGAACCACAATCTAACTAACTGGTGTGGACCCAAGCACTGTTCCTTCTTTGGGAAATACATATGGGATAATCAGGGAAGCTCTTCTAAAAGTGTTGATGTGAGAAATGATCGTGTTCTGTTCCAGTGCCCAGGATGACTCTCCTGTCTCATTGGCAATAGCTAAAGCCAGTAACAAAGACCAGGGAATGTATTACTGCTGCTTGAACAATATGCATGGGAAGGTGACTGCTGAGTTTAATCTGACTTCAGAAGGTAAATCCCATTTGTCATTGTAAGGAATAATAATGACAGTGGCAGTTCTTATTCATATTATTACTACAAAATGTGTTTCTTTGTTTCCTTGTAGTATTGGAACACCTCTCAAGCTTCCAGAACTGTGAAGGTAAGTAAAAGTCACTTGAATTCATGGTGGTTTTGGAGGGGAAATACTCTCATGTAGGATGCAGTGGCTTGGGCAAGTGTTGGAGCACCCACCATGAGAAGCTGTTGGCTTGCACGTTGCTGTGGAGCTTCACTTAGTGCAGCAAGCAGTGCAACAGCATCCCCTTACGTCATACATACAAACTCAACAAGTACATGAGGACACATGCTCACCTGCTCTGTAACTATACTTCAAGAGAAAGATGGGCATGAAGCTTTGGAATTCTTTCCCTCTATGTTAACTTGTGTTTAATCACACTCAGTGTATGTCTTGCTGCGCTGCAGCTAAAGATAGTGCATTGCAGCTGATTTATCATTTCTCAACAATGTGCAGTAGTGTAGAGAATTCAAACCAGAGAGAGCTGCAGAGCTTTCACTGCTGTGGAGCACACACCTTTGCTGTCCTGTTTAGCTTCTTCACTGATGTTCCGTGAAAAGGAGCACTTTAAATGCCAGCCTGCAGCACTGGATCTGATGCAGTGAGTGTGGCTGGTACCGGGAAAGGTGTTCCCATTATGGCCATACTGGATAAGGACTAGACTCTTTCAGCTTTGTGAACATGTTGGCAGCTTTTGTCATCTTTACCTTTAGCTGCAGTCTGTATTCTCTCCTTCTAAGCCACCTTTCTCAATGCTGGCTTTAGATGGCAGAGGCAACAAGGTACATGTAGAGCAGGGTTCCAAGCCGTTACTAACACAGGTTAAGCCATGTGCTCTGTTTCCATTGAGCATTTTCCTCCTGCTATGGAGGGCTGCATTTGTTCTCCCATGCCCACCCTGTGGCTGTAGGAGGACGCTGTGCAGAACACAGTGGCTTTGTGTTGTAGGTATGGAGGAAATTGAGTTCATGCAGCTCATGTTCAGAGAGGATTTCATCAGTGACAGCTATTTTGGAGGGAACCTGCGTGGAGTGATAGCCACAGAAGAGCTTCACTTTGGAGAAGGCATGCACAGGAAAGCCTTCCGAAGCAGAGTGATGCAGGGGCTTGTGCCAGTGTTCAGCCCTGGGCACCCCTGTGTGCTCAAAGTGCACAATGCCATCACCTATGGGACCAAGAGTCAGGATGATCTGGTGGAAAAGAACTACAACCTTGCACTGCAGGTAAGCTTCCCTTTGGCAGCAGGAATCATGGGGAAAGCTGTCTTCAAATACTCAAACAGCTCATCTGTTAATGTGTGGAGTAATATTCCATAGGTGTATCCGTTTGTAACATAGGAATGCTATGTCCAGAATACTGCAAGAGAGTATGCAAAGATCTATGCAGCTGAAGCTGAACCCTTGGAAGGCTTTGGAGAAGTACCAGAGTGAGTATATATCTATTTTGTATACATCTACACATACGTATTGTCCTGGGCCACAGCTGCCCACTGTAATTCCTAAAGAAGAAAGAGGAATTCTGAGGACAGTGTTACAGCTGGAGTCATGACCTGCATAATGCTGAGTATCAGGGTGCTGAGAGAGGTCCCGTTCCCATTAGAGAAGGATAAGGAGCACAGACAATAAATAACAGGCAAAAGACCTATTGTGATATACATTAAGAGGAAAGAATTCATGGTAGTGTGACAGCAGCTACCCATTTAGCACTGCTGTACCAAAGATATAAGACTTTGGTAACCCAGAGAAATAAGCTCATAGAGGACAGTGCGATGATGTTCTGGAGGTGCCAGCCCTATTCACATGTCTCCTGGTGTGGCTTAGACTTAGCTGTTACTCCCTTTCTGAGGTGACTGGCTACTCTGTCTCTTACTCCTGAACTCTCTGGATTTTATTAGTCTCATCCCTTGCTTTCAGGATCATTCCTATTTTCCTTGTCCATCGCCCTGCCAACAACATCCCCTATGCGACAGTGGAGGAGGAGCTGGTTGGGGAGTTTGTGAAGTACTCCATCAGGGATGGCAAGGAAGTGAACTTCCTGAGGAGGGATTCGGAGGCTGGCCAGAAGTGCTGCACCTTCCAGCACTGGGTCTATGAGAAGACCAACGGGAGCTTGCTTGTCACTGACCTGCAAGGTGAGCTGTGTGAGTGCATAGTACAGGCTGGTGACCTCTCCCAGGCAATGCCTGTGACTGCAGTGTGTCTGTGCCTGTTTTATGCAGCACCTCATGCAGATTGGAACAAAAGATCGGAGGCAGAGGTAGGGTATTTTCTTTTCCATCCTTCAAAGAGAGAAGGAAGGAGAAGAAATGGCTTCCTCACATTTCTTAATGCTTAATGGTCTTGAGATCATCATTTTCATGTACAGAAAGCTGCACCTTCAGGACTGGGTTTTGCCTAGAAACAAGTCAACAAAGGGATAGGTTAAAACCCCCAAGTGTTTGGAGATACTGAATCAGAAAGGGTTTGGGCTCTTGCATCCAGAAAGTGAAAACGAGGTTGCCTGACTGTTGTTATTTGATTGGCAAAGCAAATAAGCACTTGAGAACATTTTAGTCTGAGTTTGCAAACATCAAACACACAAAGCCCATAAATAAATATACACAGGGCAGGTGTCAGCAGAGATTGTGTCTGTTCCTTAGAAGTAAAGCATAACCCTCCTTACCCCACGAACTGCCTGTGCAGGGGACAAGTTGCATTCTACTCATCACCTACTATCTGTGAACTACTGGTCTGAGACTGACCTCTGGGAATTGCAAGTGCTACAGAGCACAAAGATCCTGGTTTTATTGGGATACCTTCAGATGCTTGGGCAAAATGGTGACAAACAATGCAAGCCCTGAATCAATGAGCAATATTTAATGCCTCTAGATTTGGTGCTGTTCCAGTGTAACACAAGTTCTCTGTTTCCTTGCTGCTTGTAGGTGTAGGAATGAAGTTAACCGATGTTGGCATAGCAACACTGGCCAAAGGGTGAGTGCAAAATGCTTTCTTCACAGCATGGCTTTGCTTTGCACATCAATCTCTCCTCAGTGTGTGCTGGGGGAGGCTGCACTGAAAGCTATTCTTGCTTCAATGTGGAAGAAAAGCATCCTCATCTGACTCTTTCAACTCCCCTTGGATCGTATTTATGGGAACCACCTATGAGGGAAACACATTCATGTTGTTCTAAAAGGGCTACACTGTAGGTTGGGCTTTGCTTTTGCTTCATGCCTCCCTCAAAATATGCTTGTTCAAAGGGTGCTTCATACATGAAATCAAGATCTCTGCTGTCTTACAAGCAGGTAAGGCACTTTGCTTGGTGGTCCATCAGCTGGAGGAAGGCAGGGCTAGAAAAGCAGGGCCAGCACTGGCTCCAGCTCATGATATTTAAGTAGACCTATTTCCTGGTACTTTTACAATGGCTTCAGGTCTTTATGGGTGATTTAAGCCTTTGTGTAAACCTATAGGCCTTTGATGTTCTAACTTTCTCTTAAGTCTGTTGATTAAAGCTTTAGTTACACCACAGGCCAAAGGAGCCATTGACAGGAACAGGCAGTGCTGCTGGAAAGGGGCAGAGGATGGGGGTCAATGCCTTCAAATTCACGTTCTCCTTTGAGAAACTGGTTCCAGTTTAATATTTATACTAAAGGAGAAGAGCCTCACAGTATCTGTTACGTTAGGAATCTGGGAAAATCCTTAACATTTGCGGCTGGCATCTGTTCAATCCTTCCGTTGAGCTGCGGAGCCAAAGTGAAAGCAGGTTAAATAAAGTTGCATCATCAGCTTACAAAACACAAGCCATAAAAGTTTTATCTAGGCAACGCTTGTCTGGAATCAGATTTATGGAAGTGCTTTAATTGGTGATGTTGTCCAGCTCACTGTGGGCAATTTCCCCTACAAAAACACATATTGGGCTAGGGAAGGGGAGGTGCACTTAGAAATTACTATGCAGTGCAAGCTGTAGGAAGGATTCTGTGATCACCTATGATCATATATAAGGGAATATCATTTCCCTTCCTGAGCAACCTCTTAAAATGAGTGTCGTTTCACTTGTCATTTAGCTGATGACATCGCTGCAAGACAGCAGATATTTCCTGGTCCTGTTGGGAGAACAGGCAGAGTCCTATTTAGCCACAAAATACAGTGTGATGCTGGTGTGATTTTAAGATCCAAAAGTGATTTTTGGTGTAATTGCTATAGAAATTGCCAGGAATTACCCTCTTTGCAGGGGAAGGACCTCACTGATCACAGCCAGGTTCTTACCTCCAATTCTTCTAAACCTGGGCCAGTCCCATCAAGGCAAAGCAGAAATATCCTTGGGGGATGCTTCTGTGGTCCTTGAGGAACTCTCCCAAGTTATTCTGCTCTTTTACCCTTCCTATGTCTGTTTTACCAGTGTGCTAGCTGGAAACCGACCCAGAGCAAAGGGGCAGTGATTCCTGAGCTGCAGGAGCTGCAATACAGCTTCTGTCAGCAGAGGGCAAAGCCTCACTAGAAACCATGCAGCCTGGCAGGGATTTCAGTGGAGCCCTGTGTCAAGCAGCACTCCTTTGAACTAGGTATGTTGTAGGGACTTTGGCTTTGGCTTTGGTGAGCAAGAAGTGCCCAGGTATTTATCCAGGCATAAAGAGGAGGAACCCAGGAACACGGTGACCCACGGTCAAGGTGATTGATGGGAGTGGTGCCTACCGCATGGGGACCTGACAGTCTGCTTTGAGGGCACTGGTGAATGCAGTTTAACTCCACATGGCAATGAGAGTCATTGAATGCAGAGGTTGAGCCTGGGGCCGAATCCAGCACTTTGGGTTTAAGGAAGATTTGGTTTGGGTCAGGTTTAGGGGATGGAAATCTGTCCAGGTTTTATTATCAGTCATCTAGTCAGTAATAGTGTGTGCTGTGCAAAATAACACATTCATGTTTCTCAAGGCTTGGAAGGGTCAGTAGAATGGAAACCTTACCCACTTGCACATACCACAAGTTATAGAGTGCTTTTAATCAAGCTCACAGGTCCTGCCAGATTACAACAGGCTGTGGGCACCAGGTCTGTGCAGGCCAAGGCGCATCTGGAGGCTCACAAAGGGGGTCTGTGGAAGCCCTGGAAGCTCTGCTCCAACCCCTGGTCTCACATCTGCAGGTTGGATTTCCTTAGGCTGTCTGCACCCTGCAGGGTCAAAGCAGGCTCATTCATCCTCTCGGCTCCCAAAGGGCAGGATTGTTACCTGGGGCACATCTGGAGCCGCAAGGACAGGTACAAACTGTTGTGTTAAGAGAAGGGAAGTGAGGATGGCTCACTGAGGAGCAAAGCTAGGGAATAAAATCCCTCACATGGTCTGTCTCTTGCTCCCAAGATTGTTGCGTTCTTGCTGCAGCTATGTTTTGCACTTGTTGAGTTCTGAAGCTGTAGTTAGTTTAGCAGAGCCTTCAATTGTACATTTAAAGTGTCTCTTACTCAGAGTACCATCTCAGCAACTGTTTCTGTTCCTGGTTAAGATGTTCCTCCAAAGACATATAGGAAGTTCCAAATACAGGTAGGAAAGGCAGACTTGTATTCACTGCATGAGAAAAGCTCAACCTTTTCATTCCAAGATGATTTCCACAAAGAAATGAGTATTCTCAGAATGTAACAGCATGAGAAAAGCACATGAAGAAGCCACCAGCTCCACTTCAGCTGGTTCCTGGAGCCAGGAGCAGTGGTATCAAGAGGTTTTCTTGCTGAGCACAGCCAGGTTTGCCCCTGGAGCTTAGGAGCATACGTACCTGCAGCTCCTCTGGTAAAGAGCTCAAGGATAAAGCCTCAAGTCCATTATTTCTCCAAAGGAGGGAGAGAACAGTTCATGTCCTGCTGAGCTCAACAGTGGCTCCCCACTTCAGCATCATTTGGGTAAACCAGCACGAATCTTACTTGGAGAGGAGAGGAAAATAACCTCTTAGCCCTTTGGGGCTCATCTGGCTGCCTATGGCAGTCGGCTGAGTAGTTCTTCTGGAGCAGGCTCACAACCTGGTTGTTAGAGATGCAGAATAGGGCAGTTAGATATAAATGGAGACAGATACCATCCCCTTTTGCAAGGCATTTTGTTATCTTTTCCCCATTGGCACCATCCTTCTGTAGAAGAAGTCCTTATCTCTCAGAAAAAGGTTGACCTTCTCAGAGCACCAGTGTTTTCTTTAGCACTTTGCGACCTGGAGGAGAAAGGAAGTTCTCTGGAATGCTGCAGTGAGCAGGTTGTGTTCATTTCAGTGCAAAAGGTTGCTGGGTTTGTGCAGTGATAACTCATAGCTCACATCTGAGGACACTGTGTGTCCAGTGAACCAGGAGAATAGGGTCAAACATACACTGGAAAAGGATCCTGGTCAAGTCTATGAGAGAGGAGCATGGCACACAGGATAGGTACATGTTTGGATGGAAAGAGCTTGTGGTTCTGACAACACCTTGTGCAACAGCTTCATCACTTCATGGTGGTCAAGAGAACTGTTTCTAGTTGTAGAGTTCATTTCTGTATTACTGAGACAAAGCTAGCCAGCAGACAGCTGCATTCCCAGCTAACTGGAATGAAGACTAGTAGCCAGAGAACTGCAGGACTTTGCCTCTTTAATCCTTTTCCCTCTCTGCCATTGCTTGTTGCCTGGTTTCCTTCCCCTCCCAATGGCTGGGTTTGATTCTCTGCGGCAGAAACAGCAGTGCTTGGTGTTCTCCAGTTGCTCATGACCAGCAGCCACGCTCTGCCTCCCTATGCTGAAAATGAACTTTGAAATCCCATCTGGCTTTCTCTTTTCTTTGTTGCTACAGATACAAAGGGTTTAAAGGCAACTGCTCCTTTTCCTTCATTGAGCAGTTCAGAGCCCTCCACCAGTGCAATAAGTACTGTGAGATGCTGGGGCTGAAATCCCTCCGGACCTCTCACCAGAAACAGAGGAAAGCAACAGCCATGAAAAACAAAACCCTTCCAAACTCATCGTCTATGAAGAAAACAGTGCCCAAGAAAGCCAGAGAACCCAGAGACTTCATTGCTTCAGAGCACTGAGTTGCACTGTCCCACCCTCTGGAAACTCCTCCTGAGGACCTGTAGCAGTGATGGGCACCAATGACCTGGGGGGACAGCTTCAAGCTTTTGCCTCCCGATGTCATTCTGGAGTCATCCTCATGCTGATGCCAGCAGCAAAGGAAGGAGCTGATTCCATGGTCATGGCACGTGGGTTTTAACACCAGGCAAGGTTTTGAAGACACGCTAAGCCATCTGCCTGGAGTATCTTACAACCCTTCTATGACTTGGTGTCTGCACATTTTGAGACTGGACATGGAGTGCAGCACATGTCACTGGAGAACATCTTCCCTTCCTTGTGTCTGTGCCTGTGACCCTGTGGGTTCAGCTGCCAGAAAACATCCACGTATTTAAGCTGCCACTTACTACAAGTTTTGCACAGTGTTGTTGCTCAGGCTGCCGTAGAGCATTTGTTTTCTTTCCCAGATCTTTGTGCATTGTAATCCCACTATAATTCCCCCCTTGTAATTGTTTCTCCCACTTACATGTCTTTTAATACAAGACAAAGCCATTCATGACCGGAGGTTTCTGTCTTCTTTCCCTTTCCCCATTAGTTAGCATATTGAAGGTCCTCACTAAGTGGTGTCATCAGTTTAAATATGGGCAACTTGTGTGGTTCTCCAGAGAATTCCTTGCTTTCCACACAAACTTCCTTGAATCCAAGTTAACCCCATGACAACACTGTTGTAGGCTAGAAGTGTGGAGTCTGCATGTTGTCAGACAGCTACCAGCTGAAATAAACCTTTACCCACAGGGGTATTTCACCTCACAGCACTTCCAACCAGAAGTCCCATGGCTTCTCTGTGTGGCTTAGAGCTGGTTTTGAAGGAACACGACAGAACCTCTCTGCTGAACAGAAATGATTCATCCAGGATGCCTAGGCAGGGCCAGAGCTGGAGAAGGATGCTGAGCTCCATTGACATGAGTGTAGCTTACATGGAGATTTGCAGACAGAGGAGGGAAGGATGCACATCACAGGACTGCAGTGAGTTTACTGGAGGTGGCTGTAGAAGATGCGGTGTGTAACAGAGCACATGAACACTGAGCATTGGCATGATTCTGTGATTCTGGACCCAGACCACATTCTGGTTGTGTTTCTGGCTTGAGGGATTGGTTATTTGTCATTTCTCTTCCAACTAGACTTGACACCTGTACTCAGAAGCTGATCTTCATTCTCTGTTATTGATCGTGCAGAGTAGGTGTGGGAGTGGAGCTCTGTCTAATGACAAGCCATCATATTTGGATTAAATAGTCATACACCCAGCCAAAATGGGTGCTCAGGACTTTATTGAATGTGAATAGACATACTGAATTACTGATGTGTTATAACACTGTGTGAGTCACCATTCCTCAATTCCTGTCAGTGGGAAGCCTAAATGGTGATAAAGGGGAAGGCAAATAGGAACCCCTGGCAATAGGCTGCTTTAAAGCTGACATTTCTCTGTTCTAGAACAAAAGCTACAGTTCTAACAATGTCATGTGGTGCTGTTAAGGTTCAGCCTTTGCCCTGGAGTTCAGCTACATGTGCAATTACACCAGGACAACTACACATTAGTAGCTACCACAAGAAGAAGGTGCTTCACTGATTAACTCAGGTCAGAGCCATCTCCACAGGCTGCAAAATCCTGCTTCATAGGGTGCATAGGGGGTTGTGCTTTGGGGTGTGTAAGGCAAGTGGAGACGTGAGTCTTTGCCTCTTACTTGTTTGGTTCTCGCCCCATCTCCTGTCACCCCTGCCTGTCCTGTCCTCCTGTCTGTCTGCTTCCATGGCCAGGAACTCCATGGCACTGCAGGCCCCTCTTAAAACACCCTCAGTTCCCTACTGATGTGTCTGGGTCATGAGATGAGGAAAATTTACCAACACCAGGATATTGCTATCCATCTGTCCATCCAAGATCAGTATTTATTGTTCCTGACAGCAAAACTGGACCAAGAAGGAGGAGGCCAGTGCGTCAGTATGTACTGGAGGGATGGTATCAGGGAGGAGGGACAGCAGTCTCTCTCAAAAGAGACTTTATATCCCTTGGAATGATGTTTGAGGGACCAGGAGCATGTGGTGTTCTCCTTTGTCCTCCCACTTAGAGAGGGACAACGGTCTCTGTACCTGGTGTTTGTTCGGGACAGCAGGCTTGGAGGAGGGAAGAAAGCAACAACAAGTGTTTCTTCTTCCTGTGGGAAGGAAGCTTTATCCTCTTCCTTTGGCAAGAGCGGTTCTGCAAGGTTACAGGCACTGCAAGGCAGAGGAAAGGTGGAGTCTAGAAGGTTCCCCCTCACTGCAAATCAGAGCACAGTGTTCTGTGAGCCTAAATCTTGGCTTATTCAATGGGATTTTGGCTTCCCAGGGCAGTGCTGGTGCCTGGCTGTCATTAAACCCTTTGCAAGCTCCTACAGATGCTTCCTACTCTTTGCAGTAGTTTTCAGGAGAATTTCTATGAGGAATTGTGAGCATTCCCAAGCTGGCCTTGTGTTCCAGAAGTAACCACAACCCCACTGATTCCAACGACAACATTGGAATGATGATTCCTTGTGTTACTTGCTTGCTTTATAGCTTTGCTCAGAAAGGAAAGGGCTAAGTCATGCTGGCATGCACGTAGGAAGGTCATTTATTCCTCATAGTGGTGGAGAGCCCGTTGCTGCTGTTCACGTCCTGCTCCGAACTGATGTCTTGTCCACCAGTAGCTATTTAGTGTGATAATGGCGTTTGATAGACTGGACACAAACACCATTGTCACACTCCACAGCTCTGGAGGTAGGAGAACCTTAGTCCATGGAAGGACTGCTATAGGTACACGGCAGACTTCAGGGGGGCTTCAGAGACCTGCAGAACATAAAGACTGTGGTTATGCAGATTTATACTTGGTACATCAGGAGCCTCATCAGGGAGGAATCCCAATGTTAGAGTGTATTTGCTCTCCATGTACTTGTTTATACCAGCATTTCAGAGCTATGGATGTTCAGTTATGTGTCACCATCACATCTGAGTACTGCAGGAAAGCAGAGAAGAGAAAGGGGAGCACAGGGAAGGCCGGAGAATAGAAACCAGGGCTTGGGTGAAGAGTAGTAGCTTTTGTATCTTACTCTGCCATGTATCCACTTTTCCCTCAGTCTGTAAAGACTGTCAGCCAGTGTGAGCATCCATGCAAGATCACATTGGATATCAAGTGGAAGAAACGCTGACCTGCGCAGGGAGAATGTGGCTTTGGGAAGGTGCAAGCCAGCCAGTGAGTGTTCACTAAGAGGAATAGCAAAAGAGTAGTAGTGACTAATTGATAGCTGTAATGAAGCCTGCTCTCTTAATGATAGCTGCCCTGGTGCTGTGTCACACAGAGATTCAGCTCACTCTGTTCTTCAGCATCAGCCAAAGGAGCACAAGTACAGTACACTGCTCTCTAATTCACCCCAACATCAGTGTTCTTTCCCCTTACCTTTCCTCAGACACGTTTTACTCAGCTTCCTCTCTTCAGCAGAGCAGTAATCAGGTAGGATACTACCTAATCCCTGAGGAACAGCCTGACAGGCCTTGTCAGGTACAGTGTGAAAAGCTTCCCTGGGAAATGTGCGGGACAGCAGGTATGGTGCGGCTGCAAGCAGGCAGCTTTATAGTTCCACAACTGCACGGGCGCTTCCAGCAGTTCAACAGCAATCTTCCCAAGACAAAAGGTAATGAAAGAAAGAGAACGGCCACTGGTTTTTAGTACTGCAATGGAGAAAAAACCCTTGAACAATGGGAAAGTTACAGGTTGGTGCAGGGAGAAAGCAGAAACATCAGAGAAAAGGAACTAAACCCGCTTTCTGCTTCTCTTCTGCTGCTCATTGGTATAAAGAGGGTGACTGGAATGTTCTTGTGGAGCAGACAGCTGTGAAGAAGGGGGTTTTTCAAGAAGTATCTTGATGGATCCTAGAACCTGCCCCTTCTGTATATCCAGATGTGGAAGATTCCTGTATCCCTACGGAAGTGTGACCACACAGTCAGCTCAGCAGTCAGAATTCACCTGCACTGGTGATTTCTGTTCCTCCATTTAGCATTTCCCTTTCCTCACATGAATTGAGCATGGGAAGCACTTACCTGAGCCAGCTGCCAAGTGAGCCTCTTGTGTGTCTTTAGGGCTTGGCAGGACTGAGGTGCTGCTGCAGCTCTGGGGGGTCCTTGGAGGATTTGGGTTCCTTTTGGGAGTCACCAGCAGTGGGGAGCTGTGCAAAGCTCTGTTCCCAGGGGCCACTTTTCCCTGCCCTTTATGGGATCCTGAGCTTTGAAAGTAAACATTTCCTTCTCTCTCTGATAAGTCCTATTAAAATATTGATCTGGGGGAGGGAGATGGCCCTCACTGCAAGGGCCAGAGTCACCTTTAGTCACACTGAGCAAGGGAAAGAGCTCTGCAATCCCCATTTGCTCTGTCCCCTCAGAGAGAGCATAGGGGGGTAGGGAAAACTGCAAAATCCAGGGTATTTCCAGCCGCCTGTTGTGCTTAACCCTAATGGAGAGTGGTTAGTCTTCAGCTTAGATGTTGCTTCTTCTAGGGAGATGATTTCATCAACACCTCAGATCACAGGGCTAACTTACTGTCCAGGGTGGGGTTTACCAACCTGTTTCCCATTGTTCATGTTGATTTCCTGCCTTTTCTGCCCAGGAACTTTCAGAACTCAAAGAGCCTGTCATGTTTTTAATGGGGTTCACTTTCCAGCTATGAGATAGGGGGAAAATCTGGCTTTAGCTGAGCTGATCTGGACACCAATGGCAAGCCAGGTATTACACACAGGTTTCAGGACCCGTATTTATAGGTTCCTAACAGTCTTATCACTGCTCATCCAGTTCAAGAACAGCTTTTCCCCTTAGAAAACCTCCATAATTAACAATTCTCAGGGATTTAATGACACAGTTTCATACCCTTAGTTGTAAAAGCCATGTCAGCTGCTATTGTAGATGATAGGAGTGTACCCTTTCCAGTTGTAATGCAGAAAGACTTTCATTAGCACAAAGCACACATCCTGCCATGGATCTCCTTGGAACTCCTCCTGAGCAGGGCCTGCTTTGCAGTTGGCAGTGTGTGGGTTTGGGGGACAAGTCTCCCATTTGGGACTTGTACATGCACACAGTGTAAAGCTGACAGAATTACTAGTAGTGGTTGTCCAAAATCAGCGGAGAAAGGCTGAAATGTGCTACTTTGAATCACAGAGGCAATGCCACTTACTTCTGGGCTGTGTTTCAGGACAAAATGGCAATGTGTAGGTGAAGCGCTGCCCTGGAGCTGACCAGCCGTGCAACACTGGGTGCTGCTGCAGTTTGGCTC
Source organism: Amazona ochrocephala (assembly GCA_039720435.1). Taxonomy (NCBI): domain Eukaryota; kingdom Metazoa; phylum Chordata; class Aves; order Psittaciformes; family Psittacidae; genus Amazona; species Amazona ochrocephala. Next base: position 120,090,629 of record CM077909.1, read on the forward strand.
CAGTTCTTTGCAATGGAATGTCAGAGGATTTGGAAATTCCTGAAAAAAAAAAAGAACTGGTTTGTTGAAATGTTACGAAAGGTGACGCAAGGACAGATAGTGCAACACACATTGCACATGCATCCCAGCACCGATGCTTCCCTTGAAATCCATAGGGATGACCCCAAGTGAAATGATCTGACTTTGAGGCTGGCAGAGGACTGAGTCCTGTGGCCTCCAAAGGGCCCTAAATGGTGCTGTGATTCCATTTTATGAGCATAGCTCCTGGTGACCAAGGTGTCACTATCCAGAGGGTGAAATTTCATCTGTATGAGCATTCCCTCTGATCATTTTCTTACATAAAATGTGGAGGATACAAAGAGTGAAACAGAAACCTGAGGAATGGAGCCAATGCTGTGTGGAAAGAGTGAGAACACAACTCCCAAACTGAAGGAATGATCGCTTCCCGCAGGGGCTATGTTAGGAAGCTTTTCATTACAATCAGGGAGAAGCTGTAAGGGTTGTGAGTGCTATAAATCCCTGTGGAAGAGTAAAATCCCCAGCCGTGGGAGCCCTGACTCTGCAATCCTCTGGAACCCTCATATATAACAGTTCTCCTTCCCAGGATTCCAGCCTCAGAGCTGTTGCACTAATGGCCATTCCCAGATGAGAGCTTGTATCCATATAGCGTTACTCCAGCCCTATCTTTATTGAGCACAGAATCAATACTCTTGAACTGATTCGGTCTGGCTGTTTCCTCTGTGGAAAAATCCTGTGTCAGCCTCCCAGAGGTGGGATGGCCTCCTTGGATCCAGACTTCCAGACAGAGCTGGGTTGGAGGTTTAGGCTGGATCCTTTTATGGAGAGAACTGCCACACACTCAGCATTGTGACTGAATTCATCCCTTCACTGTGACCTGTTGATTTCAGTGAACCCATGCTGACTTTCATCAGTTTAGGGTAATAGCCATAGAGCTTTTAGAGGGAATTGCAAATGGACAGAGCTGGTGACTATCTGTTTATCCCAGATTACTACAGTATTCAAGGGGCATCAAGCACTCAAGGAAGCATCTTTACCACTGCTAATAGAACAATGTGATAGACAAAGGTGAGGCGTACGTAGTGCCAGGCCAGTGTAGATCATGGAAGGGAGGAGGATGCTGTGACCCTTGTAAGTCAATGGCCAGCAGTTAAAGATTACCTGTTCTGGTCATTGTGGCTACTCAATAGAGAAAGATTAACTGAGAGCAGCAGAAAGTAGAGCAAAGGTGTTTAACCTGGAAACCATGATCCCTTCTGCTTGGTGCTGGGGCTCAGTAAACGGGGTTGATTGGAGTTTCCCAATCATGGAACTCATTACATCAGTTCCAGATCGTAATGACTTGCCATGGGGCACATTGCGCACGCAGAGTTGGGGTTGAGGATCGTGGGCAGATGGCGGGTGTCAAGTCTGAGTGGCAATGTACATCCATCGCAGTGCTGCTCCCCAGGGAAATAGCTGGGGGTAGGATTGAAGCAATCCTGATGTGAGCTAACAGGTAAACCTGACCTTTGTGTACGTGCCATGAAGTTGGGGCAGGGGATGGCAGTTCCCTGTCCTGCTCTACAGGGAGTTCTCTTGCCCTGCAGCCCTGAAATGCAAGGCATTTAGTCACTGTGCCACAAGGAGTTCCATGAACAGAGAAATGTAAGTCAATTTCTGCCTCATCCATCGCTTCACTCTGAACCACATTGGTACCGTGGCGCTGCACACGTGGGACACACAAAGTTAAAGCTTAGAACAGTAACTAAAGACTGGTCATTTAATTTTGGAACCCAAATCCCAGTGGGATCATTCTCCTCAGGAAGACAGGACACCCCCGGGAGCACCTGCTGCCTCCTCTGGCCTATGGATTGGTTCCCTTTGATATCTCACTGCCTTCTGCCCATGGGTGGTCGTGGATCACGCACGGGGGGACGGGGGGGTGGCTCTCCTCTGAGCACAGAGGGGTTTACACACCACAGCCATGGCACAACCACCGCCCCGAGGTGAGCACCTGCAGGGAGCTGCGCATGGAGCAGGCACAGCACAGCACAGTGTGGAGGGCTTTGATGCTGATGAGGAGAAGCGCCTTTATTGATTTACAAGTGAAGGCCCCATTTAAATCCTCTGTAAGGGCTTGGTAAGACTTTAGTGGCCACAAAGGTGGTAGCTGCCATTCCCATCGCCATTCCCATCCCAGGAAAGGTGTGCGCAGCATCCCCATGTCCCTGTGGCAGCTGCGGGGCCATGGCTCTGCCTGAGGGGCAGCGCAGTGCGGGGCCCAGGGGGCGCTATAGAACCTTCTGGAAGGGGCAGGGCGGGGCCCAGGGGGCGCTATAGAACCTTCTGGAAGGGGCGGAGCGGGGCCCAGGGGGCGCTATAGAACCTTCTGGAAGGGGCAGGGCGGGGCCCAGGGGGCGCTATAGAACCTTCTGGAAGGGGTGGGGCAGGTGCTGAGGTGAGGTGGCTCTGCCTGGGGCGGCGGCTGCCCCTCGGGGCCCAGTGCCATGGTGGGGCTGTGTCTGTCCCTCACAGCCTGGCTCTGGCACCCAACAGCCATCATCCACAGCGGGAAGGAGAGGAGGGGCCCTCTGCGGGGTGCAGCGTGGCGCTGGTGAGCACAGCACCGGAGCAGTGAGTGCGAAGCCTGAGGTAGGCGCCATTGGGGTAGGGGAGATGGGCGCTCAGTACCTTCGGCTCCTCTGCCTCCCTTGTGCTGCAGGTGAAACCTCCAGCTTACACAGCTAAAAGGGATTCAAGGTAGGTCTTCACACACTTCTCACTGGTTTTGCTCTTTCGATAAAGACTGCAGGTGTGAAAATGGGTCTGGCCTCTGGAAAATGGTGGGTTTCTAGCGCCATATTGCCTCTTTAAACCTTTCCTTCCTCTGCCTCTCTGACCTGGGAAAAGAGCCATATGCTAACAGTGCATGAAGTGAAAGCCAAGGAATACCAGGAAAAGGATGATTAAATGTGCCTTGGTAGGGTTTGTGCTGGGTTTTCCTTTCCTGTGTGCCTCTGCACCTAGTCCCCATTAAACAGAGAAACGTAATGAAATAGCACTGGTTTGGACAATGAGTGGTGACAAAAAGGCATCAGTGTTTCAGGTGCCATTGCAGATGCTTTCCTTGCTAAACATAAACTTTACACAGACAAAGTGTGTATTATTAGGCTAAATAACTGTTATTTAACCTAACAGTTTACTAACTCATCTACCACCCTCTGCAGCATCACATTGGATTTCATGTGGCTTTTCCAGCCCTGGATACCACAGCTCTGCTGAACTCCAGGTCTTTTCCCCAAATCCCCATTTCAAGACCTCAAGGATAATGAATCTGCTGCTTATTGCTTTTCCTTGCCTGTCTCTATGGGTAGTGGATGATCCTATGGGCAAAATGTGTCCTGGGGCAGGGTATGGGCGGCACAGCTGGTCTGCATTTGCTTAGATTAATGCAGGTGCTCAGCATGAGGCATCCTTGGGTCTCTGCGTGTTAGAAGGGATTTCTACAGTGTAAAGAGAAAGGATTGAAGCAGGGAGAAAAGGGAGGTATAAGCTCCTGTTAAAGCACTGGGGAGCTCTCAAGTATTCCTCTTTGTTCTAATGCTGAAGAATGCTGTGGGAAGGGTTAATGAGCAGGAGCTGGCTCTCAGCTGGACACCTCAATGGCTATAGAGTCTGTTAAGTATGAGCAGCTCATCACAGGTAACTTGCACAGAGAAACAGCAGGTGAGAGAAACATGGATCCTGAGCTCAACATAAACTGGAGCAGTGGCAATTCCTGGCCTGGCACTGGGAATTGCAGCACTAACACTGAAAGAGGAATTGTTAATTCAGGCTGCAGAAGCAGAGGAGGGAGTGCTCCAGGTGAGGCAATCAGTTAAGGCTTCATCAGCATCAGGTGCCAGGGGATCTTGCTAGAGTGTTCAGTCTGCAAGGTGATGCCCATGTGGCTGGCCCCTCAGGGTAGCCTCTGATAACCTGGAGAGGTACAGGGGATTGGATTTACTGGATAGCAACAGCTCTGGACTGCTCGAGGCTGCTCTTGAGGACTGACTCAACTGGAGTGAGTAAACTACAACTGACAAGTAAGCAGACTTCTAATCTTTGGTTGTAATGGGATGACTCTGAGTGCTCAGCAGTTAAAATAGGAGGTGGTGTTCCTTTGGCATATATTAGACTTGATACCCTTTATAGAATGGGCATTGGTGGGAAATGAGCTGAATCAGCAGTAAATAACCAGAAACCTTGCATCCCTCCAAACTTTGTGTTGTCTTGAAGGTGTGGTTAATGGAACCAGAGGTGGCCTTGTGCCTGGGGCTCTGAATGGCCTGCGCACATGTGATGGTGCCTGGGTCCATGCTGTTGCTGTGGGCCTTGTGCTCTGGGTGGAGGGAGATTTCTGGAGGAAAAGGACAGAATTAAACGTGCTTTTCAAAGTCAGCTCTTGGAACTGGGGGCTTGCACTGACTAAGCAGGGTGGCACAGAGTTCCCAGAGGTGTAATCCCAAAGCCAGTGTTGATGGGCTAGGGTAAGGCATTCATGTCCCAGCAGTTTAGAAGGTCTGGGCTTTGCTGAATATCTGTTTGATGTTTATGTGAGCATCTGCAGCATATGCACTGATAGAACTTAACTGTGTGTGGAACAGGAATGTTGGAGTCCCAGTAGCTAAAATGAAAGTGATGATCGCCTTTGTTTGTGGCCTCCTTGACTGGAGCATTCATGGAAGGGCTGGAGAGCAGCTATAGAATGCCAGACCTCCTGAAGGCATTGAGGAATTGTCAGTCAGAACATGCTCTGGCATGTTGTGGAGCTGGGGGAGAGGCTGGATCTAGGTGAGTGTTGCTGAGGAGCTGCTGTGTTTTGAGGAGCAGTATTGAGGTGCAGCCCATGGCTGAGTATTGCTCTGGCTGAGGCAGAGATGGTTCGTTACATGTGGCAGAGCACACTGGGGTCCTGAGGCCCACTGTGCTCCCCTGTGGTCCCCAGGGCTGGTTGCCCTGTTCAGCAGGCAATGGTGGATGATGTGTGTGGAATTCTCTCTTGGTGCAGGGCCCTACAACTCTGGTGGTCTTTACATTTATATTTGAAGTGAGTACTCTCAGCAAAGCTTCAGGACATGCTTGTATTGCTGTTTGAGGTCAAAGAACACCCCATCCTCTACCTCACCATGAAATAGCTGCTGTGAAAGCAAAAACGTTCAATGGTATGGTTGTTCCTTGTGTGTGTTCACGTAATCCATAACAACATTGACATGTGGCTGTGCTAATGTGGGCTTCTTTGCAAGAGGAGCTCAGTGTAAGAGGGAGGAGCTGCTCACCCTCCTGCTGGATGGGGAAGTGACTGAATGCAGGAGCTCTTTAAGGAATCCCTGAGTTCTTCCTAAGCTGTTAGGAGCTGGATGCCAATGATAGGAATTAGCTGCCTGTGTAACCATATACCAGTTCAGGTCACCTATTGCCATTGGTTTTCCAGGTTAGACAATGTTGTAGAATTCAGTTAAGACAATGAATTTGAGGCTTTCTTTTCTCTGTGCTTCATTTCTTAATATTGCACTGGTGTTAGTGTTTGAAAAAGGAAGTAGTTGCTGGTCAAACCTGTTTTCTTTCTATATTTTTTTAATGGAGAAATGAAGATCCACATGAGCTTTTTAAAGGAGAAAACAACCCCAAGGTGGGGGAGGGAAATGCTGTTTGCTTTGTGACAAATGCCTGCTTTGATATCTGTTACCTGAAAACAGGTTTATTTGGAGACACTGAGATGTTTCAGTGCTTTTGGAGCAAGGTGTCTGCTGTATCAGTCTCTAATGGTCCCTGTGGGGGTTTATAACCACTGTGCAGCCCCATAATGCATCAGGACACCCTGTATTGCTGAATCACTGATAGCATCTCAGAACACAAAGCATGTATCTAATCTCTGCACCTTTAGAGCATGTGTTTAGCCTCAGAGGAGTCAGCTTCAGCTGAAGGAGTGTGGATTTTGTGGGGGTTTAATTTTACAGGCTACAACTTGGTACTGGCACGAAAGAAAAATGACACTTTCCAACCTCTTGTATTGGCAATCGATTCAATTCTTTGTTTAGTGATCTCTTCATTTAAAGACCAAGTAAAAATCAGTTATTTTCTTGCCCAAGTAACAACTCTTTATGCACTGTGCAGTCATTTCAGCAGGGTTTGCTTTCAAGGTTCACTCAGATCGTTCTCTGCTTAGCAAGTTACAAATCAGAGTTATGCTTACAAGATAAATGCTGTATGAAATGAAACAAAGAACTCACCTGCTGTTCCTAGAACACTCCTGAAACCTTGGATTTCTTCTGAGGCAGTTTATTGTGACTGGAGAACTCAAAGCACCACAGACACAGACCTTTCTCCCCAGTGGAAACAGGGTTATTTCCTCCAGGTATGAGCTGATGGTTTCCGCCTCAGCTGCCTGAGCGGTGTGCGGTGGGACTCGCACTGTGCAAAGGTGGCACTTGTGCCTCTGCGTCCCAGCCACAGGGCTGGCTGTGTTAAAGATTACTTGAGCACCAGCCTGCTCTTAGATCTGAGCAGTGCTGCTTCTCTAGCACTGAGCCTGGAATGTGTTTGCCCTGGGACAGATAGGGCTTCATTTCTCAGGATGCCATTCGTTGTGGTTTCAACCTCCATGCACAGGTTTGGGTACTGGGAGCCTGTTCTTCTGTTGGGGGCTGTGGGGCTTTACAAGCCCTTGAGATATGCAGAGAGGAACATAGGTTTGAATGTTGTGAAATAGCCTTCTGGTGGGGAAATGCACATGTGTTCCCAGTGGTGGAGTGAGGCACTGTGTTCTCAGGCTTGCTGCTGCTCACAGCTATTTCACATCCATGAACTTGAGTATGTTAAATATTAATCCTTCTTATCAGCCCTCTGTAAGAAGTGAGCTCTGCTTTAACTTCAGGTAAATGAACAAACCGTCTGGGGTGATTTGTTGGTCTCTTCTCCCAAGTAACAAGCGATAGGACAAGAGGAGATGGCCTCAGGTTGCACCAGAGGAGGTTTAGACTGGATATTAGGAACAACTGATTCACCAGAAAGGTTGTCAAGCTCTGGATCAGGTTGCCCAGGACAGTGCTGGAGTCACCATCCTGGGGGGTGTCTAAAAGACATGGATGTGGCACTTAGGGATGTGGACTTGGCAGTGGGAGGTGTGACGGTTGGTGGCTGTCTTGGCCACACTGAGCATGAAGTGGTGGAGTTTAAATGTGTTGATGCCAGGAGAATAAAGGTCAGCAGAGCTGCTGCCCTGGTTGCAGGAGAGCAAACCAGGGAGCTGGGGAGCAGTGTCCCTGAGAAACTGCTTGTGAAGGCTCTGAGGTCCACGAATGTTGCTTGGCTTTTAAGAACCAGCTTTTTAAAGCAACTTAGGAGCAGGCGATCCCTGTCCTTCCCAGGGCTTCCAAATTTGTACAGCTCCAAGGTGGAGGGGAATGTCCTGGCCTGTCCAAGGCTTTTTCTCAAGCCCCTCTGCACTGCTTTAGTCTGCAGTGGTCCTCCAAGGGTAATAGGTAGTGCAGGAGGGCTCATAAGTTGGAACAGAGAAGTGCCAGAGGCTCTGAAGGATCAATCAGAGAATGTCCTAATGCAGCTGAGATGGGATCTGGCCATGTAACCACAGAGCACATGGAGTGTGATACCAGCTTTCTGTCCTAATGCAGCTCTGGGATGGGATCTGACCATGTAACCACAGAGCACATGGAGTGTGATCCCAGCTTTCTGTCCTAATGCAGCTCTGGGATGGGATCTGACCATGTAACCACAGAGCACATGGAGTGTGATCCCAGCTTTCTGTCCTAATGCAGCTGAGATGGGATCTGGCCATGTAACCACAGAGCACATGGAGCGTGATACCAGCTTTCAGATACTGTGCTTGGGAGCACAAGAGCAGGAGGGAACTGAGCATAGACCATTGCAAAGTGCTTACTGGGGTTCTCTGCTCCAGCACTTATTCAAGTGATAGGTATTGGATTAAGTGTGATATTGGGAATGAGTTGGAATGCTTCTGTATGGAAAATAGCAGGCATCCCAAATCTGAAGGATGCTGTGGCATTCAGAGAAAGGAATCTGCTTGATATGAGCTTTTGCATTTGCAAGACATCTAATGGGTTTTTGGAGCACTGAAGCTGATGGGGTAAAAGGGGGGGGTCTTCATATAACCAAGTATCAAGCTATAGGAGAGGCAATGGAATGGAGTCAGTTTGTCCCCAGGAGTTTCTCAAGGATCGACAGTTGCATTTCCAATGTATTTTGGCTGTCATTCCCATTTGCAATGTGAAAGGTTTTGGTGAACCCCTGTTTTGAGTTCTTGGGGGGGTGTCACCTCCTGCCCTCCTCCTGCTCCGCCAGCAGAAGCCAGCAGCCATGAACAAACAGGATGCCTGTAGGTGACCCCCTGAAGTGACTGCTGGGTCATTGGACTCCTGGCCTTCAGCATGTGGGCAGGTGTGCTCAAACAAAGCTATTTAAACACATGCCAGGGCACAGATGGAGTGTTGTGAGGATATATATATGTGTATATATACATCAGTCTTGGAGCAAAAAGGAGAACAGGGAAGAAAAAGGCATTTTTAATGAGTACAGCAAGCAAACCCAGTTGCAAATTTTTCTGCAGATTGACTTCAAGTTGAGACAGTCAAATGAGCCTCAGTTCTATCTGTCAAATGCCATTCATGTTCTGTTGTTGGATGTTGTTGAGTTTGTGCTCTGGAATTCCTAGGAAACCCTTACTTATGCATGCCATAAGCATTGAAAAGCCTCTGACTTCCCTGATGTTTGTTTCCATGTTGTTCCATATGAAATGCAAAAAACTGTCACTTCCTGAACTGTGGTGAATAGTTTGTAATGTCCTCAAAGTGCCTTGAATTGCTTCCATCCATTCTTCTTACTGTGAGTTCAGATACTGGTGATAGGCTTGGGTTTGATAGCTACTTGTCCTCTGACAAAGGAGCAGGAGTAAGGGAATGTGGTGTTTCAGGCTCTGTGAACAGGAGCTGAAGGAGCCTGGGAGTGGATGTGGCACAGAGGCTTCATCCCTTTCTTCCCTTCTTCTCCTTGTAGAGCCATGTGAAAGCTGTGTAAGGTAATTCTAGAACTGTTTGTGGTAAAACTACCCTTATGTATTGGCTATGTAGCACCAGACTGTAATCCAGGAGTTTGATGCACTCATGAAGGCAGCAGAGATTTGGGAACTGGCTCTGATCTCAGATTCCTGGATCCTGCATTCAAGGCTGAAGAAACCAGGCATAAAGGCAGCTGTTGAATATTCAGAGGAGAAGGGGTGTCCTTGGAAGCTGGAGGCTTTTGTCATTTGGCTTTAAGTTAGAGATGAAGCAAGATCTTGCTTCCAGGAGTCCACAGTGGGGAAGATGCAAGTTCTGGTCCAAATCTCTGGTTTAGAAGAGCTGATACTGACTCTCCTTAGTGTTTGTGCCTATGCTTAAGCCCTGATTAATTTGTATTCTGAAAGCTATGAGATTTTCTCAGCAAACAGTACCTCAGCATCTCCATTACTGTGAGAATTCAGAGCCCAAAAACCTAAAGACAGATGCATTTTTGGTTCCTTTTGGAGTTGTTACCACTTCTTCCCCGTGCTGGTGTGCTGCCAAGCACTAGTTGTTAAGAGCACATCAACACAGAGCCTTTGCCCTTGTTCTGGTCCATATTCTTCTGGCACAGTGTCACTGCCCCCATTTAGGCCAGGAGAACAGTTGTCAGTGTGGCTTGTTGCTGAGGAGCACTTTGGTTTGGTTTGGGCTGCTTCTTGTCATGGGATTAATGGGATGTCTGCCTTGGGGGTGTTGGGGTCAGTACTGTTGTGAAAAGTAGAAGAAAGGAGGACCAGGGAGGTGTTTCCTGCCTCACTCTCAAATAACAAAGCCCTTTATACAAGGGGAGGAAAGAGAATTCATAACCTGGACTGCATGCTCCTTTTTATCTTAAAAAGCCTGGGGCACAATTGGGAAACACTGAGTCCAAGAGCTGCATGTTGTAACAGGCATTGAGATAACGTGTAATCACATTCCTATTGACATTGCTATTAAATGGAGACTGAACCATCTGGTGCTGGATGAGGACATAGAACTGGTTAAAACTTGACACTTTTCTTACAAGCTGTTGTTAACAGAGCACAGGAGCAAAGGGAATGACTGGCTGGTAGGGAAAATATTGTCAGTTGTGGGGACAAGAGCCCCGCAATTCCCTGAACTCCAGAGGGAGGGAATTCCTAGACTAGCACAAAATATTTGCCTCTAGTTGCTTCCAAGTGTGCTTTTGGTTTTGTTCTGTGTAAAGAAGCCCTTAAAGCTGAAGCTGTGCAGCAGCAAACCAGAATCCTCGAGGTACAGCAGAGTCTGCCCACTGCATGCGACTCATATTTGCCAAACATTGACCTCGTGTCCATCTTTGTTATCCTTTAACTTCAGGCCAAGGGGCAAAGTTTGTTTTTGTTTTAGAACTGATTTCACAGCGGTTGTGTCCTCTGGCTACTGTGAAATGGAAACTGAGGTGACCAGTTTTCCAGCATAGAGATGCACCCACAAACACACAGTGTGCACTGAGCCTGAAAAGGTGGCAGGATGCAGCAAGCAATGAGTCAGAATTAGCAGAGCAAGCAGAAGCCTTAGCTTTGTCCCACTGTTCCTGCACATATGCAGCAAAAGTGATGCTGTGCTTGTCCTGATATTACAGGCCTTCATAAAAAGTCTCTCACCTTCTTTCCCGTAAGCTACCTTTAAGGTCTCTCTGGAGCCTTCTCTTCTCCAGGCTGACCCAGCCCAGCTCTCTCAGCCTGGCTCCAGAGCAGAGCTGCTCCAGCCCTTGCAGCAGCTCTGTGGCCTCCTCTCAACATGATCCAGCAGCTCCATGTCCCTCTTGTGTTGGGAACTGCAGAGTTGGATGCAGGATTGCAGGGAGGGTCTCACCAGAGCAGAGCATAGGAGGAGACTCCCCTCCTTTGACCAAAGGATAATTACAGTTTGAGCATCTGAAAGCTAGGCAAAGATTACATTGCAGAGTTAACCTGATTGCTCTCCCTGTTAATACATATAATTCCTTATTTTATATTCCCAGAGTCCTGTTTCTGACACCTGACTCAGAAACCAGGCTCCCTTGGCTTCAATAACTGACTGAACTACCAGCACACATTATGCAAGGCTTCAGCTTCCCAGACGGTCAGACCTGCAAACCCACCACGTCCACCTCCTGCTGAAGTGAAGGTCTTAGAGCTAATTGTACATCACTGAGAGAGCATTATCAGAGAGGGAAGAGCACTGAAGTTTAAAGCCAAAACCTTGTGTTAATAAGGTTCAGATATGACAAAAAATAGATCCAGAGCAGCATATTCGTCATGACTATATCTTGGGTTTATGTTGCATTGCACTTCAGTCTGTCAAGGTAATGAAACACCCACAGCAAATGGCAGAAAGGAAATTGAGGGGAAAAGGCAGATGCATTTGAGCAAGAAGAAATTGAATTTGAACACGGCTCTCAATCAAAAGCTGGGCAAATCATCAATGGAATCATGAAGAGATGATTTATCTTTGGGATCCTTGTGTTGGAGATGCTGAAAACAGGAGCAGTTCCTGTTGGGTTGCTATAGCAAACCCCCTGTGCCTTTCTCCTGATGGTATTGTGTAGAAATGTCAATGATTGGGGTTTATGTGGAGTCAACCCTGGAATGAAAGGAAAGCATGAAATTCAGCTTCCCATTCAGCTGGATTTAAAGTGCTCAAGATTGCTGAAGCAAAGGGGTTGGGCAGGTTTTTGAAGGCATTTCAGCCTTTTGTGATGGCCAATAGGTTTTCAGTGCCCGAATACTCATTAAATATAGTTAGAACTGTAATTCTCATGTGCACAATTGCTCTACTGTGTTATCCCTAAATAATGTCCTAATATACATCATGGATTTGGGGTCATTAACACCTACTAGCTGGAAGGTCTGCCTGTTCTGCCATTGCGTGAAGTGGATGAAGTATAGTCAAGAGCAGGGCACAAAGAGGGCAAGTTCCAGTGTCAGTGGGTGCCTGATCCTGGCTTGGGCACTCCTGTGTTCTTTCTAGTTAATTTTTTTTCCTTAGCTACACCCTGGAAGCTGTTTTGCACCGTGTTGGCGAAGGGAAGAGCGGACACCATATGGTCGTCAGCAAACTTCAAATTTTATTAACAAAGACACCTAGTTAAATACACTAGATAATGAGCCTCATACATATTGCAAAGCTGAGCTCCTAATTGGTTAACCTTCAAAATGTTACTCTTATCTTATTTCTGCATACTTGCAGTTTACAGTTAGCATGGTTAGCTTGAAAGACGCTTTGTTACCACAGGGACCTATTGTCCACAGGGACCTTGTGGTCCAGCGGGACCACGAACACCAGCAGGACCAAGGGAATCAGTGGGAACCTGATTACCAGCAGAACCAGGGGAGCCAGCAGGACCTTGAGGACCGGTCTCACTGCAATCTCTGCTCTACCTTAGGCCTGGTTCTGCTGCTAAGGAGACATTAAATTCATCTGGCTGTGGCCTTTATCCACTAGCCATTCGTCAATAAAACTCTCCACAGCACCGGAATTCCAACCACAATTTCCTGTATCACCAGAAACTGTTTATTTTTAACTATATATAAGTTGTGTGAGTATTTATGTGCAATGAAACAGAAGCCATCACCTCTGTACAGATCCCTGAGCTGCCCATCACTTGGGTTTTCAAGTGCATTCGCTGTAAGCACTACTATTTGCCTCCCCTTAAGCTGTTTTGGCAGCATCTGCAAATCAGGTATTTGTCCAGCTGGATCTTTAGTTGGATCTGGGATGGTTGTTGTCATTAATGACAGCCCGAAAGGGAATCCACTGGGATAATGTAGGATTTTTCCCTTGCCAAGGTATGAAGCAACGAGGTTCCAGGGCTGGAATTAGAAATGGAATCACTATTCATTAGTTACTGCAGCGTCTCCTGTGGGTGGCTATGGAGTAGTGTGGATGAGTAGGTATTGATTTGGGATTTGAACATCCTGCCATGGGGGTTGGTTACTTGTTTCTCAAGGGCTACAGAACCTTACTAGCCACATGAAGATGACGCAGTATGGATGTGTATGTGAAGGTGGGTTTTCATTTCAGCCTTTTGTTGTAAAGAGAGCTGGTTAATCTGATGTTTCAGCATCACTCAGAGCTTGTTCCTTTATAGCACCAAGATGTTTACTCATGTCCATCAGCAACACAGCTAAGTTACTCCACCACAATAGTATCCTGCTAGAATCAAGTAATCAGAGTCATTTAGGGGATTGGTGGCTGCAAGAAGCCATGTGGCAGCATTAGCGAGCTCTAGTAACTTAATTAATAGCAGGTATTCCCATCTATTGGTAAACTGAACAGAATTTTGGATGGTGTTTCTGGGTCATAGCAAGGGATTCTTTTATTCTTAGTTGCCTTGGCAGCCGTTGTTCCTCTTCCAGTTCCTGGGCTCCTGGACATTTGCTGAAGCAGAGGGTGGTGGGGCATGTGTGATGCTGTGCTTTCTTCTTCCTTTCTTCCTCAGCAGATTGCAGCTGAAGGTATTGTGATGGGGCATTCCTTCCCTCGGGGCTGCTCTGGAATCTTGGGAATTCCCATCGGGCCTTGGCCTTGGCGTAATGAGTGGGTGGTGAAGCATCCCTTGATGTTTGATGGCTAAGGAGGGAAGTGACGGTGGGAATAATCAGTCATCCCCTGGCAGCCTGGGAACATTCCACCTTGGTCGTAGCCTGAGTGGAATTGTTACTGGAATTTGGAAAATTCCAGGGGTACTTTGAGCTCTTTGGATTGCAGCGGCTGCCTCCAGCATCTCCCTCTGAGTGGGATGCCCCTGTCCTGGCTTTTGCTGGGATATAGTTCTTTTCTTCCCAGTAGTTGGTAGGCAGTTGTGTGCTGGCTTCAGTTTGAGAAGAGTGTTGAGAACAGGCTGATGTTAGTTCTTGCTGAGCAGTGCTAACCCTAATCGAGGACTTCCCAGTTTCCCATCCTCTTGCAGTGTGGATGGGAAGCCAGGAGCCAGGAGGAGCAGCCTGAACCAGACCATGGGATATTCCAGACTGGAAAAGGTAATGTCAGGAGGGGCTGATTGTTGCTGGAGGTACACAGGCTAGGCATCGATCGGTGGGTGCTGAGCAGTTGTACTGGGCATCACTTGGGTTTATTTTTGGGAAGTGGGTTTATTCCTTCCTCTCTTTTTCTCTCCTATTATTACTGTTGCATTATTATTATTATATTTTAATTATTAAACTGTTCTTAATCCACTTTTTCCCCCTTTTTCCTCCCCATCCCAGTGGGACGAGAGCAGGGAGCAAGTGCTTGTGCAGTACTCAGCTTAAACCAGCACAGCCTCTCAGAGCTTGTGAAGTCCCAAGCTTGGGAAGCTTGGAAGACCAAACTGAAAGCTGCTGCTAGGGCCTGGCTGAGCGCTCCTCAACCCTCATCTGCTGAGACGTGCAGAGATGTCTGAACTGGGCATTCCACTGAATTCAGGGGAATTTTACCAGGTGTGTCTTTATACATATATCCGAGTGTCTGGGTGTGTGATTTAGATACTGTACAGCAAGAGTAGTATGGATGTTGTCACCTTACATCTGTAACTAAGTCACTGTTGTGATGATAGTAAATCCCACTGATGAATCTGACATTTACAAACTGCTACTATATCTTGTGATCCGCGTTGGGCTGCAGAGTGCTGCTAGGCCAGAAGCTGGGTAAAATCCCACCTCTGGTGAACTGGTACTTCTACAACATCATGCTAAGATCACGTTCTTCTGGTATCTTTTATATATGTAACCCTTCAGACATAAATCATTGACCAAGTCTGAGACTAGGACTAGATCCAGCCTCTCCTGGGCTCCACCAGGAGTTCAGAGCAGGAGGGGTCTAGTCTGAAGCTTTCACTCAAATGGAGGGTCTCCCTTTACCTTTTGCTTCTTCAGTCTCATTCTAAATCAATTCTAAATCTATTTTCCTTGGTATGCTTCACCCATGCTCTCGGTACCAGAGTGAACCATCGAACTTTAAAGTCACACTTTTATACATTCATATTAAACTACTTTTGCTACTACTTTTGGTGAGTCCTTGATCCTGAACCACTCCTTTGACAAGTAACTTGCTGTGTATTCGGGCAGGTCACATCAGTGCTGTGTGTAGGCTGTGCTTGGTTTGAAGCTTAGAAGCCAGGACATGATTTATTACATATTGATCCTATGGTTAAGACTAACAGGTCGTGTATTCCATCTGCAATTCTCTTAAGCCCTGATATTAGCTGAAGAGGAACCTACTGTATTCATAAAGTGAGCTGTTAAATCAGAAGCAACTTATGGTGTGGTTTGTCTGGTTTTGGTTAGGTTTGGGGAGTTTTGTGGGGGTTTTGTCACTGGTTTTTGGTTGTGTGTGGTTTAAAGTTAGGCATTTGCAGTGCATAACAGAAAAGCAACATTAGTTCCATTGCTATTACTAAGAAGTTGTTCATACTGCAACAGCATCGGGATTGTACCTCTGAGGATGAAAACAGCTTTACTAATGCCTTGACTTGTATGGTTAAACTGAAACCTGGGTCTGTAGCAGCAAGAGGGGGATTTAGTTTGTGGTATGAATGTTATTGCGGGCTGCAGAGAACTTCGCTGTGACAGAAAATACACAAGAGAAAGGATGGACAATTCACATGGATTTCAGGAATGGCTGAAACAGGAGAAGGTGCTGCTGTGTGGTCACTGGGGGTGGGGAACTTGAGAGCTTCTCATGGGAGCCTGATGGAGTGTTGCACTGAAATGATGGCAGAACAGAGGTGATGCCAGTGGGAAGCTGGGAGAGGTGTGGGGTTTGTGTTCTGCCTGCTCGTAGCTCCTTGGAGAACACTGCGCAGCCGCTAACCTCACTTTAGTTGTGCCAGTTCTGGTGAAGAAGAGCTGCCTTTAATATGAAGGTGGCTGTTGCACAATGACTCTTGTGAACTTCAAGTTCTTACATGGCTGGAAAGGTCATAGGTGTTACTGTGCCAAGAGGGTCGTGGGGAAGAACTTGAGAACCACTTGACAGAAGCTGAGCCTGTGGAGGGTGTGTTTAATCGTATAACAATGAATCTGGTGCATGTGTGGTAGACCGGGGCTCCCCAGGAGCATCCAGCTGTGACCTTCAGGCACTCACTGTTTTAGCAAAGCCAAGGAAATAGAGTTTAAGCATAAAATGCTGTGGCTTCCATAGTTCTTTACTAAGTATTTGATGAAGCTGCATCATTTCATTACAAGTTGGTTTTATTACACTCATTTTTTTGCTGTCAGGAATCCAAACTGCAGCTGCTTTCATTGCTCCCCAGAAAAGAAGTGGAGGATTTTGTCCATAAATCCATTCCCCAGAGTGTATCAAGTCCAAGCAGTGGGCTGAAGTCTGAAACTGCAGCAGGGATGCTGTTGTGTGTGGGTGCAGGCTGGGGTTTACAGCTACACGTTAACAACACTGAGGAAACCAGCAAATTCCCTGTGGAAATAGGCCAGGAAAGGCCAAGAGCCCAGCATGGAAGTGTGGAGCAGTGTGGGCAGACAAGGTGTGAGCAGTAAAGGCTGATGGACACGTGCCCAAGTGTGGTTTGCACTGATGGTCCCTGGTGGGCATGAGGTGCACTGTGATAGTGACAGGTATGTGACAGTCACATGCTTGGATTCCAGGTCTAGAAGCTTCCCATGTGTTTCACATATGTGTTATTCCTAGTGTAACACCACAACAGATGGCTGAAGGTTGGTGGGTTTCTTCTTGTTGTAGTGCTACCTAGAAAAGGGAAAGCTTTTGTTGAAAAGGTGATGAAATGAATGTGCACCTTAAGATGCCCAATCTGGTATTGTACCTGTTCTCTACTACACATACTGGTAACCAGCCCTTGCAGCCATGTGGGTATGGGCACTTGTAAGAGTGTTATGTTAACACAGGCACAGGGCTGAGATACGAATCCCACCAGTGTTTGCTGCTTTGTGATTTGGATGTTTAAAGTAAATAACATTTTGTTCCCAGAAAGATGCCTTCAAATGTACATTTCAGGTGGAAAGGCTGGAATTCAGGTTAAATATGTTAAATAAGTAGCAAAGATCCTCTGAGCTGCCCCTTTGCACAGCCAGGCTCTGTGCGTAGCCTCATATGGTTTAGTGCAAACTGAAGGGCACTTCCTGGGTTGTGTCAGCACAGAGGACGCAGATTCTGGCTGGTGAAAAGGGGTTTAGCCACTGATGTAGCCACCAGGAATGGAATCTGAGTTGGGAGATACACTGTGTGTCAGCAGGGGCTTGTGTCCCTGTAAGGACAGTGACAGCTGGTTTCTGATAGACGGTCTTGTGAACACATCTGGTTTACTGCTGGACACCATAGCAAAGGGAGCTGTAGCACATCTGTACAGGTTAGCCCAAAGATGCCACTTTAGTGGCACATCTTGAGAAGTCAAGGGCTCATTCACTTGATATTAAGCTTGGTATCTTAGTATCAAGCTGCTTCCTAAGAATTAAATCCCTTCTCTCCAATCGAGCACAACAGTCCAGCTGCACGTTATCTACAGCTCATAGGGTGGACTTAGACTCGCTGTTTTGGTACCTGGGAAATGCTTTCAGGGTGTCAGTTTGTGAGGGGAGTGGCTCATAAAGATGTTCTATTTTCTTTAAAATACAAACAGTAACAATTTCCCTTCCAGTCTGTTGTCACTGTGTAATTCCAGACAGCTGGAAGGGCTCTGATGTATGGAAGTGTCAGTAAACCCCTTATGAAGGGTCACAACCTTGAGCCATACACGAGATTACATTTCAGTTCACAATTCATAAGGTTCCAAGTGATGGCACCACCCCAAAATCCCGTGTACCTATTTGCACAGTCAAATTTTTCCTGTAGAAGGTCAGAAAGGAATGGCAGGAAATGTTTAATATGAAATTAATGTTAACCTGTGTTCGAATAACATGATCTATCACCCTTTGAACATGTGAGCACACAAGTGTGTGCTGACTGTCACAGCGTGAAGGTTTCTTTCCAGTTCTCAGCTGTGGGTTGTACTGCAGCAGTGCAGGGGATGTTGAGGACAGGGCTCAGAGTTGGTGCCAGTGTGGTGACATCGTGTCTGGCATGTGTTGTCCTTCATAGGCAGCAATGGGCTCCTGGGGTAAACCCCTGTGTGCAGGTGAGGGCAAAGCTCAGGCCTGCCCTTGCAGCGCGGCAACCACTGAACTTGAGCGCATCAAGTAGGAATTGTCACTTTTAATCCGTCACAAAAGAGATGCAACTCAGACAGTATCGTTCAGGCATGCAACATGGCAGAGGTAACAAAATGGGGAGAGAGAGCAGAGTATAGGAAATAAATCTTTGTGATTAAGTAAAAAAGAAATCACAAAACCATGTCTGCAGGCTCAGCTCTACAGCTGGGGGTTTCCTTTATACAGCAGCAGCAGCAGCCAAGTTCACAAGTGATAGATATTGCACCAGAGAGACATGTGCAGTGAGGAACAGAATCACATTAATGTGCTGATAAAACCAGATATGACTTTCCATGTGTTACATAAAGTGCCTTTAGAGTCGGTGCAGTTCCAAACAAACCCAGCCCGGTGGTGGTTAGCTGTTGGGAACAAACACGTACAGAGCTGAGCCAAACACGTTGGTTCTCCATAGTGCCAAATCCCACGGTGCCAGGATCCATCCAATGCCTCCAAAGAGGGAAGGGAGATACAAAACCACTGTACAAAGGTAAGGCCAGGGTTCAGCATGTGAAACGCTCGATGCCGACCCCACCCCACATAGCAGTTATAGTACATGTTAAGTATTATCAGTGGTGCAGCAGTTTGGTTACTGGACATGAGATTTGGCATGCTATGGGGTGTGTGGTGCTCCCCTGCCTGGAACCAGCCCCGCATTTATACACAACGCAATGTCCAGTCCGTGCTTCCGGAGCCAGGAAAACACTGCTGTGCTCAGTGAGGAGTTGCTCTCGCCACGCAGCCACGTCGAGGAGCTTCCCAGCTTCTTCCTACCTCCTTCATGGTTGGGGAACACGAGGCTCAAAGTGTGCTTTGAGAGAATGCCACTGGCCTCCAGTCTGGTATGAAATTAAGAAAAATGCTCAGTTGTCCAAGTAGATGATATTTAATTGTAAGGAAATAAAATCTGAAACTGGCTAAATCAATGGAAAAGTAAACATGAGCTGAATACTATACCTGGAAAAGGATTAATCCCATTCATTGCCATTAGAAATTATGTAAAATATTTATTAAGGGCTTTGCCTACAGAGGCACAACATAAATAGAGCAAGTCCTGCTGGACCGGCCTCAGTCCATGGCACGGGGCCGGCACCCCCAGGGCACAGTTCAACTCCTGGAGTGGGACCCTGTGGAGTTTGCTCTGTGAGGCAGCGCCGGGCACAGCTGTGCCAGAGTCACCACGGGCCCTCGGGCCAAGCAGAGTGTGTGCAGGGAGAGCTGGGCCAGCTAATCCACTCCTTCAAAGCCTTGTGCGTTCTCCACCGCCATCAGGAGCTTCTCCCGCAGGTCTTCGAAGGATTCATAGAGAGGTAAGTCAAGGCGATTAAAGCTGGGGGTGAGAAGGGAGAGAGTCGCTTAGTAATTCATGGAAAACTACGCATGGTGTTAAAGAACTAGGAAAGGTCACAGAGAACATCTCATTGTCCTAATGGCGGCATCTCCACTGTGTCCTTCACACACCTAACACTTGTGTTCTTGCAGGTACCCCCTGAGACCAGACCTGCCTCGTGCCTGCTGCCTTCCAGAGCTGGACATGGCAATTCCTGAGGAAAGGAACATTTCCTCTTTGCTAAAAGGTGGTTTCCTAAGACTCAGAAAGATGCTCTGAATTTACAGGCCACATTCTCTAACCTCAGGAGAGAAGAACCATCCAAAAGGAGGTCTTGAAAAGGTCCTGTAAGATCTAACAGGTAACTGAGGAGCGATGGATGAGTTGGCTTTGGAATGTGTTGGGTTTTGTTTGCTTTGAAATAAAACTTGCTATTCTCTGGCCTGATGATGTTCACGGCAGGACCACCGTTCCATACTCAGGTGCTAAAAGCTGGTTTTCCTCCACAGCACTAGTTAAGTCACTCTGCTGCACATCAACAACATGGATTTAAGGTAAGACAAGGCTGGTACTGAATGCTTCAACCACTTACAGACTCTACATTAGGATTAAATGAGGACAGTTCATAACCTCATTCTTAGTGAGCTGTCCCAGGATTTAGGGCCTTTACGCGGTACAGCTTCCTCACAAAGCCCAGAACAGAGCCGATGTCTTCACGCTCATATTACACTAACTAAAACATAAAACACAATTCCTTTTGCTGGTTTTGCCAATCCCAGGAACCACACACAGCAGCTGTGAAATAAAGCCTGTTCTTTCAGTTGTGACTCTTTAATAGCAGTAAAAAGTCCTCATCAGAAGAGCCTACACCTACACTTATTCTACTGACTTGGCCTTTCATGTGTCCATGTCTTTGCCTTTTAAATACAGCCATGGATGCACACAGTCACACGTGTGTGTAGGTTTTGGAGTATCCCATTTGCTACATGCTGTATGAGCCAGAGGTAAACCTTTCCCCTTTCCTGGCGGCAAAACAGCACAGCAAAGGTATTGCATGTTCTGGTTTTATGACTTACCATGTGTGAGCTCTGGGCAGCTTATCAGGACTTCCCCATTGCTCTATTGTAAACAGCTGAGGACCATTTGAACCTGGGTGGAAATGAAACATCACAGGGTATGAGTAGTTGGACACCACAGGGATCACCTCACAACTGTTTGTGACATTGAAGGTTTATATTGCTACAAATGTACCAGGTATTTTGTGTCAGTTGTATCGAGCTCTTAGCTACAATTCCATTAAAGCAAATAGGAGCGTGGCTGGTTATTTCTAAGCTGTTAGCCGGCGAAGATTATCTGCCTTTGTGTAGAGGATGTGTAACGCAGCAGTAGTAAGTAGATACTGTCATTTAACTGTTAACGCCCCAGGTTAACAGGTCTTCTCACCATAGAGTTCAGCAAATCCATTCATAGGCACACGTGAGGTCCCCGTGACGAACTGCAGCAGCCGGATCCGTTTCTCAGCATCCATCAGCAGAACAGCCTGTGGGAAACACACAACACGCACAGCTCTACACGCTGGTGGTACTCCGCTTCACTCGGGGGTGGAAGCGATGTGGGCTCCCAGCTTTACCTTCCAGAACCACTGGATGACGGGGTGGTTGGGGCAGTAGCCGTTCTTGTAGATGGTGTGCTGTCTCCAGTCATTGACATCCACGTCGCCGAGGCCACACATCAGCAACTACGCGGGGAAGGAAATGGTTGCGGTGTTATTTGTGCAACCTCTGTTGTCTTTAAACAGCACAAATGTAAATGTAAAGGGGAGTTTGAGCTTTTCCTTAGGAGAGTCCCAAGGGGAATTCCAGGCTCCTGGAGCGACAGACACTGTGCTGTGTGCCAGTGCTCTGCTCAAAACATATACAGGTAAGGCCATAATGGCATCAACTCAGGAAGCTAAGAGCCACTCACAGGCTCTTATATGCACGTATTCAACCCTCACTAATTACACATGGCTGTGCTTTTATGTGTCAATACATTAACAGGGAGACAAACCCCTCTGTAAGCAAAGGATCTTGGGTGCAAACTCCCTTACGAGGAGGAAGGGATGGATGAGGAGCTGGCTCCAACCCAGCCCTTGGGGATGAGCGCTCCTGCCCTCTTCCTTGAACTCACCTCTAGTTCGTTTTCATCAAAAATCTTAATCAGATCAATAGGCAGCAGCTCTGTGAAGCCCTGGGAACAAGCAAAGGGCAGGTCAAGTCCCATGTAATTCCAGGGCAGATCCCATTTGTAGCTAACAGGATCCTTGGCTTCAGGGGAGGGGAGCAGACACAGAAAGGGTGGGGAGACCCTTTACCTCCAGGAAAGCGTTCATCTGCTTCTGCACCCTGTTCACAAACCTCCACTGGATCACCAGGCTGCAGGAGACGGAGACACACAGACACAGAGGGACAGAGAGATGGACACAGGGACAGACGGACACAGGGACAGACGGACAGGGACGGACAAAAGGACAGAAAGATGGACACACAGACAGATGGACAGGGACAGAAGGACACAGGGACAGACAGATGGAC
Source organism: Amazona ochrocephala (assembly GCA_039720435.1). Classification (NCBI taxonomy): domain Eukaryota; kingdom Metazoa; phylum Chordata; class Aves; order Psittaciformes; family Psittacidae; genus Amazona; species Amazona ochrocephala. The sequence goes on from CM077909.1 coordinate 120,112,770, forward strand.
AGGGACAGACGGACACACGGCCAGACAGATGGACACACAGACAGACATAGGGACAGACAGACGACACACGGCCAGACAGATGGACACAGGGACAGACAGACACAGGGACAGACAAATGGACAGGGACAGATGGACACATGGACAGATAGATGGACATAGGGACAGATGGACACAGGGACAGACAGACGGATAGGGACAGCCAGACACATGGACAAACAGACGAACACACGGACAGACGGACACAGGGACAGGCAGACAGACAGATGGACACAAGGACAGCCAGACACATGGACAGACAGATGGACAGGGACAGACAGACGGACACACAGACAGACGGACAAAGGGACAGATGGACACACGGACGGACAGATGGACAGGGCCAGACAAAGGGACAGAAAGACGGACACATGGACAGACGGACAGGGACAGAAGGACACAGGGACAGACAGACGGACAGGGACAGACAGATGGACAAAGGGACAGATGGACAGGGACAGACAGACGGACACACGGACAGACAGACAGAAACAGACAGACAGATGGACACATGGACAGACAGACGGACATAGGGACAGACAGACGGACACATGGACAGACGGACACATGGACAGATGGACAAAGGGACAGACAGGTGGACACACGGACAGACAGGGACAGACAGACAGAAACGGACAGACAGATGGACACACAGACGGACACATGGACAGATAGACAGGGACAGACAGATGGACACAAGGACAGACAGACGGACAAAGGGACAGAGGGACAGACGGACACACGGACAGACAGACACAGGGACAGACGGACACAGGGACAGACAGACGGACACAGGGACAGACAGACGGACACAGGGACAGACAGACGGACAAAGGGACGGACAGACGGACACAAGGACAGACAGACGGACAAAGGGACGGACAGACGGACACAGGGACAGACAGACGGACACAGGGACAGACAGACGGACACAGGGACAGACAGACGGACACAGGGACAGACAGACGGACACAGGGACAGACGGACACAGGGACAGACAGACGGACACAGGGACAGATGGACAAAGGGACAGACAGACGGACACAGGGACAGACAGACGGACACAGGGACAGACGGACAAAGGGACAGACAGACGGACACAGGGACAGACAGACGGACACAAGGACAGACAGACGGACAAAGGGACAGACAGACGGACACAAGGACAGACAGACGGACAAAGGGACAGACAGACGGACACAAGGACAGACAGACGGACAAAGGGACAGACAGACGGACACAGGGACAGACAGACGGACAAAGGGACGGACAGACGGACACAGGGACAGACAGACGGACACAGGGACGGACAGACGGACAAAGGGACGGACAGACGGACAAAGGGACGGACAGACGGACACAGGGACAGACAGACGGACAAAGGGACAGACAGACGGACACAGGGACAGACAGACGGACAAAGGGACAGACAGACGGACACAGGGACAGACAGACGGACACAGGGACAGACAGACGGACAAAGGGACAGACAGACGGACAAAGGGACAGACAGACGGACAAAGGGACAGACAGACGGACACACAGAGAGACAGACGGACAAAGGGACAGACAGACGGACAGGGACAGACAGACGGACACAGGGACAGACAGACGGACACAGGGACAGACAGACGGACAAAGGGACAGAGAGACGGACATAGGGACAGACAGACGGACAAAGGGACAGACAGACGGACAAAGGGACAGACAGACGGACACAAGGACAGACAGACGGACACAGGGACAGACAGACGGACACAAGGACAGACAGACGGACAAAGGGACAGACAGACGGACACATGGACAGACAGACGGACAAAGGGACAGACAGACGGACAAAGGGACAGACAGACGGACACAGGGACAGACAGACGGACACAGGGACAGACAGACGGACAAAGGGACAGAGAGACGGACATAGGGACAGACAGACGGACAAAGGGACAGACAGACGGACAAAGGGACAGACAGACGGACACAAGGACAGACAGACGGACACAGGGACAGACAGACGGACACAAGGACAGACAGACGGACAAAGGGACAGACAGACGGACACATGGACAGACAGACGGACACAGGGACAGACAGACGGACAAAGGGACAGACAGACGGACAAAGGGACAGACAGACGGACAAAGGGACAGACAGACGGACACATGGACAGACAGACGGACACATGGACAGACAGACGGACAAAGGGACAGACAGACGGACAAAGGGACAGACAGACGGACACAGGGACAGACAGACGGACAAAGGGACAGACAGACGGACACAGGGACAGACAGACGGACAAAGGGACAGACAGACGGACACAAGGACAGACAGACGGACACATGGACAGACAGACGGACAAAGGGACAGACAGACGGACACACAGAGAGACAGACGGACAAAGGGACAGACAGACGGACAGGGACAGACAAAGGGACACAGGGACAGACAGATGGACACAGGGAGAGACAGACGGACACAGGGACAGACAGACAGACACAGGGACAGACAGACAGACACAGGGACAGACAGATGGACACATGAACAGACAGACAAAGGGACAGACAGACGGACACATGAACAGACAGACAAAGGGACAGACAGACACAGGGACAGACAGAGGGACACAAGGACAGACGGACACAGGGACAGACAAAGGGACAGACAAATGGACAAAGGGGCAAACAGACAAAGGACAGACAGATGGACACAGGGACAGACAAAGGGACAGACAGACGGACAAAGGGACAGACAAAGGACAGACAGATGGACACAGGGACAGAGAAAGGGACAGACAGACGGACACAGGGACAGACAAAGGACAGACAGATGGACACAGGGACAGAGAAAGGGACAGACAGACGGACACAGGGACAGACAAAGGACAGACAGATGGACACAGGGACAGAGAAAGGGACAGACAGACGGACACAGGGACAGACAAAGGACAGACAGATGGACACAGGGACAGAGAAAGGGACAGACAGACGGACACAGGGACAGACAAAGGACAGACAGATGGACACAGGGACAGAGAAAGGGACAGACAGACGGACACAGGGACAGACAAAGGACAGACAGATGGACACAGGGACAGAGAAAGGGACAGACAGACGGACACAGGGACAAACAGACAAAGGACAGACAGACGGACGCAGGGACAAAGGGACAGACAGACGGACAAAGGGACAGATGGACAAAGGGACAGACAGAAGGACATGGGGGCAGACAAATGGACACAGGGACGGAAGGACATAGGGACAGGCAGACAGACACAGAGACAGAAAGACACATAGACAATGGGATAGACCCACAGACAAAAGGGACAGAGAGACACAGGGACAGAGACACACAGACAATGGGACAGAGAGGGACAGGGACAGACGGAGGGACAGACCCACAGACAAAAGGGACAGAGAGGGACAGGGACAGACAGACAGACAATGGGACAGACAGAGACAGGGAGAGACGGAGGGACAGACCCACAGACAAAAGGGACAGAGACAGACAGACAATGGGATAGACAGAGACAGGGACAGACGGAGGGACAGACCCACAGACAAAAGGGACAGACAGACGGACACAGAGACAAGACAGACATGGGGACAGAGACACACAGACAATGGGACAGAGACAGGGACAGACGGAGGGACAGACCCACAGACAAAAGGGACAGAGAGACACAGGGACAGAGACAGACAGACATGGGGACAGACAGAGACAGGGACAGATGGAGGGACAGACCCACAGGCAAAAGGGACAGACAGACGGACATAGAGACAGACAGACACGGGGACAGAGACACACAGACAATGGGACAGACAGGGACAGATGGAGGGACAGACCCACAGACAAAAGGGACAGAGAGACACAGGGACAGAGACACACAGACAATGGGACAGACAGGGACAGATGGAGGGACAGACAGACACAGGGACAGAGATAATCATTAGACTGAGTCTTACCCATCCTCATGGCTCCAGTTCCTCCCTCAGAGCTTCAGCCCCCCTCCTGCTGCTTACACCGAGTGCAACCCCCCATGTCCATACGTACTCGATGTACTCCCGCTTGTTCTCATTTGTCACCATGATCTCGGAGCCGTTGGGCTTCAGGTCCACTTGATATGTCTGGAATTCCAATGGGGAACAAGCCAAGCACAACACGATGTTACTGCAGGACGCTCCTCATAAGATCCCCCTCCCCAGGCAGCACCTGACAGTAGCAGCAGGGACCTGTCACACCAGCACAGCTTATGAGACACCCCAACGTTCCACAGGCAAGGATGGCATCAGCAAACACAAGCTGCCCATTCCATTAAGGAAAAGGGGAGCCTCCACCCCTCTGAAACAAGTTTATCCCTCCGTAAAGACCAGCCAAGACAGTGCAGAGCTACCGAGGCCAAGGTTAAACCCCAACCAGGCCCAGGCTGAGCCTATTCTCTGTGTAACACCTTTACTACTCCTCACTGCAAGGGTTTTACCCAGCTTCAAGCACTGCTCTTCACAGCGCTGCTCACTGGCATCAGTCCCTCCTCCGGGACCCCAGGTTGGGGTCAGGAAGGGCCTACACCAACCATTAACACTCAGTGGTCCTGGTGAGGTTCACAGCCATGATATTCCTCAGTGTTTAACTGCTGTCTGGCAATAACCAACTATGGGATGTCCTTCCCATACCTGGCCAAAGTTCTCCTCGTCGATGCAGAACATGAGATCCAGCTCCGTGGGGTCGTTTTCCAGGATCCACTTCAAGGAGTTGTAGTATTCACTGTCCTACAGATCAAACAGGAGTCTTAAATGGACACTAAACTTGGAGCAGTATAACCACAGAACTGTAACGGGGGGCTGGGAAGAGGAGAACTGCATTCACACATAGGTGCTATGAAGCAGGGTTTATGCCTACATTGTCTACTCAGACTCTACCTTTAGTAGGACCAAAGGCAGCTATGGCATAGCTAAGAGTAAGAGGAAAAGGTTTCCCAACTACTTGCAGGAATACAAGGGCCTGAGCGTCCTTTAAAGGTCTTTCTGGTCATGTACCTCATGGACAGACCTTGAAAGGTGCCATCCTACTCACTCGATGGAAACCCTTTGTATTGCCCTAGTAGGGGACGTGTGTGTGATCAACCAAGTACATCCCGGTCTTCCTGGAGCTGCTGCAGCCACCAGCCTGCAGCTGATGGAACCTGGAGCTCTCCTGCCCTTGCCCAGAGCAATGAAACGTGCTAACGGGGATGGCTTTCATGTCAGCACTTACCACTGACTCCATGTCCTTCAGAGTTATTGGCTTCCCCAGCATCATCTTGTAGAAAGGTCTGATGAAGAAGCCTGCAAGAGAGAGGGGCAGCTGAGCTCAGCCTGGCCTCGAGCACCTGAAACAGCCCACTCTAAAGCACGGGAGTTACTGCTCATGGCGCTTCCCGTACTCCCAGCCAGCCCCTCCACTCACCATCCAGCAGCTTGCCATGGTACACGGCCAGCCCGGCCACGCGGCCGATGAAGGTGAAGTAGGACAAGTGGTCTTCGTTACAGAGACCTGAATTAGGATTAATCTGAAGTGTGTAGTTGTCCCTTGGTTGGGGAGAGAAAAGAAAGAGCTGAACAACCATGTCTTTCAGCAGCCACACACGTCCCAGTAACCACTTGGAGCTTTGCACCATTACTGACCCATCAAACCGCCTGGTGATGAGCACGGTGACACCAGGGGGAGCAGGGTCCACCCATGGGCACTACAAGGGACAGAGGCCTGGCAATGGGTGACAACAGCCACACCGGGAATTCCAGCTACGTTATCCCTTCTCCTGGGATTATTCCCTCTTTCCAGCCCACTTTCAGGGCTCTGCCTCTTAGGATTCTCTTTTGCACGAGTTGCTTTAAGCAATAGGGGTTTATAGGCCCATGGCCTACCCAGGCTAAAGAACATGTCCTCACTGACAGCTTAAGCTGTGTGTGCTTGACATGGACATAAATCACCACAACTCCTCCCTGGAGATGTGGAGCTCCAGCCAGCAGAGTAAACCTGCTGCAAGCAAGGCAACCCTGAGTAGTGTCCTAGTAACTAAGATGCTTTAGGAGGCTGCAGTGCCAATCTGAAAGGCTCTCTGAAAAGCAAGTGAGAAACGAGAGACCCGATGGAGAAGAACATGCACTGATGCCCTGTGGACAGCAAGGCTGCCTCCTGCGCAAAACCTGACGTGTATCCCTTGTAAATGGAAGTACCTTAATGGCCACTTACGTTGCTGAATACTCAAAGAGACCGTAATAAGGGTTAAACATCTCCTTGGACAAGAGGAAAAACCACTCTCTGGCCACCCCTCCATAGTCAAGTCCCTTCTCGGACTCAAACTCAATCCAGAGCCTGGCTTTGAGCACATCAGGTCGCTTCACAGACATGATTCTTCTGTAGGACTCCTCAAAGATGTTGTTTCTGTGGAGTTTCATCTCAAAGCGGTTCGGGATATCAGCCTATGGGACACAGCACGGGGTTACACGTGTTAGTAGCGATACACAAGTCTTTAGGTAGGTGATAGATGAGACCTCTGGTGTGTGCAGTTGCCCCTTCCTGGTGCTCCCCTCTGAGGCTACAGGTCCATAGCAAGTGGTGAACTAGAGCAGGCTGGAGAAGGCCTTCAGGATCACCCAGCTCAAGGCCACCACTACCCATGGCACTAAGGGCCTGGTCTGTATGGCCTGAGAACACTACCAACGACGGCGACCCCACCACTGTGGGCTCTGCTCTGCCCTTCGAAGTCCTCTGTGGAAGGGGACACCTCAACCCTCGGCCTATTGAAACCTGAGGGCTTGAAGTAACGCACCAACTGGTCCCAGTTGCACTGGGGATGTCAATCACTGCCGCCTCATCCCTGTTGCTCTCCATGGCCTTGCCTTTTGGTCCCTACTCAGCCCCTTTGGGAGCAGGAGGAAGTGGAAGTGTGTTCTAGCAAGTTCACCCCCGCTGGGTCGCTCTGCTGGGCTCTCTCCCAGTCAGCGCCACTGATCCCAGCACAAAGCACGTTTCTACTCACTGGTTTCTTCAGCTTCTTCCGGAAATAGTCATACTTCTGCTTGAACTCCCTGGAGTAGGGAACTGCCTGTGGGAGAGAACCACAGCCCCCGTCATTCCAGCACCCGGATACTGCACAGCTAAACACGACAGAGTTACAGAGGTGCTGCCTAAGCGTGCGCTCATCCAAACCCCACCAGCTCTGGGGGCAGCAGCCAGAACGTGCCCATTGCTCACAGGATGAGAGCCTTCCACCCACATCTGCTCATCACCTACTCACCCTCTTCTTTCCTCTTTTGGGAACAGAGAAGAGCAAACCCAGCCTTTAACACAGACAAGAAGTACTCGGTGGGTAGTGCTGCCCTCCGTGTGCCTCATTAGCAGAGGAGCACGGGTGTGACAGCGGATCTGAATGTAACATCCATGGAATACGGATGTGCACAGCAGCAAGCACCAAGCTGAGGTGGGCGCTACTCCACAGATACAAAGTCCACAGCAGCTTGAACGTCAGAACAAGTCACAAGCTCACTGGGTATGTATCCAGAAGGACCTTAAAGCAGGTTCAGGCCTCTGTTTTCCTACAAGTAGTTGGGAGTTACAAGGCTCCAGTAAAGCCACAGCATCATCAAACACGATTTGGCCTCCGAGTAGCGCAGGACACAACGAGCAGCTCTACAGCTACTCATTGAGGAATGGCCATGGCTGGAAGTCACCTTTTCAGCCCAGTGTGAGTGAACCTAATACGAAACAGCTATCAAACCAGATCCAAACTCTGTTTTAAATGACTTAGAACCAAAATCCACCTTTTTGTGTCTTCAATCCAGAACTTCGTTCACAAACTACATCCAGTGAAACAGGGCTTGGAAAGAGCCTTGAAAACAGAACTGAAGAGAAGGCTTCCTGGCCTCGATCCTATTTCCAGCTACATCCTTACTGCCCATCCGAGATGAGGAGTAGACTTAGGAATCAACTTACTCAACACGTTAAATGTGATTTTGGGGAGGAAAAGACTGATTTTGGGCTGCAAGCAGCAGTTCCATTCTCTGTCCCCGAAGCTGCAAAGCTTCAAGTGCAGTTTCTACATGAGTTTTGTGGATGCTGAGCCATGAGTAATAAAACACCTATACACAATCACTCTCAATCATCTCCCTCTGATGATAGTACAACTTTACAACAGCCATTAAATAACCCTGCAGCGTGTCTGCACTGTTTAAATGCAATGTGAAAGGCAATTCAAGTATTGTCACTGCACCAGAAGTACTATTAAAAGCATTAAGATGAGTCCTGAACGTTAAAGTGGCTGCCAAATGGGTTTGGATCTTGTTTTGGCTTTAAAACCCTCCTAAACCACCCACAAAGAAGTGGCATTTCTCATTTCCCAGATGGACTTACTCATTTCAGTTTAACATTTCTGGGAATCCGAAGGGTTCGGACCTAGTGTAGAGCAGCACCTCAAGCATTAAGTGTACGGTACAGCACTCCAAAGCAGCTCTGTTCCTGCAAGTCACTGTTTTTCATCCCAGAGCAACTGGAATTACACCCTTGTCCTCAAAATTCCTGAGGATCTACCCCAAACAGAAAGGGAACACCAGAAAATGGCCCAAAGCAGCTTCAAAAGGCCGCTCGCTCCATGTATTCCACGTCTGAACATGGATATTCCAGCACTGATATCCCCTAAGGCTGATACTCTGCAGTCTCATGGTTTACCTGCCCTAAGTAGTGTTGTCTCCTAAACCTGAGAGACCCCGCTTTGTCTCTGTTACACTCTGGATCCACACTCCCAACTCCCCCACAGTGGAAAGAGCTTTCTACGATGAAGACATCCAAAGGCGAGCTGCATGCCTCAGCTCTGTGTCAGTCATCACCAAGGGGATGGGTAAATAGGACCATTTCTCCTGTATCCATCCCAAATCCCTGCTTCCTGGCCTTGTTCTCGACCCGACGAGGCAAGAGGCACAACCTGCTGCTCCACAGGGCCTCCTCTGCACCCAGCACCCAGGAGTCCCCGTGTGTAATGACCAGCCCACAGCAGTACTTACTGGACCAGTAATGGCTGGGTTCTGCAGCCTGGGGTCTTCCCACTGGGTGATCTTGTTATCTGTAGTAACAAAAGCAAGAGTATCATTACTCCTCTGTGGCCACACTGAATCGATGCTGTTCTTTCTCCCTACCGCTGGCTCCCTGCCATTCCCACCACTCAGTACTCCAGGGCTGGAGAAGGTGCATTCACCACCTCCAAAGCCCCACCACACTCTTTAGTTGGAAACACTCCTTGGAAACCACAGAACTCCAACGGGATCCAGTGGCTTTCCATTGCTTTGATCTCAACATCTGGAGAGGAACCACGTTCTACTTGGACATGGCCTTGGATTCAACTCCTGTTGTGAAGGTGAAGGAACCCAAAACTTGGGTAAATGATGGATTAAGGTTGCTCTTTGCATGAAGAGAGCCAAATGTCATGCTCGGAGAAGACAATCTGTGGTCAAATTTGGAGGGAATAGCAGCTCCTTAGGAATACAAAGCCCTAGAGCCTGCTTGAGACCCCCGAGGGAGGTGAGAGGTTGTGCAGACCCATGGTGGGACGTGGGCCAAGTGCTCCTCACCAGATTCTGAACACCACAGAATCACAACAACACAATGGGGTTGCAACAAGAAGACAATGCTCCAAAAACCAAAGGAGGTGCCACCTGCAAGGGCAAGTTTAGCTCATCCATCTCCTGCTCTGCCAGGGGGATAGGAGGAGTAGCACTACACCTACTTGTTGGACACGCTGCTCTGGTTAAGGTTTTAAGTTCTATAGTTGTTGGGGTTGGGATTAAACACACTTGGTTTATGTATTTATGGGTACTGTAGGTACAAGCAAAGAACAAACCCCTTTGTATTTAACCACCGTGTTACTACAGTCGGGAAAGACCCCTAAGTTTGGAGTATCCCAAGCTGGTTTTAAAACGGGCTGGGATTTGAGGTGGGATTCCTGAATGTTAACTGAAGGAAATCCGTAAAGATCACAAGGAATAGGACCTATCAGTTAAGTTACTATTAAAATACTACTTTATTTCCCTTTACACATGAAGCCTGCTTAGTGCCGATGGAAATCCTGGAGGAAGGCCACTGGAATGGCAGCTCCAAACCCCCATGGCATCCACAGAGCAAAGGGAGGCTCCTCCTCTGGCCTCTTCTCACTTTAACCTGTCCAGCTTCCTTCGGCAGAGTGCTCTGGTTTACAGCAACTCATTTGTTACCCCTGCTTGAACGGGAGAGGTGGATTCCACGTAGCTTGGAAAGTGCAAGTCAGCTCTTCCTTGCCTTACAGTCCTCAGTGTGTGTGATGCTATGGACAGATCTCTGTCCAAGTTCCTTCTCCTCTGCTCCCTCCCCACCAGCTCTTGCAGCATGGGACCCTGCGCTATGTAAGTACCAGGGCTGATGACATTAAGCTCACTACAGGTCTTACTACACCACAGGCTGAGTTAACTCCTATCCAGGCGCTATTTTCCATGCCCTTTTCAACCAAAACTCTGCTTATTATTCCCATTCTGAGCAACACTTTGCAACTCCTATTGACCAGCCCCTTGCTTCCCACTCCAGCAGCCGTTTGCCAGGCTCATTCTGCTTGCTCACCCCTCCTGCACTCCTGAGTAAATCCCCCTTAAATCCCTAGTGAATATACTGAGGCACGGTGGAGCCAAGATGGGCACTGAGGGGAAGCCATGTAACACATCCGTCCCTCTGTCAGTCACTTGGAAAACCTTGTTTTCCTTCATGTCATGGTTTCCTATAGGGCTCCTGGGAAACGCAGGAGTATATGCATCCTGCAAGGACCAGGGAACAGTGTTCTACTCAGGGATGGTGAATGATGTTACCTACAGGCTGAGGATGAAGTAGAGACTGTGGGTCCTGCAGAAGTTAGACCTGGCTCTGGTTAAAGCCTGACGACACTGCATCTGTGAAGATGAGGCCATCAGCAGAGATCTCTTGCTACCAAATCCAGCTGAAGCCTTATCAGAACTGAGTCAAGCGATAGGAAGAACCCAACCTCTCTGGGCTGCTCTGCTTCCAAACACCAACGAAAACTCACACAGTAGTTGTGAGATGCTGGAGTAAGACAGGGCTACAATGAAACATCACTTACACTAGAACTCCACTAACAGAACCGAAGAAGATTAATGGGCTGGGTGCAGTTTGACATGCTATAAATAGGAAATAAGATCAGAACCAGCACTGCCACAGGCCCTCTTCAAGGAGAGGTCCGAGTACCCCGGCGTGCTCATTTCTCCACCGCCTGCACGTGGAGATGTGGCTCCGTGAGCTCTTCTCATCTTATTTTCTATTCCTAGAGTAAAGTATCATTTACTAAGTGCAAAATAAGCCATGGGATCATCAACAACACCAACAACGAATCCAAAATATCAACGAGAACAAAAGAAACCACAGAGAAGGGATGTTAATGCTTCACAAGTCAGAGAGGGACAAAGCTTGATGAGCCGATTAAAAGCAAGCTTCCAGGTAGGATACAGTACCGTACGAGGGCACTAAGTCTCTGGTATCAATGTCTCCACAAATCAACACCTGGCTTCCTAAATGAAGAGTAAAATTACACAGCTTTCACTTCAAGCTTTAGTAGCTCCCTTGGTCTATTTGCTGTAGGACCCGAGGGCTTACTTACTATGGTCTATATAGAACGTTCTTCCATCCAGGTGTATCCTTTCCTCCCAACCAGGCTGGAAGTGGGAAACAAAGAGAGCAAAGGAGTGAAACACTACTACGGCTCGCAGCATTCTCCACACTGACATCAATGAGCTCAAAGGTGCTTGTGAGGTAGAAACCACAAACGAGCACAGAGGCTTTGTGCTGAGGCCAAACACCTTGGAAGATTCAAATCCAATACAGTGTATTTTAAAGCTTGGAAACTTCTTGCATCAGGGTTTATACTCTTTGCCTACTACAAGGAAATGGTGGCAAATATTGTCCATCACTGCTTCGGACTGAGTTTCTGCTGCTACTTCTGAATCGTATGTGGCTACAATAAGCACGGACCCCAGGAGCCCATTACAGTGGGACAACAGTCCCAGCCCTCAGTTCCTTCCTTTTATCCATTCCCTTTCCTCATCTTCCAGAGGACTGCAGTGGAGAAGGGAGACTAAATGGCACGCTGTTAGTACATGCAGCGCTCCCCGGCCTCACGGGTCTGCACTCATTCCACCTCTGTGGTGTCCAGGAGCTTCAGACCTCTATAAAATCCAGATGAGGAACGATTTCCCTTCAATGTGCTGTGAGAAACTCGCGGCCATTCCTCCCTCCCTCACTCACAAATGGAGTGTGTAACTGAGCTGAGACCTGTTACAGGTTCTGTGCTCCCAGTGACACACGCCAGGCTCTCCTGATTCCACTGGTGAGACTTTGGGATGCTTTAGAGGAGGTTCTCACCCCATTCCAAAGGCTCTGCTTTGTCCTAAAGCAACAGCACATAGAAATAAACCCAAGGTGAGATTCTTCCAAGCTCAAAGCCTCAATAAGCACAGAAACATGCAGTCACTTCAGAAACCAGCCCGATTCCTGCATCACCATAAAGCTTTGGTGCTGTCCCTGAACACAGCTTCAGTGCTGTCAGACAAGGGATGACAGCAACACGTGAGCCCACATACAATGTGTGACTGCAGTGCTGGATCAGATGATGTAGAGCATGTATATAAAACACATAGGCAACAGCACTTACAGGAAGAGGGCCCAAATCATTTGGGTTCAAAGACGCTTTTGATCTCAAGTGCACTGGGAATTTCAGCCTCGGGTCCTCCTGGAATAGAAACAGGGAAGTGTAAATCCTACAGCTCAATCTGGGTCTAACACACAGCCAATGAGAGTTATCTGGAAGCCTTCCTTCATTACAGTTAGTTATTCCTTTACTCCTATTTGTCGGGAATGAAGCACAACATATACAGGAGATAGAACATGTGGTGTTTGGAGCTTAGGCAGATGTTCTTCACCACGAGGGTGATGGGACACTGGAATGGGTTGAATGGAGAAGCCGGGGCTGCCCCATCCCTGGTAGTGTTCAAGGCCAGGCTGGAGCAACCTGCTCTAGTGGAGAGCATCCCTGTTGGAGCAGGACGAGCTTTAAGGTTCCCCCAACCCAAACCAGTCTGTGGGTCTATATACAAGTCTCCCTTCTCCAAGAGCAGCGATGGCAGCACTGTAGTCAAGAAATGAGCTGCTCCGGCTTGCTGCTACTGCATGGAACCACGTAGATTGACTGAGATTCCTACATCGGATTTGGGACAAGTTGGGCTGCCACATCCCCTTTAAAGGAAATCCCAATGTAAACTGAGGGCACACAGACCCAGTGAAGAGATGCCAAGGGGTTGACAGCCGATGGGGCAGAGCTGCTCTTACCCACGTGGTGGTTTTGGTGTTGTGGTCGATGAAGAAGGGCCGGCCGTTGGGTGCTATCCGCATCTCCCAGCCAGGAGGGAGGAAGCTTTGAGCAACTTTATGTTGTGGTTTAGGGGAGTTGTAAGGGGAGGGCTGTGGAGACTGGGGGTTGGAGAGGGTGTCCTTCACTGCCCTGCGCACCGGGGAGTCCTTCATGCCCTGCATGGGAAGAGGCATTCACATCCATCACATGGCACTCGGCACTGCGACACGAGTTAAACCTGGGTTCTTAGCCAAGAGCTCTGCATCCCACACGGAATTACTACCGGAACTAAGGAATCACTACTAGAACTAAGGAATTAATACTAGGATTAAGTGCTGGGCCTGCTTTCCTAGGACTTCCCTAGCTCAATTCTGCTCCCACTGTGGCCATTCTCTAACATAGCCCACGCTTAGTTACTAGGGTTTGAGTATTCTATGAGAGAATAGATAATAGTATCTAACTATCTAGATACTTAAAACTTAATTCAAGCCTTATCTGCACCTTGGTTTGAGCCTCGTCTGGATGGAAGCTGCGCTTCCATGACAGCATTTAAACTTGCATTAAAGCTTTCCATGTGCCACCCCTGGAGACACGTTAGCTGAGCAAACCAAATCATCACATGGACGCAGCATTCCATGACATGGAAGTGAAGTACTACCATGCTCCAGTAGTTCAAGGGGGGCTACAAAGAAGACGGAGACTCCCTTTGTACAAGCAATCCCATGGGGTGATGGGCACAAGTTACTCCTGGGAGATCCCAACTCCACGATCCTCATGTGTTTTCCAACCCAACCCATCCCATCCCATGATCCTAAGTTGCAAGGATAAAGAAGGATGAGCCAGCCAGAGGTGATACCACCTGGCCTGGGTGGTCCTCACCTCCAGTGGAGCAGAGAGGGTCACGGTGGGCGAGCTGAGGCTGCGGGGCCGCCTGATCTGGGGCTCGCTGAGGTGGTTGCTGCTGTTGGCTCCTGACCCCACCATCCCATCTTCTGCCAGCTGCACCAAAACCCATCAGTAAAGTGTGAGGAACACAGTTACAACACTCAAAACGCTGCGATTAGTCATTATTGTAGAGATGAGCTTTAAGATCCCTTCAACCCAACCCATGCCGTGGCTCCCACCTGCATGATGGGCCGTGTCCACGTGGTGGTTCGGTTGTTGTGGTTGACGTAGTAGGTCCTGCCCTTGGCATCCTTCCGCTCTTCCCAGCCTGATGGGAGGCCTGGGGTGGTGTGGATGTAGGCCACGGACGGCTGTGTAAGCAAGAAGCGACTGCATTGGTACCTTACAACAGCTAAAACCATCTTTCATATGGGGGTTGTTTAGTAATTACAACCTTAAGTATGGTTTCCTACTTCTTTTGGTATCAGCTCTTCACGTGTCTTTTTGCCCACAGAGGTTGTGACTCAGGTTTCCTCCCCAGCAAACAGCCACCCTTACATCCCCCAAACCTTTCCATTCGTAGACTAAACACAGAACTTTGTGTTTTCCTCACTCTTCCTTGAAAAGGAGGAGGGGGTTTCCTATCGCCAGTACGGATAACTCCGTACGAAGTCGAGATCTCCCAAGTTCTCTTCTCTTTACCACCTCGTGTCTTGAAGCAGTTGCAAGTGGGTGTAAAACCTGGAGCTGAGCCATTCTGTCACAGTCACAAGTGCTGCATTCAGGGTTGGGTGTCCTGAAGACACAAACCGGAGCCACAACTGCAGCGTGGAAAGAGTCTGTCCCGACTGTTTCAGAGGGGAAGATGCTCAGGGACTTACACTCCACATAAACCTCCACGTAGATGAATTTAAGTCCCTTTCTAGTTTGGGACTACTCTTAAGACACCACTTGCTTTGCTAAGATGATGTGTCCCGGCTGCCAGGGAAGCAACCACAGTGCTCAGGGTGGGTGTTCTGCTGAAGGAAGTGATGGAAGCACAGAGCTCCAGGAATTTCTCCCTCCCAGCAGCTGCAAGCAAAGGGCTAAACTCTGTCTGTGTATTCATGATGGCACCAAAGACTTGGAATGTGGTGAATTAAAGCGCTGCACAAGAGCATGAATCCCTTTAGGAATCCTTTAGGAATAGCAGAAGGAATGTGTAGTGCACAGAATATGAACCAAACCACCTCCATCTGTCTGTCTGCCTTTACCACAGCTGCCCTGAAGAGGCTGTAGGAATGCACAGGGCATTTTCCTTATGGATGCAACATGGGAATCTACTGCTCCTTGAAGAATTCCAGGGTTAAATGCTGACACGGGGAACTGAGCTGCTCCGTCTACCCCAACTATCTGCTGCTTCCAAGAAGATCCCTGAACTCTCTGTAGCCTGCTTGGAAAAGAGGAGAGGTTTTTAACCTGAAAGGAGCAGGATGCTGCACTTCAATGGGATGGTGTCGATGAAGCCCCATATGAATTAAACCCCTTTTCTCTGCATTACACGGTCAGAAAAGCACTTCCACACCCTTAAAACATGCCGGGATTTGAGCGTCTCCCAGTCCCCCCCACGTGATTCCAAGTGCTTGATAAAGAGGCTGGTTACCGTTGGCTCCTCACCCCCTGAGACAGTTGAAGAACGAGTTCTCCTCGCTGGACCACTCTGCTGGTAAATGACAAGGCAGGGCACAGTAAGTACACTTAGGGATGGAGAGTGATGTGCTGGCAGTGAGGAAGCAGGCACTCAGATGGAAATCACGCTTAAGATCATAGCAAGGCCCACTGAGTCATCAATCACTGATGAGCAAGCCAGGATCTCCCATAAAACCCACCAAGAGATCTGACTGCAAGAGCGCTTGCACTCAATTCTCTACGTTCGTTATCCTAATGATGACAATAAGAGAATTTAGGCTAAACGGAACAGGATTCCCCCCCCGAATACCCAAAATGTGCATGTTCTGCCCAGAAAGATGGTATTTTGAACCAAAATGGTACATTCTGGTCATCAATGAGTGCACAGAAGTCAGATGGAAAAGGCTGAATGGATACAGTGGATTTTCAGGAAGGATTAGGAGTCAAGAGCAGCACTGTGTGTAGAATGTGAGCATGTACTTAGTGCTGGAAGAGAACTTACCATTAGCTTAGTAAGGATGAAATGTGGTGCAGATCTGGGAACATCCTTGTTTTAGAGCAATTCTGCCAGTGAAAGCAGTGCTCTCTAAGAATGAAGTGAAAGACATCACCAAACCCAGCCTGACCCCAGCTACAGGATCCCAGATCCACAGAGTGCAAGGAGCCCATAAAGTGATAGTAAACGGAAGAGAACACCTCTAGAACAGGCTGCACTGGGAGTAAGCTTGGTGGAGAAGAGCAAGGAGACAGTGAAGGTGTATTTGTGCTGGCAACCACACCAGGCGAGCAAGTAGAGACAGACACCACTCCAGGAGCAGTTCTTTGAGCACCAGCTGTTAAACTAAACCACGAGACAACCACTGCGGTTGCTGCAACCACCCGGTTTTGGGTTGTAGACCAAAACATGTGGAACCTGCCATCATTTACACCAAAGATGTGCACGGTTACGATGTGAGAGGGAGTCTTTCTTTATAGATCTTTCCTAGGCCTGTGGAACTGGCCTAGGGAAAGGTGTTACCCAGCAGGAGGGATTACTCAAGCATAAGGAAGGAAGAAGTTAGCTTTGCTTTACCAAGGAGAGCTGAGACTGTTCAGCAACTGCATCCGTTACGCTGCAGGATCTTAATCTTGAAGTAGGATCCCTTTGCTGGAAGGAAAGGAGAGGAAAACATGGATTGAGGTTAAGGTGCCTTAAACCATGGGGGTTACTCACTAATTTCACTGTCATTTAATCCAAACCCCTTAAACTTCATATGGACGTTGCAATGTCTTTAGCTTTAGTCCTTCTACAGCAAGGAGAACTCAGCATTCCCTCCTGGCGTGGTTCAGGTTAACAGAGAAAAGCACTGGGATTGGGATACACACCTCGTACTCATCTTTAGTACCCAAGCTACAACCTGCTCTATGTGTTAGAGGCCACCCGTGTGGGAAAACAGGGAAATTAAGTCGTGGAATGAATAGGAAAGGAGGGGATTAACTGAAGACATAACAGGATGCTACAATGCCATGGGGATTTGAACTGCAACTGACTGCTAGAGTAGAACTCCATGTTCTCAATAGGGCACCTAAAAACAGGGCAGGAAAGCATACCCCGTTACCACTCAGATCCCTGCACTTTTACGGGTACAAACCTCTTTGCAACAACATCTTCTGTAAACTATTAGTATCCATTCTATTGTACCAGGCAGTGGCACATACAATTCCTTTGCTAACGCTGCCCCTCGGTATTTATTGTTAAAACCAGGGCTCGTTCATCTCCCTAAGGCAGAAATGGCAACAGGAACTCATGCTGATGGAGAAAAGATGGGATTTCTTGTTCTGAATGCACAGTTAAACAGGGAAATGACCCAGCCTATTTACAGCCCTCATATGGGTGCTCTTATCTACTGCGAGATAACAAAGCACCACCACCAGGCAACTACTGCAGTGTCAAACTCCACCTCCTAGGTGAGGACATCAGTGCCAGGGGCACACGGTGTTAGAGATCAGTGCTTAGAACAAGCAGATCCAAAAGAGAGGCGACTCCCCCTTGCTTCTGCCCTGCTAAAGACTAATGGGAAAGGGGTGGGCTGACAAACAAACCGACCAGCAAGGCTGAAGTGTTGCCTGGGGTTACAGAGATACATGAGGAGAGTGACGAAACACTTCAACACACATACAATCACCCCTCTGCTACCTGCTGGCAATTGGGGGGGGAGAGTGACTATGGATGGATGGAGAGCCACTGGGGGGGAAAGCCGACTGAGGGGCTTCTGGGGTCAGCTCACCGTGTAAAGCCAGGTTAGAGCTGGTGGCTTTGGGAAGAACCCTGCATCCATGTTTCCTCTGTGCTTAGCCATGGAGCTGACCTCACAGGCCTTTGGGATGCTGCCACTTAATGGCTTCTTCCAACCACGACCTGCTTCCAACTCTGAGCCCTTGTTGCTCTCGTGGATGAGGAGTTTAAGATCCTGCTGTGAGTACATGCTTCAATACAGACATGTACAGTTAAATAGTGAGCTTCGAGATGACCATGTATGAGATGGAAAAGGGCAGGAGAAGACTTTCCTCTTTCCTTTGGGAATTCTAAGCTTGGTACTCTCTATCAACACGCTTGGTTTTACTAAAGGTGTAACAGTAGCAGCATCTGAGGTTGAACTCACACAGAACACATTAACCTGAACCCCTTCTGTTGCTCTAGGGTGCGAGACCATTGTAAGTGTATGCTCAGGTTTTCCTGAGAGCAGGAATTCCCACCCCCGTCTGTGTGCTTCCCATGCTTCGAACTAACAGCAGAGGCGAGGTTTAGGTAGAAAGAGCAGCGTGGCACGTACAATCAAAGAACTGAGTTGTTCCCCATTGGAATCAGGAGTGACCTGCAGTCTTCTGCTCAGTTCCTCAGATAGCTCCTGAGGACTGGGACGGGACACTGGAGATGCAGGAGGAGGTGGCAATGACAAGCCTAGGGAATCTCCACTTGCACTTGCCTCCTCTGAAATGGTTTCCCAAGGCTACCAAAAGAGAAGAAACTCTGTTAAGGCTTTATCACGACAGGAGCCTCCTTCCCCTTTGCCTCTAGGTGAGCACCTTGTTGTGCCGCAGGTGTGACACTTAACCTCAGTGGTAAGGAACTAAGCCATCCCTACAACACACAAACAAACACTCTACTCAGTGAGAAGCAGCCACAGGGAGCAATGGGGTTGGCGTTGACTCCAAACAGTCTTCACGTTGAGGACACAATGCTGTACGATTCCAAACAGAGAACGATGGGGATGAAGGGATGCAGGAGAAAGGGCTCTCGTTCCATCAATCCCATTGGGAACTCTGCTCAACCTGTCACTGATTCGGACTAAAAGCTTGGAAGAAACAAGTGTTCGTTTTCAGTTGGGATAAACCCAACAGCTTCTCCCTCCTCTAGATCAGGGCACTGAAGAGAACTCGCTCCAGCCAGTGTGTTCCCCTTCTTTATAGAACTTACTCCACTCTCACTCCAAGCAGAACGTTGGAAGTGTTACTATAGGTAACTCCTACATACATTACTATGTGTATCTCTTACGTACATTAGTACTACAGTCATCCACTTACGAATGCAAAACAGCAGCTTGAAGTTTAGGTCTTAAACCCAAGACCATTCCATACCTCAGGAATGTCTCCACTCTCCATAGGTTCTGGTTCCAGGTCCTCACTGATGTGCCTCCGAGAGCGGAACCGCCGATGGGCAGCTTCCTGGTTGATCTGCCTGATGTTGTTGTCTGACTCGGAGCCCACATCACTGCATGGGGGACACGGAGGCATGGGAAGGAGGAAAGGAGAAGGGAACAAGGAAGGTTCAACCAAACCATCCACTTTGTCGCTTTCCGCACCTCAGTGATGATAAAAATCAGGGAGTCATGGAATGGTTTGGGTTGGAATAGACCTTAAGGTCATCTGCTTCCAACCAGGGCCACCTTCCACTAGAGCAGGTTGCTCCAAGCCCCATCGAACCCGGCCTTCCCATCCAACCATGCCAGGCTTCACACAGGAGACAGTTAATCCCCCAATCCAAAGTCAATGGAACTGCAAACAGCTCACAAATGTCATGGAATCCCAGAATCCCAGGTTGGAAAGACCTCAAGGATCCCCTGGTCCAACCTTTCTGCAGCAAGGCATTACTTAAACTGGATGTCCCAGTATTGCCCAACACTGGGGAGTCATCACTTCCCTGGGGAGATGATTCCAATGGCTGGCTGTTCTCCTGGTGAAAAAGTGCTCTCTTGCACTGAATTCCCGCCCAGCCCTTCAGATTCCCGGGAATTTCCCACAATATCCATGCGTACATGGGGTTGGCGAAGCCTCATTCGCTCTTCACTGACGCTACCCAGGCTTTGGCCCTCAAGAACCAGCACATCTCTGGAAGCTCTTCCATGAAGGAAGTCTGCTTTCAGATGCACGGCATGGCACCAAACCCATGCTCCATCTGTTCCTGAGTAGTGCATCTTTACAAGCGATCCACAGAATTCCAAGCCAGGCTTTTCCCACTTACACAGACTTCGACTTACATCAAGCTTGGGCGATGCCACTGAGTAGTCCTGTTGTTGTGGTTGACGTAGTAAGTCCTGCCCAGGTTGTCCACCTTCTCTTCCCAGCCAGGAGGCAGCGGAGGAGGTGGTAACTCCTCCTGGCGTTGAGATGCGGAGTCACTGGGATCAACCACATCCCATCCATGCTTGGGAATGAAGGAAAAGCAGTTAAATGACATCTCTGCTGCTCCCACCAGTGGAGAGGTGCAGGTTCTGAATGCTCTCCGAGGAGAGCTTCTCTAGCGCTTCAATACAAACCCCATAGAAACAGGACAAAGTACCCTGCTGCAACCCTCCCTCAACCTCCAGTAACGGGGATGCTTCCCCAGCGTCAAACCTTACCTCCGAGTCATCCCTTTGATCGCTGTTGTCATCCTCTTGGCCACCGTTTTTAGGCATGTAAGCCATCTTCAGCCTCAAGAAGCCCTTTACACGAGACTTGTGGCTAGGAGACAAGGGGACACCGCTCACTCACCAGCCCTTCCGTGGCGGCAGAGAGCAAACCTGAAGCAAGAAAGGGTTTAAAACACAAAGTTCTCCCCTTCCTCACCTTCTTGGTCTGAGCAGGAAGTCCTTAAAGGTGTATGGCCTTTCCATGGTAGGGTCTTCAGTCTGGAAGCAGATAAGAGAATGGGACATTAAAGGATGGAGACACCTGAAGAACGTCCCCACCACAGAAGTGGTAGGAATGCTGGAGCCATTCGAACAACAGTGCTACAAGGGGCAGAGCTCCACCAGTGCCACCACCCAGCGATGGAAGCAGCCCATGATGCTCCTGCAGAAACCAAGCCTCTCTTGAACAGCATGAAAGGAGAACCCCATCCCAACGAATCCAGGCTGTCACTGTGCTTCTGGGTGAAGCCCATGCCCAATTCCAGCGGCCAGGAAAACTGGACAAGTGGAGCTTTAGAGAGCTACAGGACAAGCATCTCTCCATTGCTTCAGACACAAAAGCAAAGAGAGCAAACATCACCCTCAACTCAACCAACCACCCTGCCTGCTGAAGGCATCCCATCTCTCCCAATCCCTGTCCAGGGGAGGACTTTGCTGGCCATGATGTTTCTCCTTAAGCTCTAACGCAATGCTGGGAATGCTTTAGGAATATGCAACTGGACTCTTATGAGGAAACCGGATACGACAGGAGGGGTTCACAGCGGAGATGAGCAGAAGGGCAGCGCTTACCGGGAGGTGACTGAGGGGCACATCCACCTGACCCAGGAAGTCGTCTCTGGTCTGTCAAACAAGGCAGAAAGGAGTCGTGAGACATCAGAGCTCACCATCGCTCCAGCCCCAAGGAGGCAGAAGGGGGAGAGCACCATTAGTTCAGCACCACCCAAACCCACGTCCCTGTGGAAGCACTGACCACGGCCCTTCTTCATGCTCTTCCCCATCAGCTTGGTCGTCACCTCTTGGAGGAAACCACCTCCCATGGCGGCAACCACTGAGAAGGCGCCAGCAGGAGCTGGTCCGTCCGTAACTGGAGTCCATGCCCATTGGACAGCCATGGAGGTGGTAGGGTAAAGAGAGCCCTTAAGGTCTAGAAGCTCAAAGATCTATGTGAGCTTGAAGGTGCGTGTGGGGGCCTCATCACCCACGCAGTCCTACCACCTCGAAGGGCATATGGATCTACACGAGATACCTTCTGGCCATCACTTACAGAAGAAAAGGAACACGAGAGATGACCGGAGGTGGACAAACCATGGATGAAGCTTACCAGGAACATGAGCACTGTCACCCCCCCCTTGGCAGCTCAATAAAGCCTACAGAGAAACAGGCCCCACCCGTCTTCTCACCAACTGACGCCTGCTCGCTTCCACTATGGACTTAACTACGTAAGAGGCACAGATACAGTCCCATGGGAACAGGCCATGGAGGACATAGTCCAGGTCCTCATCCATGGCACCAGCCCCACCAGGGGAGAAACCAGCACCCAGTTTGTTAATCCATGGGATCAACGTGCATGGGGAGGTTCTGTCCCTGCAGCTACTCACCCCACATGATGCTCTAGTACTTATCTCACCTAAACATGATGGAGACTGGGATTTACCTGGATTGGGAATGCATTGGAAAGCCAAAGGAATGCCATTTTGGCAGGAGATGAGCTATGAAGGACTCAAGGGCAGCGATGGATTTGCTCAGTGTGTACCTGGTGAGCAATGTCCTAAAGCAGCCCAAAGCCAAGTGTGTGTCAGGGAGAAGAGTTTGGGACCACACCAGAGAGGAGCCCAGTGATTCCCAAAGAACCCGCTGCCTATTTCTAGGCCTGCCATGCATGGAATGGCCAGGAAGTGCATCCTGCTGCTCCCAGGTCAAGTTTACATGTTCCTCATAGCACAGCATGAAGTTTTAACATCAAAAATCAGCTCTTCTAGGATTCTCCATCCTAACAATCCTGTCTCCCATACAAAGAGCACGAAGTGAGTCCCAAAGTCCCACGCGCATCCCCACGGAACAACAGAGTGTATCTGCACTGAGCAGCCTGACGCAAGCACTGAGCCTGAGGGACCCGACGTATCCTGTGAGTAGAGATGCTGTGAGTACACCGCATGCTTATTGCACAGCTAGGAATCTCGCAGGCAAGCAGGGATACTGCAGGAATGCCTTCAGTGCTCCCAACACCTCAGGGCCTCCACAGTTACCTGTTACATCCCCAGCATCCTTGAACCGCCTCTGCCTAACCTTAGGTACCAGTGAGCCACCACAGATGGGGTCCTGCTCCTCATGGCACCTCCCTGCTCTCATTCCCAGGAGGAAAGCCACAGTGATAGCTGTATCCTATTCCTGTAGCATTGATGAGAGGAGTAAACGCTTAGTTGGCAAGTTTCATCCTTCCCTTACGAACTGCAGCAACCCTCACTGCCTTACCCATGTTAGACATGGAACACTGGCACCTTGTATCCCAAAGAATCCCGTTCTGTGCTCTTCTGGAAGCTCCAAACCTGCCCTGGTTCGGCTTCAGGAGAAGGCACAAGCGTAAAATGGGCAGCACCAACTCCAAGCACCATTGAACCGGATGAAGTCATGCCTGGGACATGGGGATGGGTGGAATGGAGAAGCTGGGGCTGCCCCATCACTGGTTCAAGGCCAGGCTGGAGCAACCTGCTCTAGTGGAAGGTGTCCCTATGGATCTGGATGAGCTTTAAGGTCCTTTCCAACCCCATCCACGGTCCTATGGACTAGATCCTTACTTACATGGATTACGCAAGGCCCAATCCATCAGGAGAAATCATTAGGTTCTCAAGCACTTCTGCCTGGCCACTGGTTATTTAAACACCCACTGGGCACCTCTGCCAAGCTCTGACGTATTCCTGAAACATGGATAACATCAGGACAATGCCAGGGAAGAGACTTTAGGCCATTTGTTGGGAGAAAATGGCTCCTATCGCGATGATCCCAGTGGAATTCAATGGGTGACACATAGGAGCTTGGCTCTGACCTGAACACAGCCACAAAAGGCTCTATGGGGGACGTACAGGGAGCGCGAGTACCTACTACTATTAGTAGTCCTGCTTTAGAATGGCCTCTGAGAAGGGAGAACCCACTTCTCCTTGGGCATTCAACAGAACAAGGGGAATAAGGGATGGAGTAGCCTGGGCGGGAGGGAGTTCTTCCCCCTGGAAGGTGGCCCTGGAAGGAGCTTTAAGGTCAGAACACGTGCAAAAGGACATGGGTAACTCTTCCCTTTGACAGCAACACTGGGATTTGACCTAGCAACCCCATAATGAAGTGCAATCCAACTCAAACTCATTCCCAAGGAGCCTGAGGATGTGCAGCCGATCCCAAAGAGAAAAGGATGGGAAAGATGGGAATCTCCATTGCTGTAAGGGAGAGACCTTCCCGTGAGAGCAACCTGGAGGTGGTTCGGGATGGAGCCCACCACGTCCACCTGCAGAGGACAGAGCCTTCCCCACTGTCTCCTTGTGCGCACCCAACTCCCAGCACTGGTCAGGTTGGACTTGGATGGGGTTTGGAGCATCCTGGAACAGTGGGAGGTGTCCCTGGTGGCAGTGGATGAGCTAAGGTCCTTTCCAACCCAAACCAGTCTGGGACACTCTGGGTTCCGCATGAACCCCACGCATCCCAGTGCGCTCCTCTGCGCTCCATCCCAGCTGAGCTCTTGGAGCTGGTCTCTTCCAGGACAGCATTCCTAAGGAAGGGAAGGAAAAGCTGAGCTGGGAGAGCCCCAGGCTGAGAGTTGCCTGCTCCCTAAACACAACCGCATCGGTTTGTGAGAGCCCTTTGTACCCCCTGGGCACAAAGAGGCCTTTGTCAGCTCTCTCCAACAGTTGTGTGATACCCAAGAGTTTGGAAGTGCTTCCCAACACTCCAGCTCCCAGCTTCCAGACAATGGGAGCGTTTGTTCTGGGCCACAGCACACACACACTCCGTGGCCTATTGCGTTCCGTGCTGTAGTAGCCAAAAGCATTCGGAATGAGGCTCCCCAATAAAATCCTTCCCTATTGGACGGGAGCTTGGGCTTCCTGGAGGATTTTATCCTGCTCTGTAATGGAATACATCCTGCTTGCCCCAAACGGCTCCTGTGGAAGAGAGGAGCCATGTGAAAGGCCATAAACACCAGGGAGCAGCGGGAGGATGCAGCAGGTTCCACTGCACAGAAAGCAGGCCGAAGGCAGCGAATTCCCATATTCCAGCTTTTCCTGCTGGCAGGAAAGGTACTGCCCCCTCCTTCCACCACAGCCACTGACCTGAAACCTCCTGGGGGATTTACGGCTTGGTTTACCTCTCAAACCCAAAGCCTTAGGGATCCTTTGTGCTTTTCTACTCACGACATCCACCGCGGAGCTAAGCACAAGGACACGCCGGAATAACGCGGAGCCAAACAGCTTTTCCCTGGGAAAGCTGCAGAGCCACGGCAGGGCCTCGCTGCAGCACGCACACAGCTCTCCCCGCTCCGGGGGCAGGCCCCCGAGGAGCACGCACGCATCCAAGGGAGCCCGTTTGCCCCGCTGGGGACGGCAGCAGCTCCCAGCCAAGGCCACGCACGCTCCCACCACCTCCATGCCCACCACCGCTTCGTTTGCCATTTGAGTTGGCAGAGTCTTTCCAGCTGATGTAAGCCTCAATGCGGCCCCGGGGGTGACATGAGGAGCTCGAAATACTCCCCTGGCCGTAAGCAGGAGCGAGAGCCACGTTACGGTGCATTGGAACTGGAGCGGATTCCTGCCTTGCTCCCGGGCAATGGAGAACATTCCAGCAGTGACAATGGAGCGCTGGCGACGCCTCCAGCCCACAGCCCCTCTCCACTGCCACAGCACTCAGCCTCGTACTTACTGCGGCGCTGGTCGGGGCAGGAGCCTCCTGGCCAAGCCCCTGAGCCTGCTCCTCAGGCCCCCGGGTGACGAGAATGCGGAAGTGCTTCTGCTCGGGCCTGATTTTGAAGAGGCATCCCGGAGGAAGGCGCTCCTTTGGGCCGGGAGAGGCGTCGGAGCCGTGCCCGTGCGCTTCCGAACTCGAGCCCTCATCCGCAGGCCTCCCCTCTGCAGGCGGGATGGGGTGGGAAGCGCTCCTTTCCAGCCGGATCCGAGGGTACCGCACCAGCCTGTCCCCTTTAGTGCCAGTGAAGCCAAAGTTGTGCTCCCCTCCCGTGCCACTCGTGTGGGGCTGCTGTAACTGGAGCACAAAGAGCTTCTTGCCGGCGGTGCCTCCCACATCAGGCACATGCTGCAGGGACCAGCGCCGGGGTTCGGGAATGTTATTTCCAGCCTCGGGACCAAAGGGGAGCAGAGTAACCTGAGGCACATCCGTGCTTGAAGCCCGATGCTGAATCCTCACGCCGCTGATGTTTAAAGCGGAAGCTGCCTCATCCGCCGGGGAAGCTGCTGCAGCATCCTCGCTCTGCTGCTTGGGAGGAAGAGGATGGAACACCCGGCGATTACAGCAAACCGTCCCATTAATCCCTTGTCCTGCGGCTTCCAGCAGCCGCGGAGGGGAATTGTCCGGAGTGCCCTCTGGAGAAGAAGGGTGGCTTCCCACCGGGGGGTTCCAAGGAAGCGTCTCCTCAGGAGATTCCCGAGGAGATCCCATGCCGTTGGCAGCCGAGCGCTGGAGGGAGATCTGCATGGAGGAGCTCCGGGTTGGCCGCGCATCCCCAGCGCTCAGCAGCTGGGGGATGAACATGGACGTGCTCCTTTTGAGGGCGCCCGCTTCCTGCACGTCCCTCCCACCAGCAGCCCCTGCTGCGCGGCGGGACGAGGCGTGAGGGCTGCTCCTCCTCGGCAAAGTGTGGAATGCCATGAAGAAATCCTCTTCCCTCTCCGGGGCCAGCACCTCCGATTCGGGGGCCGTGTTGCTTCTGGCCGAGCCAAAATGAAAGCGGAGGCGATGGGCCATGCTTTGCCAGCCAGGGGACACGCAGACCAGCAGCGCCGCAAGCTACAGGCCAAGGAGAGAAGCAAGGGGCCCATCTGCCAAGCTGCTGGCCCCGTTAGCACTGCAGCCCTGCGAGCGCCAGATAGCACAAATAGCCCGAGTGGCCAGCGGCATTCCAGGCATGATTGGGTGAGAGCGCCCATGTGGCGCTCCCGCAGCCCGGCCCCGGGGCAGGATGGGGGCTGTCACGTGGGCCGCCTGCCCCGCTCCCCTCCACGCTGCTGGGGGGGTTTGTTTTTCCTGCTGTGCTTGGGCTGAGGCCAGCACCTTCCCAGCTGCTGCTTTTCCATCAGGGAAGCAGCTGCCGGCGGCGGCAGCGCCTCGGCACCGCTCGAAACCCAAGCCCCCCGGTGCTCAGCGCCACCCGAACCCCTTCAGTTCCAGGCTACACTTGAGCCTTGCCAGGCAGCTCCACAGGCAGACGAGGAAAAGTCCTTCCAAGCTCCATGTTTCGGGATTAGGAGAGCAGGAATAAATAGAGCAGAGCTCTGCTTTCACTTTGCGCTGCCTGATTAAGCGACGAGCTTCTTGCCTTTAAACAGCCACAGCTCCTCCACCACCTCGGGCAGCCTTTAATCCTGCGGAATTCCAGCAAAGAGCGCGCTGGGATGCACGGCAAAGCTTCCTGGCTCCATGGGCACAGCGGAAGGGGCCAGATGGCAGGAGAGGAAGGGTCTTTTCCAGGTTTCCCAGGGAAATGCAGAGACGGGCGCTGCACGTTGGGCTGCTCTCCTGTGTCTTTAACACCGGGCAGGAACTCTGCCCGCTCCTGGCCCGGCTCCAGTGGGGAATTCAGGGAGGGAAGCAGGGCTGCGACGGCCGGCACGGAACTGACACCGAGCCCACGCCAGCTCTGTCCTGACACTCCACCTCAGGCTCCGAGTGCGGCTTCGTGTCAGCCACGCTCCCCAACGGCTCTGAGGGGGGAAGGTGGGGGCTCAGCCTCTGCGTCCACATTCCAGGCTCCCTTTGGAAGCAGCCTGCTTTCCAACGCCAGCAGAGAAATGGGAGCCCAAAGCCAAGAGCCAGCACAATTCCCTATTGTGTGAGGTGGATTACGAGCCAGCACGAAGAGAAGCATGACTGGCTTCCCCACAGCAACTGCACTGCGGTATTCCCTTCCAGAAGCACAGCTGCTGGGAGTAGCTGCTCCTATTTCCCAGACAAACCCAAGGACACAGACCCTCTGTGCATCAGATACTCTCTGTTTGACCACGCAGATGGATTGCAAAGGTTGAAAGTGCTCTGGTTCTTTGGGAACGGGAAGAAGAACCAAAGTTCTTGCGATGAAAACCACACCAAGTATCGGCAATGAGTATCCCAGAGCCGGTCACCAGTATGGGATGTATATAACCTGCCAGCGCTACTTACTCCATGTGTACCTGTGAGTAAACCTTATGTAGCTAACCACAGCACAAGCAAGCGGCAGGAGATGTTGGCAGACTTCCCCACAAGAGCTCCTACATCATACAGCGAAGTTCAAGACTAAAACCACCACCAGCGTGCACAGCAGAGAGCAGAACCAGGACCAGAGAGCGCTGTCACCACCTTCAACCTTCCTCCATGAGCACAAGGGGCAGCTCGGGCAGCCACATCCCAAAAAGGGGATGCAGAAGGATGGGGGACGAGGGAGCTGCTTCCTAAGGGCCTAAAGGTTGGCCCTTGGTTGAAGTGGAGAAGTCCCAGCAAGAGCACGAGGAGGTTTCCAGCTCAGAACAGTGGGTGAATGGTGGTGAATGTCTGTCAGTCCCCAGACAGACGCTCTTCATGCTCCCGCCTGCACTTCTCCACTCACTGCACCCACAGCCCCAAAGCCGCCCGTAGATGTGCTGCTGCCACCAGCCGCGTTACCCAGAGCCACGGGAGGAGCAGAAGCCACGAGGACAAGCACTCACCAGCCTGTTCTCATCGAACACCTCGAACAGGAGCCGATGGTTGGTTGGGTTCACCTGGGAGGACACAGACACAGTGTCAGGAGGTTCAGCCCTCAGATTCCGCTCCAACGGGGGGTTCACTTTAAGCAAGATGAAAATGAAGCTCCAGAAAGGCCCGGTTTGACCTTTCTAGCACGTAAAAGGCCAAGAGAACTGGCTTTTCCCACCTTCCCTCTCTCCGCTTGTGGTTTATTAGTTCCTGCCATGCTAATTCCACAGAGCTCTTGGAACTAACTCTCATTATTTGCCATGGCATTAACATTTCCAAGGCCCAGCAAACATGCTCTGCTAAAAACACATGGCCCAGGGAAAGGCATGAGGCATTTGGCAGGTGAATTCAGTCTAAATAAGAGGAACAGCCCGTTTCTGTTTAACCCCATGCTGATTTCTGCTTCCCTACAGGAACAGGAGAGCAACGGCATCGGGACGAGCATCTTTACTGTAAGCAATGAGTAACTGGATTAATGATTGTTGTATTGGTAAAGGGAAAGGCAACTTACTCGGAAGTAAAATTCTTCATTCCATTTTGGATTCAGTGTCTGCAAAGAGAAATCAACACATTTATGTACTCTGATTCCTTTACATTTGCTCCAAGTGATAATTCCTTTGGGAAAACAGGGAGAGAAAAGCGTGACATAAAGAATTCGGGAGGGAAACGGCTATGAAGTTAGTGAGAAACTCTCCAGTGAGTAAACCAAATGTAGGAGGCCACTTGAGTCAGCTGAGCCCAAAATAGCTGCTCAGTATAAATAGGATTCTATGAGTAAAAGGCACATCCCTAAGAAGTGACACAAAGCAAACCTGAAGACTCGGCATCCTCAAGGTTCATTTAAAGCCCCAGGAAGGGGGAAAAGCCCCAGGAGAAGGTCAGGACGAGGAGGACATATTTACAGTGTAAACGAAACAGGAAGGAGAAGGAAAGCAAAGGTTATTTCCTCTTCCTTATCTCCGATGGGAGGTATTAATAACCTGACAAACCTGCAGCTAGATTGCGATCTGCGGGGAGCTCAGGCATGGAATGACACCTTGATAAACCAAAGAGGTTACAACCCCAAAGAGTAATGGGGCAATGCAAACCTGGGGCAGTTTAAACCCAACTCTGCCATGTCCCATCCGGTTCCATGCCAAATCCTTCCCTCATCCTCTGGCAGAGCCGCCAGCACACATTGGCTCCGTGCTGTCAGAGCAGCAAGGGAGAGCCCTGGCTGTCAGCTGAGCATCCCAGCGTGGCCACAAGGGATCCCTTGTGCCCAGGATGCTGCTTGAGAGCGAACTGGGGCTGAGCCTCAGCCCAACCCATTGACTTCACTGACACTTTGGTACCTAAGACTGCGATTCAATCCCCTTGGCTCTAAGGAAGCGCTCCACACGGATGGGCAGCAGGATACCCAGCAGAGAGCTGCGCTAGTGATGGAAAGGGGGAGTCAAAGGGAAACTGCAGCTCCTTCTGCCCTCTGGAAGGCGCTTCCATGAGCCTGAGCCCATTCCCCTCTGCCAGTGCATTAAAACGAAGCAGAACAACGTCAATCCTCTTTATAAACCTCTCGGAGCCGTGATAATGGCAGTAAGTGTGGTGCTACGTTCCGGACTGCTGCTTGCCCCTCCTATTCGCAAAGCAAAGGAGTTACACACCTACCTTCTTGATAGTTTTAGTCTGCACAAGAGCGAGCTCTCTGTTCTCATCTGCTACATACAGGGAGAGCTTCACATACGGGTCACTGCAAGAGAAAACGTGGTGTTTAACAGGGCATCAGCTCCCAGCCATGTGTAATGACGGTGAACCGGCCACAACAGCAGCTCCAAACACCGCGGTGCTGCAGCGGGAAGGGATTCATGCAATGAACCCCCGGAGGAAAGGCACCAGCAGCTGTCTTGGAGAAGCACTTCCAATCGGACTGAACAAGACCAAGCTTGCGGCCTCAGCTCCTCTCTCCCTTACAGCCACCTCCCAGCACCCCATGTCCAACACACACAGGGTACAGCCCAGTTGTGCCGTGAGTAACACCAGAGCTTACACCCAGGAGGAAACCGAGCTACAGAGTGACCTAAGGCAGCCTGAGACTTCCTGGATGGCTGATGGAGAAGCCACTCAGTGCAAGGTCACTGGGGCCGAGAGGCTGTCCACGGAGGAGATGGGCAGAACAACCCTCCATGGAGTGGCACAAGGAGTGACTTTACAACACCCCCGAGAGCTCCACAAGGGTCTCAGCTTTCCTGGGGCACTGAAATGACCCCCAGCGCCAACCTGAATTGGGGTCATACATGCACCACCATCATCAACCACAAGTGACCACAAAGGGAGTTTGGGCCATGAAGTCCTGAGCTCTGAAGCACTCTTTTTCCCTCGGGAATCTGGTGGAGGACAGCAGAAAGCACTGCCTTAAGCCCTGAAACTCAAACCTAACAGGGATTTAAACAGACACCGCCTTTAAACCCACTTTATGTCAGTGCTGGCGCCCTCCCCTGCTCTATTTCTACCTCCAAAGCTGAAGCCACCCCCCAATACTACGTTTGGTGGCACTTGCTATGCAGGAGCGGGCTGAGCTTGCCACACCAAGGCACACGGCACCCTCCAGAGAGCCTTGGTCCATAGGAAACCCATCTTAGGTGGGAATGTTGTTGCTGGGCCATTCCCTTTGTGTTATCCCTTCCCTGCTGCTCCCCGTCCATGGAAGGCCTCAGCAGCAGCTCTGCCTCCAGAAATCCAAAGCCCAAACTGAAGGCAGAGAAGGCTTTTCCCAAATCCCATCCTTTCCATGGCTCTGTTGGAACTTTACTTGGCCATCGGGCACGGTGACCCAAGCCCTTTCCCCCCCCAAACCTACCCATGCCCTCCTTCGTGCCCCATGATGGGGGATAGGAGCCCCTAAGGCACGCGCCTCCCTCTAGTCCTGAGTGACAGGAAGCTGAATCACGGAATGCCAGCCTGGTTTCGGTGGGACGGGACTCAAAGCTCATCCAGCTCCAACCCCCAGTGATTCACAGAGCCAGAGATGATGGAAACCAAGCCCCGGATCTCCCTGAATGAGGTTACAATGGGACACTTGAAAACGTTGCCTGAAGAGCGCTAACGCAGTGGTACAAGGAGTCGCCATCATTCATAGCCCAACAGCCTCTTTCCCTGCCGGAATTCCCTATTCCTGCTGCCGCAAGCGGGGAGACCAGGGACAAGAGACAGAAATCAGCTTCAAGGATCGCTTCACCCCACTGCCCCGCGGGGGTTATTCCACCTGATCCCGCTTTGTCCACCGGGATCGTGACTCCCATCCCCAGAGCTGCGAGGCAGTGCCTGGGGGGGCCCTCCAAATGCTCTTCCTGGAGGCTGCTGTGCTAACGCATGCCCTGACAGAGGATCTCCACACATCATTCCCTCGATCCCAACTCTTCCTGTGCTGTTTCCACTCCCCAAATGCCTTCAGCTCTACAAGCCAGCAGGAAACCACCCAAACGCAGCTGCTCCAAACCCTGACTTTGGGCACAGCAGCCCCAAGGGATTAGCCACAAGGAGAAGGCAGAAAGCAAAGGAAACCTGTAATTAGTCGGAGCCCCCCGAGCTCCCACCCTCACCTCAGCACCCCACGGCCTGGCCCTGCTCCCAGCAGGGTACAAGGAGGACATGGAGCCCCCCAAGCTCCCACCCTCACCTCAGCACCCCGGGGCCTGCACTGCTCCCAGCAGGGTACAGGGAGGACATGGAGCCCCCCCGAGCTCCACCCTCACCTCAGCACGCCGGGGCCTGCACTGCTCCCAGCAGGGTACAAGGAGGACATGGAGCCCCCCGAGCTCCACCCTCACCTCAGCACCCCACGGCCTGGCCCTGCTCCCAGCAGGGTACAAGGAGGACATGGAGCCCCCCAAGCTCCCACCCTCACCTCAGCACCCCGGGGCCTGCACTGCTCCCAGCAGGGTACAAGGAGGACATGGAGCCCCCCAAGCTCCCACCCTCACCTCAGCACCCCACGGCCTGCACTGCTCCCAGCAGGGTACAAGGAGGACATGGAGCCCCCCAAGCTCCCACCCTCACCTCAGCACCCCGGGGCCTGCACTGCTCCCAGCAGGGTCTGAGTGGCACCAGCGCTGCCCAAGGCCTCACGCCATTGAGGCCCTTGGTGGTCAGCCCTTTCGTCCCCCCCGCTGACAGGCGAATGGCTAACCCTCGTTTCTCCTTTAAATACCTCATTGCATCCACTTCCTCCCGATTCCGTCCCTTTTGTCGCACAGAAGCACGTCAAAGCCACGTTATTCCATCCATAAAGCAGCTAAACCAGGCCTGAGGAGCCCTCGTGCCCAGGGCTGGGTCTCACCACAGCAGCACCTCTGCAGGCAGCGCCCCACGTGCTCTCCCTGCTCAGCGCCATCCTGAGCCCGCAATGGGTTTCCAAACCCCGTTCCCATGCTCCTGGTGTTCCCAGGCTCGTTCCTGCCATGATTCCCCTCACACCTCCTCCTGCTCTCCTCCCCTCAGGTGCCTCCACAGCGCTGGGCTGTGTGATGGCGGCTGGAGCGCCCCTCAGGGACCTCAAAATGGCGGCTGGAGCGCCCCTCAGGGACCTCAAAATGGCGGCAGGAGCGCCCCTCAGGGACCTCAAAATGGCGGCAGGAGCGCCCCTCAGGGACCTCAAAATGGCGGCTGGAGCGCCCCTCAGGGACCTCAAAATGGCGGCTGGAGCGCCCCTCAGGGACCCCAACCTCAGGGACCCCAACATGGCGGCAGGAGTGGCCCTCAGGGACCCCAACACGGCGCCACCCAAACCCACCTCTGATGGGCACTCGGTGCCCCGCAGCACCTCACGGCCATGTTTGTGCCTCCCGTGCAGGAGATGGGACCGACCGCACACGAGGCCACCCTGGGCAGCGCCGGCACCCTCAGCACCACGAGCTGCAGGGACGCCGTTAAAATGGCGCCTTCCCCCCTCACCACCATTCCAGGCAGCCATCGGCCTTCCCTACTTCCCATCGCCCCCGCGGCAGCGTAAGGCCCTTCCCTTCGCCCTATCCCTACACCCACAGCACCACAGCACCCACAGCTCATCCCTATGAGATGGGTGCTGTGGGCGCTGCCCCAGCACCCAAAGGGCCTCCATGCGCGGCCGAGGGCTGCCCCGTGCCCCCCCGCACCCCCCAGCCCACCGCTGCCCTCTCCGCTCCATGTGCAGCTGCAGCCCCAGCACCCTCGGCAGGAGCGGATGCACGAAGGGCTCACAGCCCAGCGTCCATCCCCTCCCTCCATGCAAGCTGAGGGCATCCCCAGGCCCTGTGGGAGCCAGCAGAGCCCACACGCTGCTCCCCGCCTCCAAGCTGGACACCTGCCTCTGCTCCAGCTCCAGCTCCAGCAGGGCTTGCCCTCCTCCTCCTCCTCCGGCACCTCAGCATCTCAACCCCACCACCGGAGCTGCTCACTGTGACCCAGCAACGCTACTCGCAGTAGTACCACCTGCGGCTCCTGGGGCCCAGCTCCACCTCCACCCAAGCTGCTCCCTTGCCTGCTCAGGGGCAGCATCAAGAGCTGCTCTTCCAAGCAGCAAAGGTGGGGAGAGAAAGCAAAAGGCTTTGTGTTCCCTTCCTCTGCACGTACGTTTGGTGCCAAATTCACCGCTTTGGTGCCAATTCTCCCCCCCAAATTAAAGCTTTAATTGCTGCTTCGAGCTAATGACCAGTTGGGAAGCAGCACGAAGGGAAGATCCGCAGGGAGCTCATTCCAGCACAAAGAAATGAGTGCGTTCAGTAACAGCTAAATTGGATACCACAGGTTGCAAGCTGATAGGAAGCACTTAGGAAGGTCGGAGCACTCCCTCCCCCTTGACACGGAGCAGGAATGGCGAACCCGAGACCATCCAAAGTGACCGCAGCTTCCATCAGACCACTAAAACCATGGCACGGCCTCAACAGCAGAAAACACCCCCCTTGCCCTGCTCCCCTCAAGGTGCCACCCTTGGGATGCAGCACTGGGATGTGCCCCGCACCAAGGCAGCTCCCAGCGGGCACCGCTGATGCCTGGTCCTGCACGGAGTGGGCACGTGGGGGGCGCTGGGGTCACGGCAAGCACTGCCGGAGCCCTCACTCACCCGTGGAAGCAGGGCAGATGGTGAAGCCCACACGCTGCCCACGACCGCCTGTAAGCACCCGCAGGACATCCCATGGCGCTTGCGAATGACCCGTTACAGAGCATCCCTGCTCTGCTCGCATACGTAAAGGGGTCCATGGGCAGCACCCACCTGGCTCCAAAGATGTCCTTTTTCGCCAGGTCAATGCCGGACACCACCTTCACCCTGAGGATACGCGACTCCTCCTGTCAATGACAAGGAAAAGGGGTTAACAGTCATTCTCTCATGCATTGCGGAGGCCTTTGGACAGCCGGAGCCTTGCCCTAAGGAAAACCTCTTGGAAGGAGATGCCCCCTTTAGCAGCCGAAGCACAGCCTGAACGGGAGCCTGAAGAGCACCCAGCTCCCCTCCGAGCACAGTGGCACCAACAGCGCGGTGACAGGACTGGGCCAGCGGCAGCAGCACCGGGGCCACCCCCCTGTCCCACGGGTACCCCTTTACGGCAGCACCAGCGCGGCTTCACCCCCTCCAGCCCCGCAGCCAGGGCTCCTCCACCACGGGTTCTGCACTCACCCGGACCGGTTCCACCCCGGAGCCCTCCTCAGGGGCAGGAGGTGAGGCTGAGCTGCAGTGACCTGAGCTGCCCCATGGAGCTGCCCCATGGAGCCGCCTCGGGAGCCAGCTCCCGTCTCCCACGGCTGCTCCTCCATCCCTTTGCTCCGGGGAGCAATGAGACACGGGGCTGCTGCCCGGGTCTGGGGGCTGAGCCTGGCAGGGGCAGAAACAACGCACAAACCCCCTCTGGAATAGCTGCTGCTCCTGCCAGCAGCACTGACAGCAGCTTCCTTCCCCAAAGGGCCTCAAGGGGACCTGGGAGGTGACAAAGAACGGCTACCAGAGATCATGGAGCAGTTTGGGATGAAGGCGCCTTAAAGCTCATCCACCTCCACAAGGCACCTTCCACTGGTGCAGGCTGCTCCAACCTGGCCCTGAACACTGCCAGGGATGGGGCATCTCCCGCCTCCGAAGAACCCATCCCCATGCCCCACCACCCCCCCAGGGCAGAGCTTCCCCATATCCCATCTCGGTCTCCCCTCTGGCAGATGAAAGCCATTCCCCCCGCCCCATCCCTCCTCCAAAGCCGCTCTCCTTGGCAGCCTCCCTTTAACCCAGCGGTAGCAGCTCGCTCCACAGCACCCCATCCACAACAAACCCCCCCTGGAACTCCCATCTCCGGGTTCCACCTACACATTCCCAAAGGGAATTCCGCCCTCCGGAGCATACCAGGACGGAACCCGCGGCAGGGTCAGAGCAGCGCGAAGAGGACCACGCTGCAGCACCCCCACTACCAGCACCACACTTACCCGCGCTGCACAGGACCCCTATGGATGCGGCTCCGTGCGGATCCACAGGAGCCGGGATGCGGAAGCGGCTGCGGCGGAGGCGGTGACGGGGAAAGGGCAGCTCCAGGGCTGCCCCTGCCCCGGGCCCTGCTCACCGCCCTGATCCCAGCCCCAGATAGGCCCGCAGGTAACTTTCCACTGCCTGCAAGGGGAGGGTGGAAAGTTCCCGGAGCCGAACGCAGGTCCGGGCACGGAACAGCTCATCCCGCTTTATGGCTCCGCCGTGTTTGCAAAACACAGCGCCAGAGCACACCGAGCAGGGCTGGGGGTGCAAACAGCCTGGAGCAGGAGACAACAGAGCCGGGAGGCAGGGCCAGCGGCCGGCTGGTAACCATGGATGGAAGCCACCCAGAGCCCCTGGGCGCTGGGTACCAGGAGACAACAGAGCCTGGAGGCAGGGCCAGCGGCTGGCTGGTAACCATGGATGGAAGCCACCCAGAGCCAACGGGCGCTGGGTACCAGGAGACAACAGAGCCGGGAGGCAGGGCCAGCGGCCGGCTGGTAACCATGGATGGAAGCCACCCAGAGCCCCTGGGTGCTGGGTACCAGGAGACAACAGAGCCTGGAGGCAGGGCCAGCGGCCGGCTGGTAACCATGGATGGAAGCCACCCAGAGCCCCTGGGTGCTGGGTACCAGGAGACAACAGAGCCTGGAGGCAGGGCCAGCGGCCGGCTGGTAACCATGGATGGAAGCCACCCAGAGCCAACGGGCGCTGGGTACCAGGAGACAACAGAGCCGGGAGGCAGGGCCAGCGGCCGGCTGGTAACCATGGATGGAAGCCA
Organism: Amazona ochrocephala; assembly: GCA_039720435.1. NCBI lineage: Eukaryota > Metazoa > Chordata > Aves > Psittaciformes > Psittacidae > Amazona > Amazona ochrocephala. Next base: position 120,149,858 of record CM077909.1, read on the forward strand.
CCCAGAGCCCCTGGGTGCTGGGTACCAGGAGACAACAAAGCCTGGAGGCAGGGCCAGCGGCTGGCTGGTAACCATGGATGGAAGCCACCCAGAGCCCCTGGGCGCTGGGTACCAGGAGACAACAGAGCCGGGAGGCAGGGCCAGCGGCCGGCTGGTAACCATGGATGGAAGCCACCCAGAGCCCCTGGGTGCTGGGTACCAGGAGACAACAGAGCCTGGAGGCAGGGCCAGCGGCCGGCTGGTAACCATGGATGGAAGCCACCCAGAGCCAATGGGTGCTGGGTACCAGGAGACAACAGAGCCTGGAGGCAGGGCCAGCGGCTGGCTGGTAACCATGGATGGAAGCCACCCAGAGCCCCTGGGCGCTGGGTACCAGGAGACAACAGAGCCTGGAGGCAGGGCCAGCGGCTGGCTGGTAACCATGGATGGAAGCCACCCAGAGCCCCTGGGTGCTGGGTACCAGGAGACAACAGAGCCTGGAGGCAGGGCCAGCGGCTGGCTGGTAACCATGGATGGAAGCCACCCAGAGCCAATGGGCGCTGGGCACCGTGGGGATGCAGCACCCCCGAGGAGGCCTTGGGGCGCCGGGTGAGGAGAAGCTCCACAGGAGACCCCAGAGCAGCTTCAGTGCCTGAAGGGGCTACAGGAAACCTGGCCGAGGGACGGAGGGCCCGGCGAGGGAACGGCTTCCAGCTGCCCGAGGGGAGAGGGGCTGCAGGGTGCTGCGGCGCTGGCACGGGGTGCCCACAGCTCAAAGCGTGGCAGCAGCAGCTTTGCCGACGGCCTCCGATGCAGCCGCAGCTCTGCGATGACAGCAAAGCCCCGAGGGGACCCACACCTCCCTCTGTGCCACTGCGCCGGGCACGCAGAGCACGAAGGAGAAGCACGAAGGAAGCTCTCATGGCAGCCCCAGCGCCACGGGAAGGCAGCGCGGCTCCTCCAGCCCAGAGCAGGCCGGGATCCTGCAGGAGATGCTCTTTCCCAAGGCAAACTCCACCTGCCTCTCTCCGGAGAAGCCAAGCCAAGGCTTCAATCCCGGCGAGCAGGAACAGCATCGTCTGGGAGCTGTTAAAGGCAGGGACGAAGCTTTGATGTGGAGACCCTGCTGCCTGTGCCCAGGCTGTGGGCGGAAAGCCCCAGAGGCCCTTGGCCAAAGGTCTCCTGGAGCCCCGTGAGGTGCTGGGGCTGCTCCAAGGGCCCCTTTGTGGAGCTTCCTGCTCCCTGGCTGAGGGTCGGGCGCCAGGCGGTGCCAGGAGCACGTCCACGTAACCACAACCGGTTCCCTTTGGAGCCGCGGTGGTTTCGGACCACGAGCAGGCACTGCTTCCGTTCCCGTTACACAGGGCAGGGAGAAGCAGCCGCTGAGCCAAGTGCTGGGGAGGGATGCCCCAGACCTCCGGGGCTGGATCCTCGCTGTACCCTCGCCACGCTCACACTCATGCTCCACCTCCGCTTCACTCCTCACTCCAATCCTTCGACAAAGGAACCATGGAACGGTTTGGGATGCAGGGACCCCAAAGCTCATCCATTCCCCACCACGGCAGGGCCACCTTCCACTAGACCCGGCTGCTCCAAGCCCTGTGAGCAACAAGTGGTAACAAGAACATGACCAGCGCAGGAGGCTAAACCTGTAGCAACCCAGCTGCAGCTCTTCCCTGTGTGTGCAGCATTCACGATGCTCTGCGGGAGGAACAGCAGTTTCCATCCTTCTTTTCATGAAAAGCCATGGAACCAGTGCTCAAAACTGCCCGAGGCCCCTCTGAGCTAAGGGACCCGCTCCAGATACCCAATTTGGGCACGTTCCTCGCCACAAAATCAATGGAATTGGGCAACCCCCCATGTTACTTGTGGATTACAGCTCCTTGCACGACGCTCAACTGACTGCTCACTTGGGGTGAGCAGGGGGACGTGGGCTGAGAGCCTGAAGCATAGGGCAGCATCTCCCCCTCCGAGCCCAAGGCAATGGGGAGCACCCGCGAGTGCTGAGCATCGCTTACACAAGCTCTGCTGCATCTGGAAGGCACCAAGGAACAGCTCCGAGCAGCAGGGACCATTCCATTCCCTATTCCTAAGCGTTTTAGGGAAGGAACAGGACTGGAATCCCACAGATCCTGCAGGGAATACCACAACAAACAGGACAAGTCCAAGCTCCCGCCACGCAGTGCCAGGGGATGGGAAGATGACCACAGGCAAAGGCACCGGACAACAGAGAGGCTCAAAAGACGGAGTCAAGCGCGAGGAGTGAATGTCACCCATGGAAGCTTCCCACCTTTGGGAACAGCTCTGCCAATCCCCAAGGAAGCGCCTGCACTTCCCGGCAGCAGAAGCAGCACCAAGGGCTGAGCTGAAGCACACGGAAAGCTCTCCCAGGCAGTATTCCCACCCCAGGCAGTATTCCCACGTCATTCCTTGAATGCCAAAGGGTAATTGTATTTAATGGTGTCTCCATCAGAGCTTCCCTGGCACGCATTCCTACCTCAGTGCGGCTGGATGCAATCTCCTCCCAGCATCCAGGTGAGATATGGCCATCCTCCCCGGAACCGAGGGAAGGAAACTCCTCTCTGCTTCCATTCACCGAAGCCCACGCCATTCCAGAGGATGGGAAGACTCCTGAGGGCTCAGAGAGGAGCATCCCTTCGGGTCCATACCGAGCAGCAGCTCCCTCCCTTCCGCAGGCTGAGCAAGGCAGGAGAGCACATCACCCCGCGGGCCTGGAGCTGCTCCCTGCTGGCTGGAAGGCCCTGGAGCTGCGCCACCTTCCCACCGGGCTCATCCAGTTCCAACAGGAACATTCCATGGCCGCGGGTTCCTAATCCGTGCCCCACACCAAGGTACCAGGAGCGCGGCCGCCCAGCAGCAGCTCCTCCCATGCTGGGGTGCTCTGGGAACTGCAGACTTCCTTTGACAACACCAGGTCCCCAATTCCTAGAAACGGGAATGGTGACAAACGGCTGCGTCCTGCCAGCACACAGGGATGGAGGGAGGACACCGTGTGTAAGCACAAGTACACCTGGAGACACAACCACCAGCTCGGATGCGGCTTGGGGCAACCCGGCCTAGTGGAGCAGGATGAGGTCCCTTCCACCTAAAGGATTCCAGGATTGAGGCATTCTCAGCCGTGAGCAGGAAGATGCCTCGGAAGGTGCTGGATACTCCATCCCTCCTGCCATACAAAGCCCAGAGGATTCTGGCTCCGTTTCTATGCCACTGAGTTTAATTAAACAAGAGCTCCCAACCCCATCTAATCCTCCGGGATCAGAGGCTGTGGCTCTCAATCTCTGCTCTAGCAGCCTGAAGCCATTCCCCTCGTCCTGGCTCTGTATTCCTGGAGCATTCCCAGGTGAGCTCAGCTGGCATCCCCTCCCGCCTGCTCCTGGGTGCAAACCAACGCACAGACATCCCTATCAGGGCTCCACTGCCCGCAGTGCCCAGGGGAAGCCGGGATGGAGACAACCGCAGCAGCACAAGGGCTCTGCTCAGCAGATGTGGGGCTCATTCCACGCTTCCTTCCCAGGGAAATGGTATCCCTGCAGGAACAGGATAACCTGGAGCCTACATTTACCATCGCACAGTGCCCTCCAATGGCCAGCCCAGAATATGGATCTTGGGAATGCTAAAAGCAGGATTCACCCAGCGTTAGAACAGTGGCCAAAATGCTATAGGATCATGGAATTGGGTTGAAGGGACCTTAGAGCTCATCCAGCTCCAACAGGGCCACCTTTTGACCCTTATTCCCAGTTTCCCGTGCGATCCCTGGAAGCCAACGCACTTCAAACCCATAATTCCAATGTGGATAGTACTGGGTTTCCACCCCTTACTTATTCCATCCCCCCACTGAAGCAGAAGTGCCTGGATCTGACCTTCAATGCGATGCCAACCATGCAGAGCACAGCCACATCCTCCATCAATTCCCAGCTCCTGGGGCTTGGATGCAGCCCCAGCGTTGTCCCTGCTTGGCCCTGTGTCACATGGGGAGGAGGAGCTCCCGGAGCCAGGATCCCAATTAATCAGGAAGCAGAGGGATAACTCTGCAGCCAAAGGCAGGCAGGAGAGCTCAGGAACGTGACAGCCAGGTGCTGAGGAGCAGACAATGTCCAGGGAGATCATTCCAGAGCAAGGAATCCATGGGGACCACGGAACATTCAGCCCATTCCATGTCCCACCACCCCATGGGAAGGCCTTGCTCCTCATAGCCCATGTGGCAGGTTAAAGCCATTCCCCCTGGTCCTGTTGGTGCCCCGAAGCCGGACACAGAGGGATGGAATCCGCCAGGATTCCCTTCCCATCTCCACTGCGCACAGGAGCGAGGCTGGAAAAGGAGGTTAAGCTGCAGCGAGGGACTGCAGAGCTCGCTGTGAAGCCATGTGCAACCCTCCCTCCTGCTCCTTCCTGTCACATCAGCTCCTGTGGGACCGCATGGCACCTCGGGAGGAAGCTGGGAACTCCAGGATCCAAGTGCGAGGCCTGGAAGGTGAACGGCGCCAGAGCTCTGCTCCGGTTTCCAGCCTGGAAAGCATCTTTCTCCCAAAGGCCCACGATTTACTGAAGCAAAGGAGGAGACACAGAAAGGGAATCCTTGTGGCAACGTCCATGTTGGATGGGCCACAGCGATGCCCAAACCGGCATCAACGAGAGGTGAACCCCAGGTTTAAAGCGACCTCAGGATCTGCTCCAGCCGCATCCCACATGTCCAACGCCATCCATCCTCGAGGATGCAGCCTCCAGCAGCACGTGAAGGCTCTGCAGGACCCGACCTGGATTTACAACTCGTTGTAACTGACAGCAGTCAAGGCATGGCCCCGCAACGCCCACCCCACACCGGCACACGTCCGCACTGAAGGTGTCCATTGGGAATACCGAGCTACGTCCAGACTCCTGCGGCACAGCAGCTCAGGCCCCGGCTGGGACACGAAGGCCTGGAGATGGGCACCGAGCTCAGGGGGCCCACAGGAGACCTCAGAGCCCACGGCACAGCCACGGGCGTGTTTGGGGTCACTGGTGTGCAATGGAGCTGCCCCCTTTAACGGCGCCCTCGGAGCCTCCCTCCCGAGGGACTCCTCCTTTGCTACACATTTACTACGGACTCAACAGCAGTTCCAGGGTGTTGGTGTATTGGAACAACAGCGCGGATGCCACCCATGCGCTTCTCCACACCCCTCCTCACCCTGCCCTCTTTTCCCCTCCCTTCCACCCTCTTCCTGGTGCGCTTTGAGCTGCTCCATGATGCATCCAGCACCACCAGGAGCCAGAGAGAGAACAAAGAACCCCCCCTGCTGCTCCCCAGGGCCGCATCCAGGCCACGGGACCACCGTGGAGGCAGCAACTCCGCCGAGCAGCCCCGCGCTCCACGGCCCTCTTTAGCATTCCATGGGCAGCAGCAGATGCCAGGAAGGAGGCAGGGACAAAAGGTACCCGGGAGCACACACGGCGCCAGCACCCACCCCCTCGGGACAGCCGCAGCGCCCAGCGCGGGGCCCAGGGCTGGCCATGGCACAGGACCTGCTGCTCCATCGGCCCTGCGGGAGCGCTGGGCAGCATTCCCAGGCTACCTGCAGCATTCCTGCACATGGAAGCTGGCCAGAGCGAGCTGCCAGGCTGGGAACAAGCAGGAGGGAAGGATTCAAGGCTTCTCCTCTCTTCTCCCTTCCCTTAGAGCAGCCTGCTCTCATAAACCAACAGAAGCAGAACGAACCCCCCCCCCCCCCGCTTCAGGAAAACACCCACTCCAAGCAAAGAACCTCCTTCCCAATAGGAATTCGATGGCACAGCCACATTTGGTGCTGCTCAAACAGAACAGGCAATCAGATTGTCTGGCAGCTTCCACAGTTCTTTCGCTCTGCTCTATGGGGCTATGATCTGCTTCTCCGGATCCTGACAGTGTATCCTACAGGATACCTGCATCTTTATCCCCATCAGATCCCACTTGGATTCATTATTCCCTCCTATAAATCACAACCTGATGCTAACAGTGAATACACTCAAACCGCAGCAAGAAACAAAGCTCGGCCCTTCCCGATGCTCCGCCAAGCACGGGAATGCCCCAGCCGGGCAACGGGATTAAACACACGTTACCGATGATCTCCCCCCGCAGTGAGGACCGCTCTGCGGGGCGGGACCCCCGGGCCGGGTCCCCCGCCCCGGCCACCGGCCCCGGCCCCCTCCGCCACGTCTCCCCGCCCGCGGCTGCGGCCGGGCGGGGGCGCGGAGCACCAGGGGCGGGGCGGGCTGGCGGCGCCCTCCCGGACCGACCCTCGACCTTCGCCCGCCCGAGGGAGCCGCGGCCCCGCGGACCCCTACCCCGCCATGGCGGCGGCGGTGGCGAGCGCGGGCGGGCCCGGCACGGCGCTGCTCACGGCGCGTCACGTGCGCGCACGAACACACACGAACGGACACGAACACACACGAGCGCACACGAACACACACGAATGAACACGAACACATACGAGCGCACACGAACACACACGAATGGACACGAGCGCGCCCCCCCCGCCGGTCCCAGCCCCGGCCCGGCCGAGCCCCCCCCGCCGCCCCCGCCAAACCTCACCTCGTCCTCCGAGAGCCCGTAGACCGGTTCCACCGCCGCGGTCGCCATGGAGCCGCTCCCCACAGGGGGCTCCGCGGGGCCGGCCGGGCTCAAGCGCTCCGCCCGCCGCCTCCTCCTTCTCCTGCCGCCGCCGCCTGCTCGCCCGCGGGCGGCCGAAGGCTGCCGCCGGGGGCGGTGCTGCCCGGGACCGCCGCTCGGGGGCGGCGCTGGGGCCCGCCCGCGCTCCCGCCGCCACCGGCTGAGGCGCAGCGCGGCCGCGGGAACGCGCGCTCCCGGCGGCGGCCCAATGGCGGGGCAGCGGGGCAGCGGCCCGGGCGGGCCCGACGGCGGCGGCCGGTGCGGGCCGAGGCGCTGCCGCCCTGCGCCCGCCGCCGCGCGGGAGGCTCGGGCAGCGCGAGCTGCGGCACAAAGCGCGGGGGGCGGCGCGACCCGCCCCGCCCCGCCCCCGCGCGGGCACCGCCGGGCCTGGGGGCGCTGTGGGGAGGGGGCGCCCGACTCCGATCGGCCCGGCTCGGCTCGGTTCGGATCGGTTCCGGTTTGCCCGGCTCCGATTGGTCCGGCCCGGTTCGGCTCGGCTCCGATTGGTCCGGCTCGGTTCGGCCCGGTTCGGCTCGGCTCCGATTGGCCCGGCTCCGATCGGCCGGGCTCGGTTCGGCTCGGCTCCGATCGGCCCGGCTCGGCAGCCGAGGTGCCGCCGCGGCGGAGGGGTCCCGGTGCCCGTGCCCCGGTAGCACCGCTCCGCAGGAACGGCACGGAGGGGCAGCTCCCCCCTTCGGGCGCGGCGCCGTCCGCGGCGGGGGACACCCCGGGGCCGAGCTGTGCTCGTGTCCCTGGTTGGGGGGCCCCGGTCGGGCGTTCCCTACCGGGACCCCCGCGCCCAGTCCCCGGCTGGCTCCGCCCCCTCCCCGCTAATCCGTGCTCCTTTATCGCTGTTATCGGTAGGCGCGGTGATAGCAGAGGTAAGGAGCGCACGTGGAGGCCGTTCTCAGCCCCATTTGTGCCTTTACAGGGCCCCAATTGATTCCTGCAGCGCTCACATTGACAAAGCCACGTGGAGGCAGTGACACGGAAGGAGCCTCTGCCACCACACCCCGAAACAAAGCCCTTGGCACCTCCTGAATGCAGGGGCGAGCCCCGGTGTGTGGGGCTGGGCCGTGGCATCCCCTGGTACCCACACCTCCTGCTCGCAACTCCAGGACTCACAGACTCATGGGATGCTCTGGGCTGGAAGGGACCCTAGAGCTCATCCCGTTCCAAGTCCTGTGGCTGCTGCTCCAAGCTCTGTTTGTGCATCTCAGACCTGGTTTCTGCTCCACAGAGCCAAAGGGAATGGGAGATCCCTCTTTCTGGAGAGAAAGGAAGGAAAGGAAGGAAGGGTGGGTTTGACCTCTGCCCAGCCAGGAGCCAAAATGGCAGGCTGCTAAAGTACAGCCTGCGAGGCCTTTGTACTCCCGGATGTCTCCCATCAGCAGCTATGTCTGCTGTAGTTATGCCATAAACCATGCAGTTGTAAGCTACAAGTGAGTAACTACTCACAGGGGCTTCCTCACCCCATGCTCCGTGTTCCCTGTCACATGGGTGGCCCGAAAAGGCAGAGAGGTTCCCTCTGGAATCCATGCAGCAGAGGGCTGTGTCCCTCCTAATTCCCTCATCCTCATCCCTAAGAGCAGGGCTGCTCCCATCCTCTCAGCCCCTGCAGCGCCAGGTTTTGCTGCTGCTCCTTTCCCAAGTCCCATTTGTATGGGCACAAGGATGGGATTCTCCTCACTGGCCTTTTATCCCCAGTGGAGAGCATTGGGAGCTTTGGGATGGATTCATCCCTCATCCTGAAGTTAAAACTACTCCTAGTAGTAACCTGACCACAAAGAGCACATCAGCCAAAGGGGCTACATTAATACATTAATACAAATCCTCTTTGGGTCAGATCCTTTGGGATTTCTTCACCATTTTCCCAGGAATAGCATCCATATGGATACAGAAACCTTCACTAGACATTGCTGTGTGCCGTCAGCCAAACAACCCCAGGGAATAGGTTGAAACTCTTTCCCCTACCCGTATCCATTCTGCCCTTTGCTGATCCCAGTATTTGCTTTCCAGCCGGTCTTAACTGTACTCAAACATTGGGAGACGGTGCTTGGAAGGTCACAGGAACACTGGAGAGAATTCCCAGTGTAAATCCCTCCTCCTTTAATCCCCACTGCCATAGAAACCATCAGCTTCCTGCAGGCAGATGCTTTGGGCTGTCTGGAATTGGCTTGACCGGATTAGCGGAACCTCAGCCTGAGCCCAAAATGCTCTTTAGGAAATGAGATGGGGGCTTCCCGCTTCCCAAACAGCATTGGGATCACGAGCTGCATCCCAAATGGCATTTACTGGAGCTGTGCATCCCCAGCAGCAGCTTCTGAACACACAGAGTGAAATGGGAAGCCCTCGTGCACAGAGCCCACTTCCCTGGCTCTGCACCTCGGAGCTGCTCTCCAATGGCTTTTCCCACAGGGAATTCTCTCATCTGGCTCTTGTGGAGCTGTGGATATCAGGAAGCAGCACAGGACACCAGAGCCTTTCGCTCAGCTGGTGTGGGGATGGACAAGGAGAGCAGCTCCGGGCACCAGCCACAGCTTCCCTGCTCCACGTAACCCCTCTCCTGAAGGCCACATCCCTGTGTCCAAGCTCAAATCATTCCAGCCCCCAGGAGCACTCGGCAAACCCCACCCATCCATTGGAATTCCAAGGCCGGCATGCAGATCCCTGTGGGCGGGTGGGAGCCCTGCCTCTGCTCGGGGGTTTCAACACCCCTGTTTGTGGTGCCCATCTCTGCTGCTCTGCCTCCAGGGCACGGAATGCCTGCTCCCATTCCAGATGCAAAGTGGCAGCATGGGAGCTGTGCAGAGCTTGGGACATGTCCTTGTCCTATTCCCAAGAGGTCTGGAAGCAGAAGGACAGCTTTATCTCCAGGCTGATGCATTCCTTGGCTTCTAAGCTTGAAGCTGGGCTGTGTTCAAGGCCAGGTTGGAGCAACGTGGAAGAGAGGAAGGTGGAACTAGATGAGTGAATCCCTTCCATCCCAAGCCATTCCATGTCTTCACTCTGGGTTGTAAATCCACATCCAGCCCTTGGCCAAGCATCCCACCAGGCAGCCACAGGGAGGAGAGGGAATGAGCGAGGCAAAGAGGAACGGGAGCTGAAGGGGTTCCTTGGAGGAGAACCGGGAGGAGCTGCAGCAAAGGGTGAGTAGGAGGCGAATCAATGCGAGGTGGAGGTGGTGAGAGGTACACAAAGGCCGGAGATGATCCCGGAGTCGTGAGCATGGAACACGCTCCAGAGGGTGCCCCACATTCCCGACCTCCTGCAGACAGCTCCCTGGGCCAGAGGGAGCCAAAGCCACTGCTCCTGGGGGGGTCAGTGGTGCTTGGAGAGTGGCTCACACTGATGTGGGTGACTGAGTGCTTCCGTGGGGTCAAACTGCACAGACAGGAAGGGGGACTCATGGAAAAGCAGGAATGAGCACGGATCATCCCATTGTCCCTTATTTCAGGGTCTTGCCACGGTCCCACAGGTCTACACACCGAAATCAGCTCTTTAGGATATAGAATCCCCCTCTCGCAGACCTGTTTGTATCCCTTGGAGCAGGGATCTGCACACACCTGAGGATAGGGAACCTGATCTCCTGCTGGAGCAATGCCAGAGGAGGCCACGGAGCTGCTGCTCCGGAGCCAGGCTGAGAGCTGGGCCTTGCACCTTAGAGCAGCTCCAGGGCACAAAGGGGCTCTAAGAGACCTGGAGAGGGGCTTGGGACAAGGAATATAGGGACAGAACACTGGGAAGGGCTTTAACCTGCCGGAGGGGGGATGGAGATGGGATATAAGGCAGAAGATCTGCACCTGCAACGCCAAGCTCCTTTAGATGCGGCTCCAGGAAGCAGAAGGGGCCATTTCAAACAGCTCCATCACACCTCACTGCGGAGCTGCTGCACACACTCATCCCTCTCCTTGTAACCACTTGGGAATGCTCTGGGACAAGGGAGGACTTTCTGCCCCATCAGTTTCATCCCAGGACTGTGCCATTCCACTTCCAGACCCGGAATGGGAACTGGGGCTCCCTCTGAAACCAAACTGATGGATAAACAAACCATCTCCAGCCCTTCCTACTTATCCTGCTGCTGCAATATTCCGGCAGGAATTCCTGTTATGGAGGGATAGGAATAAAGCTGAGTCCTCTCACAGGCTCATGAATGGTTTGGGTGGAAGGGACCTCAAAGCTCATCCAGTCCCAAAAGGGACACCTTCCACTGCTCCAGGTTGCTCCAAGTCTCATCCAGCCTGGCCTTGGACAGTGCCAGGGATGCAGATGCAGCTTTGATACCTTCCTTTCTCCTGTGGGATCCATTATGGGATGGAATTCCTGCTACAGCTGCCCGGCAGAGTAGTTTCTCCCCCCTTGAGCAGGGTAGCAAGTCAGGAGTAGGCTAATACCACTGTACACAGGCTGGGCTCATAGTCCTAAGGAACACAGAGTTCTGATCCTACCAGCTCCTCCCAGAGTAGCTGCAGCGAAGCACAGGATGGATCCCTGTGGATATAGGAGGTTTTGCTGCTGCTCCAGGCAAGCCAACCCGAATTCCCTTCTCCCAGGGCGTAGGAAAGCAGCAGCTCAGCCCAAATGTGCCCTTCAGTGCATGCACCCATGCGGGACCGAAGCAATCATGGGCAAACCCTCTGACATGCCCAACGAAGCACGGGAGGCAGGAGCTGGACAAGGAGGATGCTCCCTTCAGGCAAGAAGCATCCAATGGCCAAAGCAGGAACAGGCAGAAAACACCCAATCCCAGGCTGGGGGGGACGGAAGGGACCTTAAGGCTCAGCCAGGGACCCCTTCCTCCAGAGCAGGGTGCTCCAAGCTGGCCTTGAGCAGGGATGCGAAGAGGCACAACCCGTTGGAAGGACCGAGGAACCTCGCCTTTAGAGCAAAACGGGCTCTGGAATGAACCCCCGCGGCCTCGGAGCCAACAGCCAAGTCAATGCTGGGCTGCTGCTGCGGCACGGAGGCGATTCAGTGGTGTGCTTCTCCATCTGTTGGCCACAGGAAGGAGTAACAGCGGTCCTGAAAGCGGGAGAGCACAGGGCCATGGAATTCCGGAGGGCTTTGGGCTGGAAGGGCCTTCAGCTCCTCTGGTTCCAATAGGGACACCTTCCACTAGAGCGGGTTGCTTCAACCTGGCCTTGAGCACTGCCAGCGATGGGGCAGCCCCAGCTTCTCCTTTCAACCCATAGCAGCATCCCACCAGCCCCGCAGGGAAGAACTTCTTCCCAAGATCCCATCTCAGTGTCCCCTCGGCAAGTTAAAGCCATTCCCACCGATGGGCGCTGGGTTTGGACCTAACCCTCCTAGTTGTTGCTGTGTAGCAAGTTCTGCCTATCACTTAAGCGCTTCTTTACCACGTATTTGTTCCCATTCTGACTTGAACCATTCAGCAGGGAACAGGGAATGATGTGGCTCCTCTTCCTATCCATGTTTTATGTGTAACTCTGTGTTTGAATCCACCTTTCAAGCAGAAGAGCTCTTCTGGGGGGCTGAGATACCCATCAGGGTATTAGATCCCATCAGAGTATTAAACCTGCAGTGAAGTTATGTGATCCCAGCGTGTTCTCAGCTTACTTTGGGCTGACCAAACAAAGCCCAACTGTAAGCTTGTGAAATAACAACTATTCCTGTGCCAGACTCTGGAGACGGATTCGGTGGCAAGAAATCCAAGGAGAAGGATCCCGGAAGAGAACTGGGGATACCTGAGCACAGTGTGTGAGCAGCAGCAGCTCCTCCATCACACCATTTACAGAAGAGCTGCATCTCCTTCCAGCATGGACCAGAAGTGTTCAAAGGAATATTTAGGATGTTAATGCTAGCAAATAGTCACTGTTAAAGGCTTTTTACCCCTAATAATCCATGATGCAAGTGCTGTAGCAAAGCCCTGGCCAGAACTGGACCTGAAGCGAATGAAGGAGTCGCTGCTTTGGAAGCCCAAGTGTTCCATTATCCTGTGTGAGGAACTGGAGGCAGGCAAGGAAAGAGGAAGGTGCTGGAAGACACCAAATCCAGCGTCACATTTAGGTGTAGGAATAGAAAAGGCTGTTTGAGCAAAGCTTGCTCTGGCCCAGAAAGAAGTGGTGCTGTTGCTATTGCAGGATGCGCCATGGCATCTCTTCCACACCTGTGAGGCCCAAACAAAGAGCATCTGGATGTGGAGCAGCAGCCACAAGCGAGCAGGTTCAGTTTCTCCTCCCAGCTGAACAGCTCCACAGTGCCCTCAGCCAGATCAAACACCCTTTGATCAGCTCAGCCTGCAGCCAGGGAGCAGAGCCCTGACGGGGACTGATCCAGACCTGCACGGTGCCAAGCTGCTTAGCTGATTTTTACCCCCTGCTTCTGCACTGCTCAATAACAAGGCATGATTTAGGCCAAATTAAGAGCACCTGCTAAGGCAGAAACTACTTTTCTCAGTTCAATTTGCATTCTGGGGCACGAAGAAGCTTTTCAGTCCCCTTTGGGTTGCTCGATCAGGACAGTTTGAGCTCAGGTGGAGCCTGGTTTCAAGTGATGACGGTGTTGGACACCCCTGCACATACCAGTCAATGCTTTGCCACTATTCTGTGTGCATGAAGCAGAGTTGGACTGCTTCTGGAGGAGAAGGGAACCCTGCAAACAGCAAAAGCAGGGCTCCCAAAGCCCCAGAACCCCAAAGCCACGCTCGGGGCGCACTCAGCACCACGCTGTGTGCTGCTCAGCATCCATCCTGCGTGGATGGAGGGTGAGGGACCAGCAGCATGAGCTGCTGGTGCTGCTTGCTGCTGGTCACCTGCAGGACGGCCCCAGGGCTGCAGACATGGGGGGCGGCTCCATGTCTGTGTTTGGGTGTCTGCTCAAGGGATTAACACTTACAGTTGGAGCTCCTCCGTTCCCATCACGTCCTTGAGGTCGTTACATGCCTGGAAGAAGAAGAACACAGTGAAAAGGATTGCAAACCGATAGTCATTGTCTCAGTGTCTGAGCATCCCCTTCCCTCGAAGGACTCAGTAACCAGGAGCCCATTCTGACCCTTTACAAAGGCCAAGAGGTTAAAATCCCCCCTAAGGTTAAAGCCACAAAAGGTCACACGGTTTTCTCTGTCACACTGCATAGTAAGTACATTATGAAGGTGGAATAAACTGAATAAGATGGATAATGGAATCCTGTCACCTAAAACATGACAAGGAGGGAGGTCCTACCTGTCCCAAGACACTGATGGTGGTGGCCATTGCCACAACCCCCATTGATGAGGTTTTGGTTTGTGTCGGTCATCACCACAGCTGGGGTCCCTCAACACAGGGATGGAGCAGGGGATGGAGCCGAGGCCGGGCCGCCTCACACGGGGATGGAGCCGGCCCCGAGGCGCAGCCGAGCCGCGCTCCTCTGGACCACGGCGGGGCCGTCCCCCCGTCCCTCAGCGTTAGCGGCCGCGGCTGCCGGTGCCGCGGCCCAGGCAGCGGGTGAGGAACGGGGGAGCGCAGGACCACGGCGCCAGTAACGGCGGGGCAGAGCCGGGGGGGCCTCCCCTGGGGGCACCGCGCGGGAGCGGCGCCGCTGCCGCCTCCCCGACGGCGCGGCCGTGGCTGTGTCCGGGCCCTGCGCGGCGGGGCCGGGCCGGCCGAGCGGGGGAACCCGTTTGTCCGGTCTGACGGCGGCTCCGGCGGGGCGGGCGCGGGGCCGCCGCACGGATGAGAGGGCCCTGAGTGAGCGGCGGGCCCGGGAGCGGGGCCCGGCGGGCGCTTCCTCCGCGGGACATCGCGGGCTCGGGGGGCGAGGGCGGCGATGGCGGCGGCCCGGGGCGGCGCGGCCCCGGCGCACCCGGAGCTCCGGTAGCGCCGCGAGTGCCTCCACGGGGCCGTACCCAGCCGGGAGGAGCGGCTGCGGCGGGACCGGCGCCCCGGCCAGGTGAGGCCTTCGCTTGTGCTCTGCTTCGGCCGCCGTGGTCCCTCGGCACCAGGGGCCGTTGTCCCCTCCGTGCCCGTAAGGCCAGCGCTGATCTGAGCCCTGGCAGTGATGCGGGGCTCGGCCTCGCTTCCCCCATGAAGATGGGGCTCGGTCGATCCTCAGGCTTACCCCAGAGTGAGGAGCTGGTTCCTCTGCGGATATTCCAAGGCTGCAACTTTGGGATAAGGAAGGAATTCTTAGCTGGGGGGGGAACGAATGGAGCTTAATGTTCTCCTTCAACCCTGCCATTGCAGTCCCTCACTTCTGTGGCCTTGGGCTAGTTCTGCTTCTGGCTTTTTCTCCTTCTCTGTCCATAAAGGAGGCAAACAGGTTGGTGGCTGCGGGCTGCTGACTCGTTAGTCAGCGTTTACAGAGCCCTGGGAGCAGCAATGGGTGTTGTGTGGGGGAACCATCCTCATTCTGCAAGAGTCATCCTAGAGACGACTTTGACACGGGGCTCCCCTGAGCTGGCCCCCGGTAACCCAGCTGCTTTGTGGAGCTCTAATGCATGCAGGGGGGTAGCCAGGAGCTCCTGACACCTCAGGCAGGCTCTGTGCGTGCCTTACCCCGTGGCCCCGGGCAAAGCACTTAACCTTGCAGTGTTG
This sequence comes from Amazona ochrocephala, assembly GCA_039720435.1. Taxonomy (NCBI): domain Eukaryota; kingdom Metazoa; phylum Chordata; class Aves; order Psittaciformes; family Psittacidae; genus Amazona; species Amazona ochrocephala. The sequence goes on from CM077909.1 coordinate 120,165,011, forward strand.
CTGGGCCCCTCGGGGGTGAAGAACTTGTTTCTCCTTAGATCCCTAGGGAATACCGGTCCCTGAGCATCTTGGCTCTGGGCAAGCTCACAGAACTCTTCTGTAAGCTGGGTTTTCCCCTTGCGTGCTCTTCTGTACGTTAGAAATCTCTGTTTAATGACATTAGAGGTGGCTCCTGGATGCTCTCATCAGGAAACAGATAAGGAAAGCACCAGAAAGTGACCTTCTGCCTGAGAGGAGGCAGCACGGAGGGGTTTGGAGAGCTTCTTACTGCGCACACGTCATCTCCTGAGCCAAAAAGGGCCCAAAAGCTCCTCCTACGGCTCATGTGCGCTCCAGATGAGTGATGTTCTCCTCTATTGAAGCTCCTCTATAGCACGAACCTTGAGAGGCAACGCGATGATCTAAAAGGCAGGTTAAAACCCCTCCAAAGTACACCCAAAGCAAAGGTTACCGGCGCGATTATCTCCTGCAAGATAACTTCTCTTGCCATGGGCTTTAGCTGGTGGAAAAGCTGCATCTCTGTTAATGGACAATCCCAGGGCAGATAACGGGGGATGTTATCATCGTGTTCCTGCACGTGCCTCATCCTGGAGTCAGGGAATGGCTCCTGCCCAAACCGTCACCTTCCTTTAGGCAAGCTGGGACAGAACAGCGTTTGGAGGGGAGCTTCCACAGAGTGTTCCAATGTCACCTCCTGATGGTGCAGGGTCATTACGGCATCAAGTTGATTCCCCTGTGGATATTCCAAGCTTGGCTGTGTGTGATGCCAGTGAAACCTCTTGGAGCTGGAAGTAATCCAGTTTGGGAAGCTCTTGATCCTCACAGGTCTAAAGGCAGAGCTGAAACACCTCTTAACGAGTGGGTGCTCTCCGAACATCACATGAAGCTGTTTCCATTGCAGTTCCATGAGGGTCTAACCATCATGTTCAGGTCTTCCCCATCTGGTGTGTGGTGACGGTGTGGAGTCACCAGGTACGAGGTGGATTCTGGTGTCCATGAGTGCTTTATCCATAACCATCTCCTAATCACTTGGATTTGAGCCTTTCCTGGTGGGAATTCTGAGTCGCCTCACCTGAAGCACGGGTGGGAGCTTCCTCCAAGGCCACAATGAGTGTGGAGTCAGCAGTTCTTCCCTTACTGCTGTTGATCGGTCAAGCGTGGCTTGAGCCTAGACAAGGAACCCTCTGTGCCCCCCTCCAACGTGCTTCCATTGGGTGCTTTATCCCTTGATCCTAAAGGTCTCCTCCAACCTGGTTGCTTGTGTGTTTGCAACACGCAGCGCGAGCACTCAGCACTGAGAACCAGGATGTGCCTCCCATCTCCTGTTCCCCAGCAGCATCACTCTTCACCTCCCCCTGACCTCCTGCCACCGCTTTGATGTCCCTTCTCCTGCCAAGTCGGTGTCAAGAAACTTAACCCGGAGCCACTTTGTCACCTGTCACCGGAGGGCTCCTTCTCCTTCCATCCCAGCCCATCTCTGCTCTCTTCTTGCTCTGGTGCCTCTCTGTAGCTCCTCTGCTTGGACCAGCGTCCCCTCCAGTGCCGGTGGTCCCAAGGGCAGGGTACATACAGCGATGCTTCTGGAAGAGAGGGTACCTGCACTGGAGTTCCTTTGGCATTCAGTTAACCCTCTGCATGATTAATGAGTTCATCAATCATTAACCTGCTCATTAGTAAAGATTAATAGGCTGAAGGCTGGGTCTGCGCGTGTCTTGGTTTGCTTCTCTCGGAGTGAGAGGCATTCAGAGGTGTGGTGGTGCTTCAAGGACCTTCAGCTCTTCCCCTCCGGCAGGTCAGGTATTGCAGGCTGAATCCTTGTCTATTTTAGATAGAGAGTTCCAAGAGGAATTCAGGATCAAGCTGCCAGAGGGGAGATTGAGATGGGATCTTAGGAAGTTCCTCCCTGTGAGGGCGGTGGGCCACTGCGATGGGTTGGGGAAGCTGGGGCTGCCCCATCCCTGGCAGCGTTCAAGGGCTTGGAGCAACCTGCTCTAGTGGAAGGTGGCCCTATCGGAGCTAGTTTCAATACTATGGAATACTTATGGAATCATAGGATCATGGAATGGTTTGGGTTGGAAGGGACCTTAAAGCTCCCCCAGTTCCACCCCCTTGGAACAGGGCCTTGAGCTCCCAGCCAAGGGCCCTGTCATTTGAGCAGCATATTAGGTGCTCATGCAATATTTACATCTCCATTACAAGGGGGATTAAGGACAGTGCAAACCCTGATGCTGAACCTGTAGGGAGGGGAGAGGAAGCAAGGAGTGGTTTGGATGAGACTGGGATGGAGCAGGAGCTGGCTGACCTGAACCCTCACTGGTGCGAGCCACGCTGGCCTGGTTCTTGCCCCAGTGCGGCCAAGTGGAGCTCCATAGGGACCCATGGAGGGGCCACTGGGAGTGCTGCTCCCTCATTCCTCCATCCCACTGGATGCTCCTCGGCCTGTGGGTGAGCACACATCATTACACAGAGCAGTAATGTGGCAAGAGCTGCCCCATGACTTGAAACTGGTTTCAGAGGGGCTTTTGGGGGGCACCGCCACCAGATGAGATGACAGAGATGTGGTTCAGCACCTGCTGTGTTAACTCCTTGCCCGATCTCCCCTCCTGTGCTCACAGGGTGCTCAGCATGACCTCGGAGAGGGACTCAGAGACCACCTTTGAGGAGTATTCCCAACCCAACGATGAGGTGATGCCCTACAGTGACGATGAAACTGAGGAGGACCTGGACCCTCAGCAGCCCGGGGCTAAACCAGGCCAGGCCCAGAGCAACAGAGACACCCCGGAGAGCAGAGACACCTTGAGGAAAGGTAAGACCGGGACAAAACCCGGACTGGGAAGAGGCCGAGCCTCCTGTGGGTCAGTCCGACTCGTGCCTGCTCATTAGGTAGGGGTTGGAGTGGCTTCTCTGAGCTCTGGAGGAGTAATGGGCGGCAGAATGAAGCTCGGCCTCATTCCAAGCACAGCCTGGGCCAGCTGGTTGCATAAAGCGGATGAGCTTCACGGTGACCTTGTCCTTAAGGCAGAGAAGAGCTCAGACACAGCTTCACATCTCCTCTTGCCCATCACCTGGACACCTGAAGCAGCATCAGCATCAGCCCCCACCCATAGGAGTGGGAGAGAACCGGGTTTGGATTCTCCCCATGTAAGCACAAGGCTCTGCTGTCCGCACAGTGAATGGCACCCAAGTTATTACCCAAACTATGGACCAATCCCATCCAACCCAAAGCACATCCATGAAGGACAATTCCTGTGGCTTGGAGAGAGGAGCTGATGACTCAGGAAAGCTGCATTTCCAAACACTGCTCCTCACCATTCCCAGGCAAAGCCTCCTGTGGGCTGGCTCCAAAACTGGCTGGATGACTCCAACTGGGAATCTCTGATGTGGGCAGGGCTCGACCGGTGGCTGGATTAACAGGGCTATTCCTGGGGCAGGCCTGAGGGAGCTGAGAGGGACTTTGGACAAGGAATGGAGGGACAGGAAGAGCCTGGAAACCTGTGGAAAACCTGAACGTGCTTTAAAAGGTGGCATCTGAGAGAGAACCTGGTTTGTCCATTGCTAACAGTGAGGTTTTGACCTTCTGTCTTCAGACTGCAGCTGGCAAGTGAAAGCAAACGACCAGCACTTCCACCAGCAGCCCCAGTTCAAGAGAACAACATTCCTGTGCTTCAAGAGAAGCAAATACAAAGTAAGTCCTCTCTGGTTTAATTAGGGGGAATTACTTCCTTAAGGACAGGATTCCAGGGCCTAAAGGGGCTACAGGAAAGCTGAGATTTGGCCAAGGGATGGAGGGACAGGACGACGGGAATGGCTTGAACCTGACAAAGGGGAGATGGAGATGGCCTTCACTTCATGTAGCTGGGTAGAAGTTGTAACCTGCCCACATTGGTGCAGTGGGTTCTACTCCTTGGTGTAGCTAAAGCTTCAGTCTGAGACTCTTTGGGGGGGTTTAATGGCATGGAAATGGCTCTTTTTGTGCCTGGTTGAGGTTGACGGGGAAGATTTCACTACTCAAACACGTTGTACACATGCACTGCAAGAAGCAGCTGCTGTGCTCAAGGATGTTTGCCCTCCTTCTGCAGGGAAATGCCATCAAGACCTACAAGTACAACCCCGCCACGTTTCTACCCCTGAATCTGTTTGAGCAGTTCAAGAGAGCAGCCAACTTCTACTTCCTTGTTCTTCTCATACTGCAGGTAAGGAAGACGGAGGGAATCCCAGCTGGGAGGTGCGTTTGAGTTGCTCGTGACTCACCTGAGTAATGTCTTCCTAACCTTTGTCTGATGCGTTGGCTTCCTTCCTTAGAGCCAGATCCCCACGCAATGTCTCTGAATTGAACTGCTTTCCTGTGTTTCTTGTAGTCAATTCCCCAGATAACAACCCTGTCGTGGTACACAACACTGGTGCCCTTACTCCTGGTGCTGGGCATAACTGCGGTCAAAGACCTGGTGGATGACATTGTAAGAAACACTTGATGTTCCTACAAAAGCAAAGGAAATGGGTGATCTCTAGAACCGTATAGAGAGAACATTGTCTGCTCCCATTTTCAGGCTCGCCACAGGATGGACAACGAGGTGAATAACAGGAGATGTGAAGTCATCAGGGATGGAAGGTTTGTGCTCGTCCCTTCTTCACTCTAATGTTTGTGGCCTTGGCACTAAGACCTTAAACCAGCTCCTTGTTCTCTGTATGAAAACCTGATTGAAAGAGGAAGGGAATTACCCAAAGGAGTAACTTCAACTTCGTTCTATGGTGCTAAAGCAGTGCTAAAAGCAGCTTAAGGACCATGTGTAGGTGAAGAGGGAAGAGGTAGGTTGGCCTCTGAGTTAGACCCTCAACTAAAAGGCAGTTTCCAAAGGGAAAACCACACCTGACCAAGATGAAATGTTAAAATATCCATTTCAAGATGTATAGAGTGTTCTAGATTAAAGAATCATCAGTATTAAACTCTCTTGCTGTTAGGTTCAAGAGCACAAAATGGAAAGATATCAAAGTTGGGGATATCCTGCGCCTGAAGAAGAACACTTTTGTTCCTGTAAGTGCTTTAGACACTCGGTTTCTGGTCCTCCAGAGCTCTGTGTGAGTCTCCCCTTGGATTGAGAGGGAGAGCATGGATAACCATCTCTCCTTGATGCTCATTTCTTCTTCTAGGCTGATATTTTGCTGTTATCCAGCTCCGAACCAAACAGCCTGTGCTATGTAGAGACAGCCGAGCTGGATGGGTAAGGCCCTGTTTCAGCATTCCTTGGCTTGCTGGGAAAAGGGTAAGAAGGGCGTAATTCAAACTGGTTAAGCTGGAAAACTGTGCGCAGGTTTTGATTCCCACAATTCAAAGATCATTAGAAACTGGGGAGGGATCAATCGGTGGAGTTTGTTGGAGAACATCACACACGGAAGAAAGGCTTGGATTCATTCAGCCTGGAGAAGGGCGATTTCATCAGCCTTGTAGTACCTCACAGCCACAGAGGAGATACCCCGTCCACAAAGCAGTTGCAACCTGGCCTTTCTTCCTTTCACCTTCCCTTATTCCCTGTGAGCGAGAAAGCAGCAACACACCTCTATATCCCTTCTCCTTAGGGAAACCAACCTGAAGTTCAAGATGGCCCTGGAGGTAACACACAGATACCTGCAAGAAGAAGGTGCAATGGCAAACTTTGATGGTTGGTACTGTTCCGTCCTTACAACTGGTCAAGTACTACTCCAGCAGCTCAGGATGGGTGGGGATGGAAGTGTTGCCAGTGGAAGGAGCCGGATGAACTTTAAGGTCCCTTCCACCCCAAACCATTCCATGATTCCAAGAACAGTCATTTACTGACAACCCAACGTCATGAAGTAAAACTGGTTCTATTCTGGTACAAATCAATGCCGTATACTAAAGATCTCCTCCTCCTCATTTAGGTCTGGTTGAATGTGAGGAACCAAACAACAGACTGGATAAGTTTGCAGGCACTCTGTTCTGGAGAAACACCAGTTATTCCCTGGATGCTGATAAGATCCTTCTACGGGGATGTAAGATCAGGAATACAGATTTCTGCCATGGCATGGTCATATTTGCAGGTATTGAGGAACACGTGTAACATTGACTCACTCAGTTGTGCCCTGGGGAGTGAAATGACATCTTCGTCTTACAAAGAGCGGTTGGATTTATGTCCCTGTGTTGTAAAATCGTAGTTTCAGCTCTTGGGTGTGTGTTCTCTCTTTATTTGTAGGTCCTGACACAAAAATAATGAAGAACAGTGGAAAGACCAGATTTAAGAGGACCAAAATTGACTCCCTGATGAACTACATGGTTTACACTGTAAGTCTGCGTTTAAACTTCCCAGCCTTGGGTTCGTTTTGAAGTGAATAGAGAGAACGGGCATTGAGGAACCATGTTCCCTCTCTGTACACCACAGATCTTCATTGTCCTCATCCTGCTGTCAGCTGGCCTGGCCATTGGCCACACGTACTGGGAGCAGCAGGTTGGCAACTCCTCCTGGTACCTCTATGATGCTGAAGACTTCAGTCCTCCCTATCGTGGCTTCCTGAACTTCTGGGGCTACATCATTGTCCTCAACACCATGGTCCCCATCTCCCTCTATGTGAGGTAGGTAATACCCTGGCCCATAATAGGTGACGGGGTTGAATTAACTTACGGGCTAGTTAATGGTGAACAACCCAGTCTGCTCCTGCAGTCCATGGAGGAACCTGCTTGGAAAGCAAATTAAGGTGGAAAAATCCTATTTCCAGATTATTCCTCAAACACAGGTCCATGAAACAGGAGTGACTTTGACTTTGGAACGTACTTGAAGTCCTCCAACCCTCTTCTTGCAGTGGAGTGGGAAGGAGGTTAAACCACTGGGAATGAGACCATTCCTTTGGTTTCATCTAGTGTGGAAGTGATCCGTTTTGTCCAAAGCTACTTCATCAACTGGGACCTGCAGATGTATTACCCTGAGAAGGACACTGCTGCCAAGGCCAGAACCACCACCCTCAACGAGCAGCTGGGGCAGATCCACTACATCTTCTCTGACAAGACAGGAACCCTGACCCAGAACATCATGACCTTCAAGAAGTGCTGCATAAATGGCCAGAGATATGGTAAGTCTGTGGCTGGCCAACTGTGGCTGTGTCCTGGGCCTCCTAACCGTGGTCCTTGCGTTGCAGGAGACTGCCGGGATGGAGCAGGGCAGCTTCAGAGCCACCCCGAGGTAGGTTGGCGTGACCTGGCTGTGTAGAACAGGGCATGTTCTTCCATCCTGCCAAAGCAATGCTCCCCGAGGTGACTCCAACTCTTTCGCCTTCTGTTTCCCAAGCAGCAAGTGGATTTCAGCTGGAACGTGTATGCAGATGGGAAGTTCTCCTTCTGTGATCACTACCTGATAGAGCAAATAAGAGCCGGAAAGGACCCCGAAATACACAAGTTCTTCTTACTGCTTGCCATTTGCCACACTGTCATGGTTGACATTTCTGATGGTGAGCATGGTTTGGTTTGCTTGTGGAAGGAGAAACAGTTCATAATCCACTTGCACGAGGGACAGAGCCAAAAGTAAGATGATCCCCTTAGTACAAACACGTTTTCAATGTGGAAACCCGAGTGGTTTCATGCTGCCCCTCCTTTACTCACAGCCCTATAGACTACACAAAGCCAGGACAGACACACAGAAGCCAAATGAGTAACTAAATGTGATAGAAACTAAATGTAGAGGTGAAGAGCTTTGGAGGGATTCATGGATGCGCGGAATAAGGTCGGAGGAGTAATATTTCTCATGTATTTCTCTTCTCCCCACTGTTGTGGTGGACCAGGTCAGCTCAACTACCAAGCAGCTTCTCCAGATGAAGGAGCCCTGGTTACAGCAGCCAGGAACTTTGGCTACGTGTTCCTGTCCCGAACACAGAACACCATCACTCTGAGTGAGATGGGCACAGAGAGGACGTACGATGTCCTCGCTATCCTGGACTTCAACAGCGACAGGAAGAGGATGTCTGTCATTGGTAAGCTGCTTGCAAGCAACCTTGCGTTCCGTAGGTGCCAAAGTACACGTAGGAGAAGCGGGAGTGTGGAAGGCTGAGATAGATTTTAATCCATGAGAAGGGGAAATGCATTTGTCCCCCAAATGCTTCACTGAGCATTGTCAGAGGTGGGGAAGGAGAAACCTCTGGAAGCTTTGCTACTAGACTGCAAGATCTCATCCGAAACGCTCCCTTTCTGTACACGCACTCCAACGCTTTGCTACTCCTCTCTTGTTTTACTCCGCAGTAAGAGAATCGGGTGGAAACATCCGGTTATACTGTAAAGGGGCTGACACAGTCATCTATGAACGCCTGCACCCAAGGAATCCCAAGAGAGAAGCCACAGAGGAAGCACTGGATGTACGTGTGTGGTTTATCTCCCTCTTGAAGTTACAGATGCCTTAGTGCTGACTACAACCTTACTCCTAAGCTCTTAAATTGAGTGTAACTGTGTATTTGTCCCTGTCTGTCAGGTATTTGCCAGTGAAACCCTGAGGACCCTCTGCCTGTGCTACAGAGACATCGATCCTGAGGAGTTTGAAGCCTGGAATAAGAAGTTCCTGGAAGCCAGTGTGGCCACCACGAACCGGGATGAGGCTCTGGACAAAGTCTATGAGGAGATAGAACAGAACCTGATTGTAAGCCAAGTTTGAACCTTTGAATGTGCTTCTAGAGACCCAGATCTCTCTGACTGGAAGTTATTTGGGGTTAGATCTTCTCAGGCTTTAGAACCACCCCAAATGCTTCTATTTCTGATGTATTTCCAGCTGCTTGGAGCAACAGCAATAGAAGACAAGCTCCAGGATGGAGTGCCAGAGACTATTGCCAGGCTTTCCAAAGCAGACATCAAAATCTGGGTGCTCACAGGTGACAAAAAAGGTGGGGTTTCACCCCAAAAGCAGGATAAGTTGGGATAACACAAGAGGGAGCCCAGGGGAGGCCACGGAGATGCTCCAAGCGCTGCTCTGGAGCCAGGCTGGGAGAGCTGGGCTGGTTCAGGCTGACCACTTCCTCCTGACCCAACTCTGGAGTAACTCCCTTCCTCTGACTACTTTCTATTGTAGAAACGGCTGAAAACATTGGATTTTCTTGCGAGCTCCTAACAGATGAGACCACCATCTGCTATGGAGAAGACACCAGGCAAGTGGAGAGCCCAGGGACAACGATTCCCTCTATAACACTATCCCTATGGCTTGTCCCACAGGCCTGGGTTGAGCTAAGCAGGGCTCTCCCCAGTGCAAAGCTTGAGTAGTAGCCAAGATCTGCTCTCACTGCGTGTCCCTGAACTGCAGTGTTATCCCAGCTATTCCTTCACCTCATCCCATGTTCCTGCACACAGTACAGACCTATGCTATAAGGCCAGAAACTTAGTCACAAAGAAATGGTTAATCCCAAGGGAAAGCAACATAGGATTGGGAGAAATGGAGCTTTGTAACAGGGTCACAGCTATTCCTGACTCATTTTCCCAAAGTTTTCCTTATTGGCAAACCTCTTTTAGCACTGCTTAGACCATCACCTAATACATGGCAATAAAAGTCCTTGCAGCCTCTGTTTCTTGTAGATTTTGAGGCTGGGACTGATCCAGCTTCAAGTTTATCCTTGTTTTTTTCCTATATCCAGTGCTCTTCTTCAAACAAGGCTGGAAAACCAGAGGAACAGAGCTGGATCCAGTGCACATGCCTCACAGAGAATGGATGAGCCCTTCTTCCAGGGCAGTAGGGATCGTGCTTTAATAATCACTGGCTCCTGGTTGGTATGTACCAGAGATGTTCTCCTGCCTGCTTAGGGCAGTGCTGGGTGGACCTGAAGCTCTTTTCCACCCTGGTTGATGCCATGATTCCCTGATTCCCTTTGTTGTCACAGAATGAAATCCTGCTGGAAAAGAAGAAGAAGAAGAAGAAACTGAAGCTCAAGTTCCCCAGAACAGCAGAAGAGGAAAAGAAGCAAAGGGAGAAGAGACAAAGGGCTGAGGCCTACAAAGAGCAGCAGCAGCAGAACTTTGTGGACCTGGCCTGTGAGTGCAAGGCTGTGATCTGCTGCCGGGTGACTCCAAAGCAGAAGGCCATGGTGGTGGAGCTGGTGAAGAAGTACAAGAAAGCCATCACTCTGGCTATTGGGGATGGTGCCAATGATGTCAACATGATCAAAAGTAAGGCAGTTGCAAAGCTTCTCCTGGTAGGAAAGAGCTCCTCTGGGTGTTCCTCTGCAGCCTCTTCACTATTGCTCTTTGAGAAGACTCCTCCATCTGTTTAACTTCAGCACTTGGGCTCTGTTTGCTTCCATCTGTGCTTTCCCTCCTTGAGGCAGCCCTTCAGGAAATGGTTAGTGGGGCTTCCTGATGGATTTTGTGGACATTCCCTGTGCAGGGACTTGAATTCCATCTGTAGCCTGGTGTGGGTTGCAAAGGAGAATATACAGAACAAATCCTAACGGGAAAGACATTTCTGGGCTATGGTTTCTGTTGGGAAGAACCCAGAACTGGTGGGAGATTTGCTCACGTTGTGGTGTGTGTTTCCTTCACGTAGCTGCTCACATCGGAGTTGGGATCAGTGGCCAGGAAGGGATGCAAGCCGTCATGTCCAGTGACTACTCCTTCGGGCAGTTCCGCTACCTCCAGAGGCTGCTGCTGGTCCACGGGCGCTGGTCCTACATCAGGATGTGCAAGTTCTTGAGATACTTCTTCTACAAGAACTTTGCTTTTACTCTGGTCCACATCTGGTATTCCTTCTTCAATGGCTTTTCTGCCCAGGTAAGGAGGTTTCCTGTGTGGAACAGCAAAGCTTTAACCTGGGAAGCGCTGGGAACCTGAAGCTGTCATCCACAGGTCCTGCAGGAAAATAGGTGCTGAGTTCCATGTGGCCGGTTCCAGGTCAGGTAACACCGCAGGTTTGGAAGGAGTAGGGCACCTTCAGACAGGGCCTTGAGCCAGGTGCAGCTGCAGAGCAAACACGGGGCAGGTCACGTAAAGCTGGAGCAGAGCACGTGTGAGCTCTCAGGACCCACGGAGGTCCCTCCTCTCTTGCAGACGGCGTATGAAGACTGGTTCATCACGCTCTACAACGTGTTGTACTCCAGCCTGCCTGTGCTCCTCGTTGGACTGCTCGACCAGGTATTGTCCACGTCATTGGAACTGGATGGGCTTTACGGTCCCTTCCAACCCAACCCATCCCTCAAAGCCTACCCCAAGAAGTCGCTACGAGCTCTCTTTCTCTTGCGAAGGACGTGAGTGACAAGCTGAGCCTCCGCTTCCCCAGGCTCTACGTGTTGGGCCAGAAGGATTTACTCTTCAACTACAAGAAGTTCTTCCTGAGTTTGCTTCACGGAGCTGTCACCTCCTTGATCATCTTCTTCATCCCCTACGGAGCCTACCTGAAAACGATGGGGCAGGATGGAGAAGCACCATCGGATTATCAGTCCTTTGCTGTCACAGCAGCCTCTTCTCTTATATTTGTGGTCAACTTCCAGGCAAGTCAGCTCGGTTTCCTCAGCTCTGGGGCTGCTTTTGACTCCTCAAGCCATGACAACAAGCAAAAAGCTGCTCTTTGAGGCCTGTTCCTGCCTGCTGATGCTCCCTTTGCATCTGATTGAGAGGTGACTCCACCATACTCGGAGGAGTTGCTCACCTGGAGCTTTGCTTTGCTTCCAGATTGGTTTGGATACATCCTACTGGACCTTTGTGAACGCTTTCTCTGTGTTTGGGAGTATTGCACTTTACTTCGGCATCACCTTTGACTTTCACAGTGCGGGGATCCACGTTCTCTTCCCTTCTGGCTTCCAGTTCACTGGTGAGTCCTGTGGTTTGTGGTTCTTGTTCCAGAACTGTGGCCAAAATGATGCTTTATTTGGGAGTATTCCTTTCCTATCAATCAAAATGAGCTGGAATTGGGCACAATCCAGCAGTTGCAGTCCACAGGTGGGAATGCTGTGTGTTACAACGAGTTGAATGACCGTGTCACAAACTCATTCTTGCTCTGTTTATGCCTAGGAACTGCCCCAAATGCTCTGAGACAGCCGTACCTGTGGCTCACCATGATTCTATCCATCGCTATCTGCTTACTGCCCATAGTGGCCCAGCGTTTCTTAGCCATGACCATTTGGCCTTCAGAAAGTGACAGAGTGAGTGAAGTTTGACTTTGGTTTGGTTAACGGGGCACAGATTTACTTACAGCACTTGGAATTGGGGCTCATATTGATGGAATTAGACTGGCTTGGCTTGAAGGGACCTTAACGCTCACCCAGTTCCACCTGACCAGGTTGCTCCCACACCACCAGGGCTGGGGCAGCCCCAGCTTCTCCCTTCCCACCATCCCCAGAGGGAAGAACTTCCCTCTATCCCATCTCAATGTCCCCACGGGCAGGTTAAACCCCTTCCCTCCACCCAACCCCTCCGTGCTGCTCACACCTGCCTTGCGATCCGTAAGGAATGTCTGTGTGTGCGGCAGATCCTGAGGCACCGCAGGCAGCTGGCGGCGGCCGAGCAGCAATGGAAGCGGCGGCCGAGCACGTTCCAGAGGGAAGTATCCGCCCGGCGCTCCGCTTACGCCTTCTCCCACCAGCGCGGATACGCGGACCTCATCGCATCCGGCCGCAGCATCCGGAAGAAGCGGGCTCCTCTGGATGCGGTGCTGGGCACCGGAGTCCCGGGGCTCCGAGCAGCGCGCACGCACTGATCCCTGCCTGCGGGTGATGCGGCCCACCCAGCTGTACCGACTGAACCAACGGGCATCGGGACGGGACACAGCGTTCCTGCCTTCGGGACTACCGGAACCACAGTTCTCGATGGAGTTGGGGCGACTGAGTCCTGGCGCTGCCAGTGGAAGATCCATGTGCTGGGTATGGAAAGCAGCACCGGAATTCCAACCTTTATTCCACATTGCAGTGAACTGCAGCTACATTTCACGTTTCCTCTGGGAAGCAAACTGCTGCCAGCAGTTACCTCGTTATTCCTCCCACAGCCACTTCCCGGCTTTCCTCTGGGACAGAGAGATCCAGGCGGGACCAGAGGGATTTCCTCAGGGCCCATCTCTGTACCAAGCACCGCAGCGTGTGCAGGGTACCGCGACCCTCGCGCCTATCCCAGCCCCTGCCCGGAGGGGGGGATCGCCATTACCCCGGACCCGGCTCGCCCGCGATGGGGGTGCATTTCAGGGGTTTCATGCAAATAAAGGTCCTAAAGGTCCTCCGAAGGGCGAAGGGGACAGGAGGAGGGCGGGAACGGAAGGGAAGGGAACGGCGGCAGCGCCGCAACCCCCGCTAACGGGCCCGGAGCGGCCGGGCAGCCACCGCCTCAGGGGGGGCGAGGGGCGGGGCCTCGCCTCAGGGGCGGAAAGAGGGGCGGGGCCTCCGCTCATGGGCGGGGGTTTGGGCGGGGCTTCGCTGCTCACGTGACTTGGCTCCCCCTCCCGCATTGCGTCTGTCCGCGCCCACGCGTGAGCCCCCCATCACGTGATCCGTCCGTGTCCCGCCCTCAGCCCCGCCCCTCCCCGTCGGGCAGGGCGGAAGCGCGGGGGCGCATTTCCGGCGGGGCTGAGGGGCTGTGATGGCGGGCGAGGTGCTGGGCAGGATGGCAGCGCTGGGGCTCGGTGAGGGCCCGCGGTGGGCGTGCGCGGCGCGGTGCGGTGCGGGGCAGGACAGGACGGCGGTGCTGGGGCTCGGTGAGGGCCCGCGGCGGGCGTGCGCCGCGCCCTGAGGGTGCCCGGAGCGGCGCGGGGGGCCTTAGGGGGCATCGGGGAGGATCGGCTCGGTTCGGTTCGCTTCGGAGCGCTTCGGGGAGGCTCGGAGCCTTTCGGCTCGCTTCGGGAAGCTTCGGCTCGGTTCTGCGGCGTGGTTCTCGGCACGGAGAGAAGATGGCGGCCGCCGCTCCGGTTGTGGCCGATGGAGCTCGGTCGTACCGGGGCTGCGGCTTTAGGGTGGGAGGGACGGAGGGAGGGAAGCGCCGGAGGCGGATCGGCGGTGTGGGAACGGGGGTCGGCGGAGGGGCCGTGGAGCTCCTTCCCTGTATCCCATCTCCCCTCTGGCAGGTTCAAGCCATTCCCCTGGGCCTACCCCTCCATCCCTTGTCCAAAGCCGTCTCCAGTTGCTTAGAGTGGGAAACAGGAGCTCATTCCTGCCGTGTGTGCCCAGCTGGTTGCTTTGGGAGGTTATCAGTGCTGATAAGCAGGAAGGTTTAGTACCCGTGTGTGTGCCCGGTTTCTCCTGCTAATGGGGCTATTCCCTGGATTTGTCCTTCTTCCAGAGGAGCTCTATGTTTCGGACCGAGAAGGCAATGATTCCAGTGGGGATGGGACGCAAAAGAAGCCGTTCAAGACTGTTCTAAAGGTAACACCACGCAGGGAGACACCTCCCTGTATAGAAGGACTTGAGGCGAGTGATTTGTGGATCTGGTTTGGCCGCTCCGAAAGGATCAGAAGCAGGATGTGTGCTTGGTCTCCTTAGGGATGGCTTTAGTTCATTAATCCTGATGTTCTCCCCCTTCCCAGGCTTTGATGACAGCAGGGAAGGAGCCATTCCCTACTATCTATGTGGATTCACAAAAGGAAAACGAGGTGCTGTAGAGCTTCCAGGTGGGAATTCTGTCAGTGTCCCTGGGAAGGGACACAGCTCCAATGTCTTGTCTTGGTTTAATGCAGAGATGGGCCATTATATCCAAGACACAGATGAAGAATGGCAAGAAGCTGTGGCACCGGGAGCAGATGAAGAATGAAGCAAAGGAGAAGAAGGAGGTGGGTTGCCAGGCTGGGAAGCACATCTCGTTCTTCCCCAAAGCCATTACACAGTGGTGTTACCGTTCCCAGCCCCCCAAAGCTTCATCTGGGGCCTGTTTTCCACCTTGGTTACTCGGAGCTTGGCTTTGCTTAGATTAGGACAAGGCAATGGTTGAAGTGGGTGGGATTTGAGCAAGTGCAGGTGAGGAACGAAGCTGTGCTTTGCTTCACAGCATGAGCATGAATTAGGGCAGCTTTAGCTCTTGGACATTCATGTGCGTGGTAGTCTGCAGTCTAAAGAGTGGGAATCATCCCAAGCCTGTTGAATACATCTCATTCCCTTCTAATGCAGGCAGAAGATCTCTTGAGGAGGGAGAAGAACCTGGAGGAGGCCAAGAAGGTTGTGATCAAGAATGATCCGAGTCTCCCAGAGCCAAAATGCGTGAGTAAGACCCAGTGTGCTTGACACATGGCCCGTGTTGGGGTGGTTTGGCTGCTTTGTGGCTTAAAGGCCACTGGCTTGTTACCAGCCTCAAGTACACCTTGGTTTAAGTCTGTAGTACATAGGCTTTAGATCACACACAGCAGGAGCTGCTTTAAAAGCTCTCCCAGTCCTTAGTTTCTCCATGCTGAGTAGGAAGGATGCAGTGTGAAGCCTGGAGATGCTGTCCCAACTTACTGCTGTGTCTGGCTAGACTGCTCTTTCCTTCCTCAGCTGTTGAGCAATGGAGCTGTGCTTCCACCCAGGAGGGAATTCACCTTCAGGGGGAGGAAGCATTTACGGAAGGAGGGTGCCACATGCCCGTGTTCCAAGTAGTTACATGGGAAGCCCTGTCTGAAGGTGAATCACTTCTCTCCTTGTCTTTGTTCCCTGTTCCCAGGTGAAGATTGCTGCTCTGGAGGCTCACAGAGGCCAGAGGGTGAAGGTGTTTGGTTGGATCCACCGACTGAGGAGGCAGGGTAAGCATGACCACGGAGGTTACTCACCCCGTGCGAGGAGACGGAGCACACACAGAGTCCAGACACCCACCAGGCAGCACTGAGCTTTAAACTCGTCCTGCCAGCTGAGGAGCTGAATGGCGCAGTTGGAAGCTTAAAGCGGTGTAAAGAAGAATGGTCGAGGCTTTTCTTCTTCTCTTCCGACTAGGAAAGAACCTGATGTTCGTTGTGCTGAGGGATGGCACTGGTTTCCTGCAGTGTGTCCTTTCGGATGAGCTGGTGAGTTGGGATGACTTAGTTGTGCCATGACGTGAATTGCTCCTACCTCATCCTTTTCCCTTTCACTCAAGTACTAAACCCTCTGGTTTACGGTGTGGGATTGACCCAAACCCCTCTAGTGGTACGTAGGTACAAGTGGCAATGTGAGAACTGCTTACGAGTAGGAGTGACCTCCAGTCCGTGCCACACCAGACCCAGGCCTGACCTTCACTTTGCCTCTCTCTTCCTCTCCTCAGTGCCAGTGTTACAACGGGCTGGTTCTCTCCACGGAGAGCAGTGTCGCAGTGTATGGAACGCTGAACCTCGTTCCCAAAGGGAAGCAGGTATGGAATTGGTCTCTTAGGAGCCATGGTCTGTGCAGCAGCTCGATGCGCTTAGAGAATGAACCACGGTGGATGAGTAAGTCTTCTCCTAGATGGGAGGACTCTTCATCCTGGGCGTGTAGTAAGGCACTGCTGAAGGTTCTTAGTGCCACTGTGGTATGCTGAAGTACCACCTAAACTACTACAAAGGTAATAAGCTCTTATCCCAGCCAGAACTGGTTCACAGTGGAGGTTCCTACAGAGTGCTTTTGGCTGGGAGGAACCTCTGAAGGCCGTCAAGAAGGGTCCATTCTCTTCCTGAAGATCTAATGTGAGGTCTTGTCCAGATGTATTTCTGCTGTCTCCAAGGATGGAGCCTGCAGTGTGGTTCTAGCATTTTACCATCTACCACCCATTGAGTAGTTGAAGGTGGTAAATAGCTTCGTTCTGCTCATGGTGGCACTTCCAAGTGTTACACACCAGGGTTACACTGTGATTAAGTTGACATCTCCACCAGGAACACCAGGGACAAAAAGGCGACATCTGAGGTGTTTCTGTTGGACTTGGCAGGCTCCAGGAGGCCACGAGCTCAGCTGTGACTACTGGGAGCTCATTGGCCTGGCCCCAGCAGGAGGAGCTGACAATGTGCTCAATGAGGACTCGGAGGTGGACGTGCAGCTTAACAACAGGCACATGATGATTCGAGGGGAGAACATGGCCAAGATCTTCAAGGTGCGCTCCATGGCCGTGCAGGCCTTCAGGGATCACTTCTTTGCCAACGGCTATTATGAGGTGGGTGTTAGGAGGTCACTGCTTCAATGTCCTCCCTTCAAGGCTCTCTTCTTCCTGGAAGAGCCATGGAGATTTCCTTATGGATCTGCTCTTGGGGACCTTGTCGTCCTTGGCCTTCATTCTTCACCGCAGTGACGCCAGTCGTGTTCCTCACCAGATCACGCCGCCAACCCTGGTCCAGACTCAAGTGGAAGGAGGCTCCACCCTCTTCAAGCTGGATTACTTTGGGGAAGAGGCCTACTTGACGCAGTCCTCCCAGCTCTACCTGGAGACCTGCCTCCCAGCCCTGGGAGATGTGTTCTGCATTGCTCAGTCCTACAGAGCGGAGCAGTCCCGGACCCGCAGGCACTTGGCAGAGTAAGGAGGGAGTCCACTTTGCTATGGGGGCAGTAATGAAGCTGTAAAGCAAGGGGGGGCGTAGGAAGTTGATGTACAGCAAGCACACAGCACAGCATGGAAGGACTGAAGGTATATTTGGGATGAGACCTTGGCTTGGTGGACATCCATCGGATCGGGAGACATTGACACGAGTAGAGGTTGCTCGTGTGTGGCTCTCTGATGGTGAGTTTGTGTTTCAGGTACACTCACATCGAAGCTGAATGTCCCTTCGTAAGCTTTGAGGAGCTGTTGGACCGCCTGGAGAACCTGGTGTGTGATGTAGTGGACAGGGTCTTGAAGTCACCTGCAGCAGGTTTACTGTATGACCTGAACCCGGTACGTAGGAGCAGGCAGCGATAGCAAGGAACGTAGGTTCTTTAGCTTTTCCTGATGGGAATGTTTGGGAAAGCAGTGTGCTCTGCTTGCTTACTGTTAGCAGTAACGATACTAAGTAACATCACAGACTGGTTTGGGTTGGGAGGGAGCTCGAGGCTCAGCCAGTTCCAACCCACATGGAAGGAATTAACCCCCTGACTCCTTGAGGAGCAGGGGAAGAAGTTCCCTGCTAGCAAGCTCCAGGAGCTGGGAACACACTGGGATTTGCTATGGAATCAAACCCTGTATCCCAGAGCTGGTGCTGGTGACGAGCAGTGAGCAAGCAGTGATTTACTTCCCAGCCCAGGAGGTGGAGCTCTCAAGCGGTTTCATTTGTAGAGAGCCTTTGTCTTCTGCTGCCTTGAAGAGAGGATGCTTTGGGGTGGCCTCATCTCCACCACCAGCACATGGCAATCAATCGCCCTGTTGTTCTGGCCTCTTTAGGCAGAGCTTGGAGCAACCTGCTGTAGTGGAAGGTGTCCCTGTTGGAATTGCGTGAGCTTTAAGGTCCCTGTGTTCCTACTGAGCTTGATGCATGGAGTTACTCAGTAGTAATTTGTGGGTGAATGAGCTGCAGAGAGCAGTGTGTGCCTCAGGTCTGGCATGAGCATGCCAATCAGCTGGAAAAGTGGTGTTCTCCCCACATCCCACGGGTTTTGTCTGCTCTTCCTTAGGGCTTCCAGCCCCCGAAACGTCCTTTCCGACGGATGAACTACAGCGAAGCCATCGAGTGGCTGAAGGAGCATGATGTGAAGAAGGAAGATGGCACTTACTATGAGTTTGGAGAAGTAAGGCTGGCTGAGGCTCCTCAGGAGTTAATCCCAGCCAGATTCCTGCTGCCCTTTGCTGTTTGCCCTTGTTGAGCTTTTTGCTGTTGCTGGTTTCCCGTCTGTATCAGAGATGATGGAGAGAAAGGTCTTCAGACTGCACCACACTTGAGGTTGCAGAGGGAACGAGGGAGCACTTAAACTGCTTGAGGTTTGAGGAAGAAGGTAGTAGGGAGGAAGGAGATTCCACTCTTCTGCTTTGGGAAGTCATGGCTCAGGTTGGGTTTTCCTCACTTTTCTGCCTGACGCATTGGGAAGAGAAGATTGGTTCCAAAGTCTGTGTCCTCCTGGGTCAGCGTATGGATACGCGTGGCCTTTGTGTCACACTGACACGCACTGGACTCCGCGTATTTGGCTTTACACAGTACTAACTCCTCCTTTATCCACAGGATATTCCCGAAGCTCCTGAGCGGCTGATGACAGACACCATTAACGAGCCCATCTTGTTGTGCCGATTCCCTGCGGCGATCAAGTCCTTCTACATGCAGCGCTGCCACGACGATTCCCGGCTCACCGAGTCCGTAAGTGGGGCTTGACACCTTGGTGTAGATGTCCTAAGGGATTGTTCCCAGCTCCTCCGTGCAGCTGAATTGGAGCAGTCTGGTCTCGGGTCGTAGGTCGATGTGTTGATGCCAAACGTTGGGGAGATTGTTGGCGGCTCAATGCGTATCTGGGACGGTGAGGAGCTACTCGAAGGCTACAGGAGAGAGGGCATCGATCCCACGCCGTACTACTGGTACACGGATCAGGTTTGTAACACCACTTGGATGTGCTGCTTGATAGGATATGGTGCTTTAAACTGCTCTTAGTGCCACGTTGCCCGGAGAAGTGGCTGCCCCATCCCTGGCAGTGTTGGATGGGGCTTGGAGCAGCCTGCTCTAGTGGAAGGGTCCCTGAGAGGTGGAACTGGAGGAGCTTTAAGGTCCCTTCCAACCTTTCTAGTGATGCAGCCTAAATTGGAAACCTATTTTAGGTGCCCAGAGTAATTCAACCAATGCCAAAACGCGATGGGTAACAGTTACTGCTCTGTTACACCCTCGTTGGAGCGGTCCCTGTGGATGTGCTCCTCTCCTGATGTCTCCTGCAGTGGGTTGGGTTAGATAAGGAGAGCTTGGTCTTCCCAGCCTGGAGTGCCTGAGCCCTGCTGAGCATGAGAGGTTGGGAAAGAGCCATTTAGACTTTAGTTCACCTCCCCTTTCCTCCTGTAGTCCTACAGTGAGGAAACTCAGGCACGTCACCACAAGTAGCTTGCCTGCAGGGAGTAGAATCCATCTTCCCCTCATCCAGCAACTCCTGGAATGGTTTAGGGCAGTTTTCCTGCTCTCATTAGTGCTGTCATAACAGAAACGGGATGACCGTGATTCACATCTCCTCTTTGCTTTGCTTTGCCTTGCACAGAGGAAGTACGGGACGTGCCCTCACGGCGGCTATGGTTTGGGATTGGAACGCTTCCTAACCTGGATTCTCAACAGACACCACATCCGAGATGTTTGTCTCTACCCACGCTTTGTCCAGCGCTGCAAACCTTAGTTCTGCTCCCCAGCAGCTCCTGGGAACCGAGCCACCGGGGCTGGGAAAAGAAGGATCCCCTGGGAGAAGCGCACTTCCTCTCATCCAAACACTGGGGTAGGGCTGGGGAAGGACACTGACCCCTGTCCGCAAGGCAAACGTTCCTCACGAGCTGGAGGAAGCCGTAGGAAAGGCAGCGGTGGGTGCATCTGTGCTCTGGGGCCGACATACAGCCAAGCTCCTGCTAGGGAATGTGCTTCTACATTGGAGCTTGGGACTCGAAGGGGTTTGTGCTGGGTGCTTTTGGGTCATTTGATTCCATTCGAAGGGGGTTTCTCTTGTGGCTTCTTGCTTGAATTCCCAAATCCCAATGTCTGGGAATGGAAGGAAGAGGCATTGCTCCAACAAGAGTAAAAATAGGAATAGCACTACCGAGCGCTGCTCATTTTAACTCCTGTTTTAATGGAAGCTCCGCTTGAGTGGGATCCAGCACAGACTCCCATTGCAAGAGGCATGGGTTGGATTTTCCTTGTGTTTTCCTGGTTATTTATGGGTTAGGAGGGATGAGGCTGCTGGCGAGGGTGGTTTTGCTGCTTATCCCTCCTCCCTGGGGCTGAAGGATCCATACGCATGTCGGAGCATGGATCCTCGTGGATACAGGAGCATCATGCTGCCTTCCACTTCCAGTTCCACCATCTCCTGGCTGAAGACCCAAAGGAACTGTGCCCTTAGCAGTGCAATTGGATTTGGGCTCCTGCTCTCTCCAGGTGAAGGCAATTCCACCTTTCCCAGCTGCATCCCAATGGATTCTCGGGCTCATATCAAGTTCTCAAATAGGATTAACTGCGTATTTAATGTGTTGGGTCTCCGCTCTGCTTTTTAGTCTTAACTGAGGCAATTCCTTGTAGTGAAGAGAGGGATACAAGCGGTGGGTGCAGCCGTTGCTGCCTGCACCCAGCCCTGACGGGGCTTGGTGGGGCTGAGCTGTGCAGCACCCGCGGGTTAGGAACCAGGGGCTGGTTCTCTTCCTCTTGCATGTCCCGTATGGACCAGCCCCGATCAACAGCCAATAAAGGATGCTACCACAGCGCTGCTCTCCCTGCCTTTCCTTGCTGGGGGTGGAAGGGCTTCCATGGGGATGGACCACTTCGGATGGCGCATCCCAGAGGGTTTGGGGTGGAGGGGACCTTAGAGCTCAGCTACATCCATAGGGACACCTTCCGCTGCCAGGGAGGGGGCAGCCCCGGATTCGCCCCATTCCCACGGTGAAGAGCTCCTTCCCTGTATCCCATCCCAGTCCCCTCCGGCCCGTTAAAGCCATTCCCATCTCCCATCCCCGCATCCCCTGCCCGGAGCCCCTTTGGGACCGCGGGGTCGATGTCTCCCCTCCGCCCCCTCAGCGCCGCCGGTGCCCCGCGGCCTATGGGGCCCCCCCGGCCCCCGGCGCCGCCTCTGCCCGCCCCGCAGCCAGGGAGGGAGGTACCGGGGCCGGCCCGGGGCCGGGCGAGGGAATGCGGGCGGCCAAGATGGCGGCCGCCGCCGGGGCTGCGGCGCGGGCCGCGCGTCCCGGTGAGTGCGGGGCCGGGAGCGGGCGCGGAGGGCGGCGGCGGCTGCGGGGGGGGCCCGGGGCTGCGGGCTCCGGGTCCGGCCGCGGGGCGGGGGGCGGCGGCAGCGCCGGCCCCGCGTTACACAACGGCGGCGGTGCCTTTGCGTAACGCTGCCGGGGCAGCCGGGCGGGGGGGGCCTCGGGGCCGCCGTCACGGGGCGGCGGGAGCGGCTCCGGGGCCGGGTCGTTACCGGAGCGGCCGCGGGACCGGGTCGTTACCGGAGCGGCTCCGGGCCGGGTCGTTACCGCCGCGGGCGGGCTCACGGCGATGGGCTCCGGTTCGCCTCTCGCTGCCCCGGTGTCGGCTCTGCCCCTTCGTGCCCCGCAAGGCTCCATCTGCCTCCCTCCCTGTGCGAGCCCTGCCCGGCCGCCTCGCCTCGCCGCCCCGCTCCTGGATGCCCTTTGCCCGCGGAGCAGGCACCGGGAGCGAGCAAACCGGGCAGCAAATAGCGCCATAGCCCCGAGGCTGCTCCATGGGTCCCGGGGGGGCTCCCTCCTGCCCCCGCTGCTCCATCCGCTGCCCTCGGTGCTGGGGGACCCCTTTGGTCGTGGTTAATACATTAACAGCCCGTTTAACCCGAGGAAAACACCGCTTCAGGCAGTGCCTCTGTGTGGTCTGTGTTCTTTATGCTCTTTCTGTTCCATGTCATTCGCATGTTGCAGCCTGGAGGAGGCTCCTCAACCCGAACCGCTCTGATCCTGCGTTGCGGGGATGCTATGGGAATCCTTTGCCTGCCTGCGGTTCCCCCCCCCATGTACTCCGAGGAGTTCCCTTCCTGCTGCCCTTTGCTTTGGCATCCTTAAGCTGAAAGCTTCGGGAGGCTTTGGGCCGGGTTGGGGTTGCTCCGGGAGCACGGAGCGCGCAAAGGGAAGCTCCCGGTTTCATCCCTGTCTTTGGTTCCAGGGCCCGCGGCGCGGAGCCGTGCGTGGAGCTGGCAGGAGCCTTGCAGCGGGCAGCGGCTCACGGGGCTCTCCTCTCTCTTGCAGTTGTGAGGGGCAGCGGGCAGCTGAGGACCCCGGTGCGATGGAGGGCTCAGGCCGCCGCCGCTGCCGTCACCCCCAGCGCCAGGCCCCGCGTCCAGCCGCAGGCACAGTGAGTTGGGGTCCCTGTGATACGGGGATGCTGCTCGCCTGCAGAGCGGGGTGGTTGTGGGGCGCGGGGGGGCTCTGCGTGCCTGGGATTGCCTTTATCTGCCTGCTTGCGCCCGCCCGGCCTCGTGTTTGCGTGGCTCTGGGTGCTTCGTCCTGCTCTCTGCGCAGGGCAGGAGCAAGAGGACAAGCACTGGGCTCTACTGTTATAGACCCGTAGACTGGGCTGGGTTGGGTTGGAGGGGGCTTAAAGCTCACCCGGTTCCAACAGGGGCTCCTGCCGCTAGAGCAGGTTCAGCATGGCCTTGAGCCCTGGCAGCGATGGGGCAGCCCCAGCTTCTCCTTTCCACCCATTCCAGTGCCCCCCCGCCCCCGCCGGCATCCTGAGATCCCATCCGGCTCTTCCCTCTTCCGCTTGGAGGCCCGAGCTCTCATCCCGAGCGGCCCTGGTCCCTGGGCTGCCTTGGGCAGGGGTTCCCAGCCGCTGATTTAGACCCCCCCGTACAGCCCCTCGCTGCAAGGTCACGTTCTCAGTCTGTTCCCGGTGCAGCTCTGTTACAAAGGGGTTACTTTCCATAGTAAAGACCGCGTAAAGGGGCCCTGCCCGTGCGTGCGGCTCCGGTTTTCCCATCAGCGGGATGAGCCTCTAAGTAGGAAGCTGCTTGGGCAGAAGACAGCTGCAGAGGATAAGCCGATCTGGGAGAACAACGCTGCTCAAGCAGCGGGCCCGTGGCGTTTGAACTCCCTCGTGCTCCCGTAGGAAACCTAAGACGGGAATCTTGATGCTGAACATGGGAGGTCCGGAGCGCCTGGATGATGTCCATGATTTCCTGCTTCGCCTCTTCCTGGACAGAGACCTCATGACCCTTCCAGCTCAAAGGTGACGCGCTCCTCGGCGCTGCTGTTGGCTCCGTGTGTAGCAGGGTTTAGGCTGGCTCAGCGCCGCACGGCAGTGGTCTGTGCCCAGAGAGCCTCTCCTGATGCAGCCTGGCTTCCTCCCGCCCAGGAGGTCCGGGAAGGTGGATCCAGCGTGCGCCAAGCCGTGCAGTGCTGTTTGCTCTGTGGGTCCGGGGACCGAGGGGGTGCTGTGGTGCTGATGGTGCTCTCTGTTCCTTTGATGCTGCAGTAAGCTGGCTCCCTTCATCGCCAAGCGCCGCACGCCCAAGATCCAGGAGCAGTACAGCCGGATCGGAGGGGGCTCCCCCATCAAGAAGTGGACAGCAGTGCAAGGAGAGGGCATGGTGAAGCTGCTGGACAGCATGTCTCCTCACACCGGTACTGCTGCGCTGCCCGCCTGAAGCTGCTCTTGCTCATGGCTTGGAAGCACAAAGCAGCTTCTGCCGCTGCCCTTTGTTGTGGTTGATGGGAACAGAGCAGGCAGGCGTGGGAGCAGGGTGAGCTCCGAGCGCCTGGAATTCCCTTGTCATTTAGGAAGGTGGGGTGGGGGAATGCTGGTCCTCTTGTGCGCACGCAGAGCGGGAGCTGCCTGTCGGTGTGGGCTTCATCCTGCTCCCGTTCCTCGTGCTGGTGCCATCGAGGTTCCCAGCTGGTGGCATCTTCTTGGTGGAGTGAGAGGATGGGGCTTCCTAAGGGGTCCCTCTTCTTGGCTTGGGATGTAGATGTGGCACAGCTCTGAGGACAGAGCTTAAAGCCTTTTAATTATGCCCACGTGAGCCTGAAGAATGGGTAATTATGGGAGAGCGCCCTTGTCCCTCTGCAATTATAGTGCTTGGGTGCATCCCCGCCTTATAATGGCTGGAAAACCACACAGGAACTCGGCCTGAAGAGGAGGGCACTTGGAAGAGGGGACAGGGTCTGCAGATGGACATGGCAGGGCTTGGCTGGGTGATAGGAGCCAGCTCCACCCAGGGCAGGAGCCGGAGATAGGGCCTGGCTCTTTGCCTTGAGTGAGCTGCGCGCGGGTTCTGTCCTGCTGGGCAGGGATGTGTGGGCAGGATAGGGGCATGGCTTCAACCCGCCGGAGGGGACGTTGGGATGGGATAGTGGGACGCAGTTCTTCACCGTGACAGTGGTGAGGCACCGCCATGGGTTGGAGCTGGGGCTGCCCCATCCCTGGCACTGTTCAAGGGGCCCGGGGCAAGCTGCTCTAGGGGCAGGTGGCCCTATTGGAGCTCGATGAGCTGTAAGCTCCCTTCCAGCAGGAACGGAGGGGAGCACCGGGCTGCCTGTGTGGGCAGCAGGAACGGAGGGGAGCACCGGGCTGCCTGTGTGGGCAGCAGGAACGGAGGGGAGCACTGGGCTGCCTGTGTGGGCAGCAGGAATGGAGGGGAGCACTGGGCTGCCTGTGTGGGCAGCAGGAACGGAGGGGAGCACCGGGCTGCCTGTGTGACCCCCTCCCTGCCGGTAATGCTCCTGCCTTGGCAGTGGGAGCGCTGCTGGTGTTGGGTGCAGCGGGCAGAGCTCTCCATCCTCTGCAGCTCAGCGTGGCGCTGGGAGCGAAGAGGCTCCTTCGCACTGCCTGTCCCTCGGCACAGCGCGGCCGGGGGTCCCCCCTCTGTGTCACAGTACGTGGTGCTTGAGTCAGCCCCTTTGTGGCTGCCGCTTCAGGCCTGGGGAGAGGGAGGGGGCTGCAGAGGATCCGGAAGGTGACAAAGAGCACGTTTGGAAGGGCAGAGCCCAGCTTCTCCCACGCCTTCAGTGTGGAACGGGGCTCTGGGCCCTCCCTTTGCCTGGGTCCTATCGCACAGATGCTGCTCTGCGGCTGAGCTCCAGCTGCGAGCCTGAAGCTGGAGCCCCCCCCCCGCTGTAGCATCCCTGCTTTTCGCAGCCCCGGAAGGGGCCCAGGCCTGCAGCAGGCTCTGAAGATAAAGCTTTGGCGCTTTATCTGCTCCTGGGGACCCCTTTCTGTGCGGTTGCACCCACCTCTGGGCAGCTCCTGCTCCTGATAAGGCCTTCGGAGGCCTCCTCTGGAGTGGGTGGTGGGGATAAGACTTGGAGCGCATGGCAGCGAAGAGAGTGTGAGTGCCCGGGCTGGATTTCCATGGGACAACGGACCGGTTCGGGTTGGAAAGGGCCTTGAAGCTCCTCCAACGTCCAGTTCCAACCCCTTCCTCTGGACCGTGCTTCCGGCAGCCCTTCAGGGACTGGGAGATGCTGTAAAGCCTCCCCGGATCCAGCCCCACCGCCCCAAGCCCTTCTCCTCAGGGCTCCAGCGTGCTGTTCTCTGCTCTGTACTTAGCACTGATGGGCTCTTTGCTCCCCTTTCCCTTCCTGTGCTTTGCCTGCAGCGCCTCACAAGTACTACATTGGCTTCCGCTACGTCCACCCGCTGACGGAAGAAGCCATTGAAGAGATGGAGAGCGATGGCATCGAAAGGGCTGTTGCTTTCACCCAGTACCCCCAGTACAGCTGCTCTACCACAGGTGAGTGTCCCTGCGGGGCAAAGCAGTGGTGAACGCTCCCATCCCCAGTGGATGGGGCTCGGAGCAACCTGCGCTAGGGGCAGGGGGTTGGAGCTGGGTGCGCCTTAAGGTCCCTCCCAGCCCAGCCCCTTCCATGTCCACTTCTGCTCCGCGGTTGCAGTGTGAAGCCGTAGCGTTAAAAGCTGTTAATACCTTGCTGCAGAAGTGTTTTAAGCTGCGTGGCTGTCAAGGAGCTTCCTTCCCTGTGTTGCAGGAAGCAGTTTGAATGCCATCTATCGCTACTATAACCAGAAAGGGGCGAAGCCGAAGATGAAGTGGAGCATCATTGATCGATGGCCCACACATCCCCTTCTTATCCAGGTATAGAGTTAGCAGGTTAATACAGGAATACTCCAAGGGTATATTCTAGTTACAGTAGTGAAATACGTCATTACCTACTGAGCATGAACTGCAGGGGAAGAAAGGATTTTGGCAGATTCCCGCGTGGAATCCTGCTTTGGGATCCTGCACATCTTGCTTTAAAGCGTGGCCAGATGATGCTAGCAGTGTTTGCTGGAAGGAGCCTCTAGAGGTCACGCTGCATCCAGCTTTGGGGATCCGAAAGGCAGGAACAACCTGGCCTTGATCCCTGCCAGCGATGGGGCAGCCCCAGCTTCTCCTGTCCACCCGTTCCAGTGTCCCACCACCCTCACGGGGAAGAGCCTCTTCCCAAGGTCCCATCCCAGTCTCCCCTCTGGCAGGTTAAAGCCATTCCCCTTGTGCTGTCCAAAGCCCCTCTCCAGCCTTCAGTGTTTGTGACCCAGGCCTGTCTGTTCTGAGCAGTGCTTCACCGATCACATCCAGAAGGAACTGAACCTGTTTCCACCGGACAAGAGGAAAGATGTCGTCATCCTCTTCTCTGCCCACTCCCTGCCCATGTCTGTGAGTAAGCTCCGGGTGCTCTGCCCTCGTTGGAGCGGGGCACGCTGCCCTTCCCGGTGCTCTGTGCCTGGGAGACGCCAGCGTGCCCTGCCTGTTGCAGGTGGTGAACCGCGGCGATCCCTACCCTCAGGAGGTGGGGGCTACGGTGCAGAGGGTCATGGAGAAGCTGAACCACTCCAACCCCTACCGGCTGGTGTGGCAGTCCAAGGTGGGTGCTCGGGCTGCAGAGCTCTTCAGTGGGGAGACGGTCCCAACCTCAACTCCTGATTCCCATTCCCGGTGTTTCTGCTGGGGTCACTCAAGTCAGGCTTCCCCCTGGATCTTCGTCATCATAGGAGCTTCATCCAAACAGGCTTTGTTGTTCCTGACAAAGACTGCTTGTGTTACTTGGTACTTCTGCATTCAGCCCATTCCAGTGTCCCACCGCCCTCGCAGGGAAGAGCTTCCTAAGATCTCGTCTGGCCTCTGCTGTCCTTAGGAATAAGTGGCTGTTCCCTGTAAGAATGGTTTAATAAAGCTGATTTATTCCTTGTTTCCCTCCCCTTTTCCTGCAGGTTGGACCAATGCCTTGGCTTGGCCCCCAGACAGATGAGACCATCAAAGGCCTGTGCCAGCGAGGGAAGAAGAACATGTTGTTGGTCCCTATAGCCTTCACAAGTGACCACATCGAGACGCTCTATGAGCTGGATATTGAGTATGCCCAAGTCCTAGCCAACGAGGTGAATGCTTTGTGCTTCTTACTGCTCTTTGGTGCTCCGGAATGACTGCTCCCGGTCGATACCTCCTTTGGAGCTGCTTCTTCCAATAGGATTTGGGCAAAATTCATTTTCCTATCGATTGGAGGTGCATCTGAACTGGTTTAACTCAAGGCAGGGTTGGAATCCTCGCTGCTGACGGCTCTGTCCGGCTTAACTTGGCTTTCTCCCTGTCTTTATCCAGTGTGGAGTTGAAAACATCCGAAGAGCGGAATCCCTTAATGGAAACCCTCTCTTCTCCAAGGTATCTTTGCTGCAGGAGTTGGAGTTTGCTCCCACTTGAAGCGTTTCCTGCTGTATGGGTGGCCTCGTGTAGGTTTAGTGGCAAAAGCGGTGTCCCCTATACTCAATCTGTGCCCCACAAAGAAAACCACTTTTGGGTTCAATTGTAGTCATTTTCTCCTAAGTAAGTAGGAAGTAGGAGCAGTAGTAGTAAGTTATGGTAAGTATTTCCCTTAGGACATGATTCCAGTGCAGTTTTAAAGCAGGATCTTCTCCTGAAGTAAAGGAGGAGCAGCTCCCAGTGCCTAAAGGGGCTCCAAGAAACAAGGGATGGAGGGACAGGACAAGGGGGAATGGCTTCAACCTGCCAGAGGGGAGTTGAGATGGGATATTGGGAATAAGCTCCTGCCTGGGAGGGTGGTGGGGCACTGGAATGGGTTGAAAGGAGGAGCTGGGGCTGCCCCATCCCTGGCAGTGCTCAAGGCCGGGTTGGACTTAGAGCAACCTAATGGAAGGAGTCCCTATTGGACTTGGATGAGCTCTAAGGTCCCTTCCAGGCAACCCAGTGCGATTCCAGGATGGCAGAGCTCAGTGTGATGGGTTCCGGTGACGCTCGCGGGAGCAGCTCTGCTCACCTGTGCTTCTCATCCCATCCCCAGGCTCTGGCAGACCTGGTGTGTTCCCACCTGCAGTCCAATGAAGTGTGCTCCAGGCAGTTAACCCTCTGCTGCCCGCTCTGTGTGAACCCTGTGTGCAGGGAGACCAAAGCCTTCTTCACCAGCCAGTCCCTGTGAGGGATGCTTGGGACAGCGGCCCTGGACCCCAGCACCAGCCCATCACCCGGTGGTGCTGTGCCGAGGGACCGACCTGCTCCACCCAACCTCTTCCACCCTCGCAGGCTGGTACTCGGAGGTGTAAACCTCGCGTAGCACTGAGAAAGTGGACTTTTGGGCTTGCTTTTGCTTCTGTTGTCTTTGCTTGAGAAGAGCTCGTAGAAAGTAGGGAAATGGGGATGTGAATCCGGGGGGATCGGAGATCTCGTTCCAGCTGCTTCGGCTTGGACTTCCGTGAGCACTGAGAAGCTTCCCTGCCAATGAGCTTCTGCTTCCTGTGCAGGGATGGACCGGAGGGAAGTTGTCCTGGGTGCGTTCAGCAGCTTCCCAGGCCAAGCACGCCAAGAGCTTGAGGTGTGGTAGAACCTTCAGGTGGCTTTGAAGACCGAGTGGCTTCTAACGCTGTTCCAGTCACGGCTGTGGGAGGGGTTCAGGCCACGGCGATGAGGGTTTGGGTTGCTTTGGGTTTCCCCCTGCCGCAATCTTCCATTGGAAGCTCAACAGGGATAGCGGACAACACAAAACCTGTTTACATTTACCCTGTGCTCAGCTGCAAGAGAGCCTCTGCCTTGAGGAGCGGGAGAGGAGCCGGCCTGCTTCCATGCTTCCATGCTTCCATGCTTCCATGCTTCCATGCTTCCATGCTTCCATGCTTCCATGCTGCCGGCTCCACCCGCGGGGGAAGCGGGCTGATGTTCCACCTGAGCGCCCGCAGCGACGCGCGGGTTTGGCTTTGGAGCAGGATGGCTTTAAGTCTCGGCATTAAAAAGGGCTTTCTGTCGTGGAGTGCTTTTGGTTTGCTCTCCAGAGGGTCCTGGATGTGCTTCCGGTGCCCCAGTGGGGTTTGTGCCTATGGAGCTCCATGGGCTCCTTGCCGTTTGGAACTAAGGAGCAAGTCAGGTGTAGCCTCCGTTGCCTGGGATGAAGCACCAGGCTTAGCTGGGTGCTCACACACACACCCGCCTTTTGGCCGCATTGGCACATCAGGATGAGGCCGCTCCTGAGCTCTGTAGGGAGCTCAGCACCCCACCAGCACCAGGACCAGGGCTGGAACTGGGGGGGCTTTCAGTCTCTTCAACCCAAACCACTCCGGTTCCCTAAGGAAGACCGTGCCGGTGTCCTGTGGGACTGAGCCGTACACGGATCCGCGTAGGTGCCCGTTTGCTTCAGGTCCTGAGCACCGATGGGCCCGTCTTGGGGCGCCGCAGGCTGCGTCACGGGGGTGCTCTGTGCTCTTTGACGTGCAAAGAGACCCCCGGGCTCCCGAAGCCACGATGCTGAGGAGCAGCCCTGTGCCCGCTGCCCTACTGCAGCTTCCATAGGGAGGCAGCCAGAGCTCCTGCACGAGCACAGCGGAGTCTTCCCCAGCCCTTCCTCCCTGGGCCGGGAAGAGGAGCTGGGGCTTCCCTTGGGCCTTCCTTCCCGGAGGGAGGAGCGCGGATGCTGGGAGGGCGCAACTCCTTCCTTCCCATCACGCTTCCTAGCAGGGAACGGTGCCCTTCGGGCCCGGCTTGGGGCAGCAAAGTCTACGGACCCTCCTTTCTTCCCAGGTGAGCTTTGGAGAGTGGGATCGCTTCCCAAAGTGGCGCTGCAGCCGAGGAGGTGTGCAGATAACGTCTGAGCTCACCTCCTGCTGCCCCTGGGGAGGAGGCTGAGCTCAGCAGGAGCAGGCTTTTCCTGGGAATAGCCCTGGCTTTCTCCCTAAAGAGCTGGAATTCCGCAGGATGGGAGAGGGGGGCGATTCCTTTGACTTCCTAATGCCAGGCACGCACAGACTCATAGCCCAACACAGGGATTTCCCACGGAACAAGGGCTTCCCTTCAGTGTAACCCCCCCCGGTTTGGGTCCCCTCTCTATTATTTGCCATAAAGATGGAATTTCAATTAAACTTTTGGAAGAAACACCCGGAATGTGCGTGTTCCCTCTGGATAATGGCGGTTGATGGCTGCCAGCAGAACGCGCTGGAGCAGGAGGCTTTTCCCAATGGATATCCCCATCCGTTCTCACAGTGAAGGGTCTCCAGGCAGTTTTCCATGCTGGAGGGGGTCACTTCCCACTGGCCTCACTCGCCTCCAGGACTTCCCAGCTCAGGTGCACTTCAGCGGATGCAGGAGGCGATGGCCCCTCTTTACTGCCGGGTGATGATGGATGTTGGGAGCAAGGGAATGAGGCGCTGCCTTCCAGCTCCGCATCCTGGGAGGAGGAGCATCGGCACTGGTGCACAGCACCTCTGGGCTGTGTTACCCCGTCCCCATCCCCTCCTGCTCCCGCTTTGTCCCCTTCTCCAACGGGACACACTCGGAGCTCTTTCTCCCCTTAGGGCCTTTGGGATGCAGATGTCAGCAATGCGCCCCCGGGGCTCTGGGATGATCCATCCTAAAGGATGCACTGTTCCCAACCAATGGATGCAAATCCCTTCCCTGGCTCACATGGAGCAGGAAATTAAAGGCAGGGTTTAGACCTGGTCCAAATGCACTGAGCCCTGATGGCTCCGGTGAGACCTGAGAGCAGCTCCCGGTGCCTAAAGGGGCTCCAGGAATCCCGGGTAAGGATGTAGGGACAGGAGAGGGGGAATGGCTTTAACCTGCCAGAGATGGGATCCTAGGAAGTTCTTCCCTGGTTAGGGCCAGGCTGGTGGGGCTTGGAGCAACCTGCTCTAATGGAACCGGGGGAGCTCTAAGCTCCCTTCCCACCCAAACCATTCCATGGTTCTTATGTGACTCCCAGCAATTCCAGAGCTCTGCCTCCTTCTGCTCCTGTCACTTTTAAGGCTGATCCCGAAGTTGTGAGCATCACCCACAAGCGAGGCCTAATTCCACTTCCCAAGTGAGCCCAGGAAGTCTTAACCCAGCACTTTGGCTCTAATGGGGCAGGTCCGGATCAGCTCCGCGTCCCGCATCCCGCATCCCGCTGCTCCCAGAGTTCTTAGGCCATTATGGTCTGTGATTGCCTTTTAGTGTCTTTGGGGTGTTGTCAGCCTTAAAGCTCATCCAGTTCCAATAGGAACACCTTCCACAAGCCCAGGGTGCTCCAAGCTGGCCTTGAGCACTCCAGGGAAGGGGCAGCTCCAGGTTCTCCATTCAACCCATTCCAGTGTCCCACCACCTCCCAGGGAAGAACTTCCCAATATCCCATCTCAACTCCCTTTGAGTTTAAATGCCCTCTGGTAGCTGAGCATTCGGAGCAGGAAAGATGGGAATGCAGGGAGTTAAACCCCTGCTGCCAGCACATCATCTGCAGGCAGGAGGGACCCGCACCACCGCAGGGCATCATCACTGTCAAGCCCATCCTGATGGATGCACTGCTATCCCAGCACTGCCGCACCAGGAGGAGGGGAATCCCGATGGCTGGAACACCCTTTTGGGCTCAAACTGGTGCTTTTCAGGCCACAACAGAACCCGATGAACTGAGAGGGGTGAAGAACAGCCTCAAGTAGGTGCTGGGTGCCCCATGGGTGCTACCTGCAGCTTCCTCCAGGACCACGGCAGGAGCTGGAGCATCCAAGCCTGCCACACCGAGCTCGTCATGCCATGATCCCATTCCCTCCCGCGGCTGTGGCTGCTGCTAAGCGCATTCCCAAGGGAATGATCCCGAAAGTGAGCTGATCACTGCGCAAGGAAACAGGAGCGGTGGTTTTCCTCCTTTTATTGAGCTTTGGCAAAGAAGAGGTGGGGGGGGGGGGTTACATCAGGAGCTCGGAAGGCGAGGCTGGAAGCCATGGAATACTGCTCATGGAGAGAACGGACCTCCATTGGCACAACCCCGCCAGTAAACCCCTCCCACGGCAAACACCATTTCCCCTTTCGCTCCTACCGTTGGCAGCTCCATGGGCATCGCCTTCCCCGCGTCCCAAAGGACAGCGTTGGGCAGACCTCAAATTCCACCCTTCGGGAACCGCGGCCGCCGTCAGCTGCTGCCCACGGGGGCCACCGCTTCCCGCCCCCCTCCTCGCCTGTGTTCCGACCACCCCGTGGCGCCCGCGGAGCGCTGGGATCCGCTCCCGGGAGCAGCCAAACCCAGGGCTGCGGAAGCAGGGACCGAGCTTCCCGGAGGAGAACCGCCGTTACAATCATCACTGTCTGACGCCCCGCTGCCCGCCTCCGCTCCTGTCTTTGGCAGAGAAGGAGGGCACCAACTCAGGGAAAGGGGGGGTTGGAAGGGCCCTTCGAGCTCACTGCATCCCGACGAGGCTGCTCCCAGCCCCGGCCAACCTCGGGCAATTCCAGGGGGTGGGAAGCAAACAAAGGGACCATGTCACGAAGCTTTCAGGAGCACGCGCTACGGGGAAGGCCAAATTCAAGTGGTTCTTTGCACATCTCTACTACACCGTAAGGACAGACAACAGAAACGCTCCAGTGACGTCACGCCGGGGGCCGCACGAGAAGCCCGCGACTCCCACGCTCCTGTTGCCATAGTGGCTCTATTCCACGTGGAGTAAAGCGCGCTTAGGAATTGCTTTGGCTTTGTGGCCGGTGTGAGCATGGAGCTGAGGGTCCACCAAGAGGGTACCAAGGGCGCTGTGCGGCCAGGAGGGACACAAAGGGGACT
The DNA here is from genome assembly GCA_039720435.1 of Amazona ochrocephala. NCBI lineage: Eukaryota > Metazoa > Chordata > Aves > Psittaciformes > Psittacidae > Amazona > Amazona ochrocephala. The sequence goes on from CM077909.1 coordinate 120,198,462, forward strand.
GATGCCCTCCACGGGCTTGTCCATCACAGCAGGGCTTGGAGGGCGCTGGTGACCCCCAACTCGTGCTTGAGGCAACGGAGCATCAGCGCATGCCCACGGGCTTCCATAGGGCCAAAGGAGCTCTGGGTCCTGGGCGCACGCACGCAGCCGCTGCCCCCCAGCACGATGCACGGGTTTCACGTGGGGAACTGAGGGGGGGTCGCTGCCATGCGGCCACCTCGGGGCGGGTTGGAAGGGACCGTGAGGGCCCCACCCCTGCCGTGAGCAGGGGCGTCTGCAGCGGGGTGCTCAGCACCACGTCCGGCCCGGAACGGCCCGGGGGGGGGCATCCGCCACCTGCTGAGCCCCCAGGGGAGGTGCCCGGGACTCAGCGCGAGCTCGCAGGACGGGCGGAGCCGAGCCCCGGAGCGAGCGCCCGAACGGGGGCAGCGCCCGGGGCCTCCTCCGAGCCCCGGCAGCGGGCGCAAGCGGAGCGGCCCTGAGCGCGCTGCGGTAGCGCCGCCCGACGCAAGGCGGCGCTATGAGGTATATCGGAGCGGAGCGGGGGGGGCGCGGTCCGCGCTGCCAACGTGGGCACCGCTGGAGCCATGGAACCGCGAGGAAAGGGAGAGGAGGAAGCGGAGGGAAAGGAAGAGAGGGAAGAGGAGAAGGAGTCGAGGGGGGAGGAACAGGAGGAGAAGGAGGACAGGAAGGAGGAGGAAGAGGAGGAGGGGGAAAGGAAGAAGAGAAGGAGAAATAGAAGGAAATAAAGAGAAGTATGAGGACAAGAAGGAAATAAAGAGAAGTATGAGGACAAGAAGGAAATAAAGAGAAGTATGAGGACAAGAAGGAAATAAAGAGAAGTATGAGGACAAGAAGGATGAATAGAAGGGGAAGGAGGAGGTGAAAGAGAAGGAGAAAGAAGGAGAAAGAAAGGAGAACAAGAAGGAGGAGGAGATGGAGAAGGCGGACTAGCAGGAGGAAAGGAAGGAAGAGGAAAAGGAGGACAAGAAGGAGGAGAGGGTGAGGATGAGAAGGAGGAGAAGAAGGAGTAGAGAGAGGAAGAAAAGGAGGAGGAGAAGGAAAAGGAAGAATAATGGAGGAACAGGAGGAAGAACGGAGGAGGGGAAGGAGGGACAGGAGGAGGAGGGACAGAAGAAGGGGAAGGAGGAGGGGAAGAGAAGAGCCTTTGGTATCCGCAGGCCTGTTCCCTGCAGGGCTGCGCTGCAGATCCCTGCGGGACCCGGGGGCCCGCTTGGAGCTGAGGTATCCACAGGAAGAGTCAAGAGCAGAGCCCGGGGGCCCCGGGCGGCGCAGGTGCTGCTTGGGCTCGAGCAAGGCACTGGCCCCACCAGGCAGGGCCCACGCAGGGGCTCACCCCGAGCCCGTCGCCCCCGCCGGGCCTGGAGGCGTCCTGAGCGCTCCCGCCGGGAGCAGCATCGCAGAGGGGGGAGGCACCGGGAAGCCAGGGCGGCTCCCGCCCGGAGGCGCGGGGAAGCAAAGGCAACGCGTGGCGATAGCGGAGCGCCGGGGGCAGCTGTGGTCCATGGGAACGCGAGGTGATGCCTCAGGCGGGATCCTTAGGGAAAGGCGCACGGCCCCGCAGGAGATGCCATGGATGAGGTTCCTGCAGGCTCTGCACCAGCGCAGGGCCTCACCAGTGAAGGAAGTGCCTTCATTGTCCTCAAATCCCGGTGTTCCTGCCCAGAGATACCTAAACCAGCTTTTAAGCTCAGCCGAAAGCACCTCCCGTAGGAATGGGGGTTTAACGGCTCCGGCATTGGCCCAGCAGCCCGTGCTCACCTTGGTTTTACTACACGCTAATGGCAGGATTAGGAGCTCCTAAGGCAAACCTGAGCTTGCGAAGCTCCGGAGGTACGGGCTGGTGGGAAGATCAAGCAGCATCCAGGAGGGAATTTGCTTCATCAGATGCTTCAGGCGGAGAAACAGGATGAAAGAAGTGCTAAAGGGCACTAATTCCCAAAGCCAAGTGAGCAACGTGAGAGGAATCACTTGGGAATGAGATCCTAATGGAGCTTAATGCAGCTTTGTTTCGTTGCTCGCTTGAGAACAGGATTGGTTTTCATTGGAAAACCGGAGTTGGCAAGAGCCAACCATCCTGGAATGGTTTGGAGTGGAAAGGACCTTCAAGCTCATCTAGTTCCATGGGCAGGAACACCTTCCACTGGAGCAGGTTGCTCCAAGCCCCATCCAGCCTTGAACAGTGCCAAGGATGAACCATTCCCAACTTCCTTGGGCGACCCGCGCCAGTGCCCCACCACCCTCACAGTGAAGAACGAGGACCCCTTCAGGTGCAGACCCTTTCCCTAAGGAACCAACCATCGGACCGAGCCTGGATCCATCCCAGCTCAACGCAACAGCTCCACGCACCGCCCTTTGGCGCGGCGAAGGCCGTGGCTCCACGTCTCCGCCGCTCGCTTTGCCTGGCGGGAAGGCGGAAGGACAACGGCGTCACCGGGGCGGGAGCATCCCCGCGGAGCTTCTCTTTGGGTGCGGATGGGACGGGGAAGAGCCGAGCTGCAGCTCGACGGGAGCACGAGCAGGGCGCAGCCCGCGCGGCGCGGGAGGTCTTTGGTATCTTTGGTATCACACACGGTACCACGAGAGCAGTCGGTGAGGTAGCCTCTTTGGTTCTCAGTAGCAATACAAATACATAGGGTGGGTTTTTTTCCTGCTTTTCTCTTTTTTTCCTGTTTTTTTTTTTTTGTCTTTTCCTGGTTTTTTTTGGCTTTCCTTACACACAAAAGTTCATCCTCGGAAGCAGCTTTGTTGAAGGGGGCTCTCTCTTGTTGCTTGGCGTGGATTCGCCTTCCCCTCCAGCTTCAGTGTGAAGAAGCCACAAAGTTCAGGCAAAGTATCCCAAAGTCTTTCCCATCCCACCCCCCACCCCCCCCCATTAATTCTGGATGCACAGTTTGAGGTGGAAGAGTCATTGCTTGCCCTCAAAATTCACTCTGAATACAATCTGTAGTGCTTAAAGGTAACTGTGAGGAAAGGGCATCCTCGGATGCTGCAGAATAAGTTAAATAAATAAGTTATAAAGGCGTTTTGTGCCATCGCTCTGGGATCAGATGGGGAAACATTAACTTAAATAACTTAAACTTTGCTATCTAAAGCATTAAAGTGAATCAAAAGGAGAAATCAAACCCAGGCTCCCGGCCGGAGCAGAACCTGGCTGCTCCGTGAAGCAACGCTTAAGTGCTACTACAGGCTCCGCATGGCTGATGCGCTACGGCATCCCAATGGATAAATAAGCAGAATCAATCCCAAATCAATTCACAACAGATGGGATTAAATAATAGTTACAAAGAACTCACGCGTGAGCCCGATCCTGCGCTCTGTGTTCAGGGAAAATTCCCGCTGGATTTTCCAGCTCAATGGGATTTAGACTGAAGAGAGAATGCAGGATCAAAGCTGCGCCTAACTTCAATCAATCACATAAGTAATGGAGAAGATATTGGGTTAAACCCCAAAGGGCCTGGAGCCAAACTAAAACCATTGAAGCTTTGCCTTTATCAAACCCTCTCACCAATAAAAATGCCCCTCAAGAAACAGAGAGGGGGCCAAGTACGAAGTCTCCCCATGTCTTCAAAAGACTCCGGCATTGGGACAAGCAAGAAGCCATCGGGTCGCGTCCGACCGGCGCTATCACAGTGGTGGTGATGCCACGGCATTCCCACGTCTTGCTTTGGAAGAGGAGATCCCCATTCCTGAACACAGGCGGGAGTGGAGGTTGCTGGTTTAGTCCTTCTCAGGTCTTTGGATTCAGCTTTAGGTAAGAGGGATCCAGAATAAAGCTATTCAACCGAAGTCATCGAGCACATCGGTGCTCCTTCGGCAACATCCAAGGGTTCTTGGAAGTTGAATCCATCTTGGATGTGCCCATGGTAGTAACTACTCCAAGTACACGGTACGGAAGATGCTGGGATACTAGCTGGACATACTGGTCTTCAGGAGCAGAAGAAATGAAAGGAGCAAGTTCCATTCCATGGCTCTAGGGAGCCATGGTTTAGAAACACACCGTAGTTGAGCTTTGGTTTTGGTACGGGCAGAACATAGCACACACTCTGCTCCTGGGTGTACGTACAAACGTATCTACCCACAGTGTATGCTCTGCACACTCCTCTTGTGAGACAGATGCTACGTTAAAGAGGGGACAATGAAATGGAAGACGTAACACAGGGCATGGAAGAGGCAGGGATAAAACCGCAGCAGTGATTTGGAGCAAATCAATGCTTTCATCAGAGATAGTATTTTGTAAGCCAGTGATTTGTTTGCATTACGGCTGTTGGGATGACTCATGGAATCATGGAATGCTCTGGGTTGGAATGGACTTGGGTATCATCCAGTTCCAACCCCCTGCTATGGGCAGGGCTGTCTTCCACTAGACCAGGTTGCTCCAAGCCCCATCCAGTGCAGTCGGGAAAGGAGCTGGGAAGCCCTCATTTCGAGGCAGAGATGGAGCGAAGTGGTAGCACCGCGCTCCAGCTCGGAAGGGACATTTGGACCTGGGTCTGTGTTGGATCAGCACGGGTTGGGTCAACCAACACAACGCATCCAGGCAGGTTGTGGTGGTGCTCAGCACCTACAGGGCCATGTGGTGGCACAGATACTGCGTTTTATCCCTGGGGAAGGAGGAGGAGGAGGAGGAGGGTGCCCAAGAGGCTTCCCAGGCAGAGGGATGGCTGTTCCAGGCTCTGCACGTACAGCACAGCTCTACCCAACAGAACACAACAGAGCGGCTCTGGGGAACGCAGAGGCACCAGCGCAGCATCCCAACACCTCGCTCCTGGAGAGACCCCGCGCGGGGCAGGAAGAGGGGAAGGACAAACCCACCCTTTGGGCGCACGCTCGGTGGCGCTCCGGAGTGCAGGAGGGGACCACGAACTGAAACACAAGTGGGCAGAACCCTCGTCTTTGGTTTTGCAGCTGTTGAGGTTTCGGTTGCTCTGTTCCTTTGGGAAGAAAACTGCATAGGCACAAATGAAAGACAATCTTCAACGTGGAGGTGACTCGAGGGTCCTGGCTCGGCTTGGCTCTCCCCCTCCTCAACCCCTGCCTGGAGATCGTCCATCGCAACACAGTTTGTTCCGTGGGTCGATCCCGTTTGGCCCCCGTGCTCTTCGGCACTGGGACCCGACGCCGCGAAGGAAGGGAGGTGCAGAGAAGGTTTCTTTGGTTTCGCTGCAGCAGCACGTACAAAAAGGCTCAAACGTCCCTCGCCCGCGCTCAGCGGCGAAGGCGCACTCGGAGCGCGGCCCCGGAGGGGGAGAGGGTCTGTGAGGGTTCTCCATCGCCAACAACCCCCCCCCCGGCGCGCTGGAGACATCTTTGGCTTGCAGTGACTGCTGTCTTTGGTGTGCTGTGCGCCCACCGGCTCGGTGGGGCGAGGGGACGTGGGGAGGCCACAGGATGAGGCGCGCGTCGAGGTCACCCGCGGCACGTCCGTGGCACGCGAAGGGCTTGGCTTTGGTTTGTTCCCGCTTGAGAGCGCTACAAAATACCCCGAAAGGAACCAAAATCCACCGAACGCTGAACAGGTTCCAGGCAGAAGGACGCTGCTGGGGAGAAACGGGATTCCTGGGAAGTAAAGGGAGGTATCGATGACCCGAAGCGATCGACAGCCTCCAATACACGGCTGCTCCATGAACTGTGGCACTTCGAGGTGACCTCCTGAGCGTGCACCTGCGTCAGGTACAAACACAGCCCTTGGGCAGCCTCCAAACTGTGCTTGAGGCTCGCGGGGTGGCCTCGGAGCGACGGAAGTCCGGGATGGGACCGATCCCCGCAGCCGCCCGCTTTGTGCTTGTTACGAGCTGAAGGGATCCGGGATCGCGCTGCACGAGCGGGACTCAAACGGACCCCAGAGCAACCCTGAGCCTTGGATTTGCTCTGGTTGCTCCCCTAAAGCCTGAGTTGGAGGGAGGGGGGTTGGGATCCTTCAGCTGCGCCGCGGCTGCACGAGGGACCCCGGCGTTCCCGACCTGCGCCGCCCGTCCCGAGCGCGGCACTGGGACGGGAAGGGGGGGAACGCCGGGAGCGCGAGCCCGGAGGGTCCCCTCTGCCGCCCGCGGCGCCGTCAGGCCCGGGGGCAGGCGCCGGGGGCCGCCGGGGCGCCGAGGTCCTCCTGCCACTTCTCGAGGCTGCGGCGGCGCGCGTTCATGAAGAAGTTGCTGACGGTGGCGGGCTCCAGGCCCAGCTGCTGCGCGATGGCGCCCTGCAGCTCCTTGGAGGGCCGCCGGTTCTCCTGGAAGATGGCGAGCAGCGTGCGGCGCTGCAGGTCCGTGAACACCAACCGCGCCCTCTTCCGCGCGCCGCCGCGCTCCCGGCCCGGCTCCTGCTCCTTGCGCTTGCAGGCTGCGGAGAGACGGAGACGGCAGCGGTCAGGACCTGGCAGCACCCGCGGGGGCCCCGCATCCCCAGGGCTGAGCCGCAGGGACGGGCTCAGGCGCCGAACTCCTCCTGGAGCCGGAAATCACCGCTGGCGCATCCGCGCTCTGGGATGCTGCCTCGCTGTGGGTGCGACGGTGAAGCAGGAGGGCCTTTGACAGCACCAGCGGCAATGAACCGCCACGGTGGGGACTGCCACGGGGGCCCAGGGAAGCTGGGAATGCTCCGTCGCTGGCAGTGCTCAAGGCCGGGCTGGAGCAAGCTGCTCCAGTGGAAGGTGGTCCTGCGCTTGGGTTTACGTCACGCATCGTGAGGCTCCTTCCAGGAGCACAAAGCAGCCGGAAGAGCCTGGAATTGCAAAGCATGGAATCCCAGACCCGTTTGGATTGGGAAGGACCTTAAAGCTCATCCAGTGCCACAGGCAGAGCCACCTTCCACTAGCCCAGGTTGTGCCAGTGATGTTAATGGATCCTAAACCCAATCTTAACGGATCTTAGACCAGTCTTAATGGGTGATATGAGCGGCCATGGAGTGATGTTAATGGATCCTAAACCCAATCTTAACGGATCTTAGACCAGTCTTAATGGGTGATATGAGCGACCATGGAGTGCCGAACCCCACAGCACTGCTGGAGCAGCCCCAGGGTTCAGAACAGCCTGCTAAGGCTGCGAGATAAAGAAACCCATACGTTGGCATGGGTGAGGGATGTGCTGGGCCAAAATAAGCTGAGGGGACGGATACGTGGATGGGGTTTCAAGCGGCTCTATTGAGCAATGCTGCAGGTGGAGATGTGAAATGAGGAGCTGCCCCCAAAAGTGATATTCGGAGCATGGAATTGTCCGTAATCAACCCCAAATCAGGACTGAAGCCATCCACCTAAGCTGGAACACAGCACATGAGGAGCCTGGCTCCTGGCTGTGACGGAGACAAGGATCAGCTTAGTTGTGTGCTTGGGATAGCATTCCACAGGGCTTCTGCTCTGCGAGGAAGGTTGGGATCAGACCACCCGAAATACCCCCGGTGGGACAGACGGTGGGAGGAGGATGCTCCAGAGAGGCAAATCCATAGGGGTTCTGGGCGAGCATCCCCGGAGCGGTCCATGGGAGCACCAGGGATGCGCCTCATGCTCTGATGGTCGGGTTCCTGCCGCCTCCTGCCCCTCAGTGCTGCCGCCGGGTGGTTGGGAATGGGATGGTCCTATTGCTCAGCACTGCCTAAAGCTGTTTTAAAGCAGCATTCCCTAAGCACGGCCTTCGTTTTGGCGCTAGGGTGAGCCTATGGGCGCTGCCGGCACCCATCCCCTCTTCACAGCCCTTACTACCCCTTAAATCAGTGCAGTTCAATGTCAGCCAGCACGAAGTGAGGCAGCACTGATCCCTCTCTCAGCACTCCCTGTGGAATGCACCTTTAGGCCACTTGAGAAGCACCGGGAACACTTTGATGCCTTTCCCTATCGCTGCCTTTGGTTCTGTGCCACTTTCCCAGGGTTCTCCATAGGGCTCGCTCAGATGAAGGCAGCGCATCAATCACCGCTCTTGCACTGGAGGCGGCCGCTTCCCTCCCTCCCCTCCCCTCTCCAAACCGCGCTCTTCCCGGAGGCGGCTTTCCCGGGGGAGAGCTGTATTCACTGGAGCGCTCCCCCTCTCCCGCTAAAGGCCCATCAAGGCACAGCCTCTGCCTCCAACAGCACCCGGAGCAGCTCCGGGGGATGAATCAGTGCTGGAGCGAGGCTGCGCCCTGCCCACGGCCCCAGGCCCCGTTAACACCCCCCCCCGTGGCTCCTGCTGGGGCAAAGGGGCCCCCATAGGAGCGGCTCAAGCAGAGCCGAAGGGGTTGGTGCGTGGAGAGCCCGCGGGGTCGCAACGGGCCCCGGGGGAGCAGTGGAGGCCCAGACCCATCCCATTGCCCTCCCAAGGGCCGGACACAGTTTCCTTCGGACACTGGGAATCAGCTGCCGCGATTCCCTCTTCTGTCTGTGAAGCAGGAGCCAAATAAAGGCGAATATTCCCCCAGCGCAGCATTCCCGTCTCTGGCTCAGGAGGAGCCGCGCCGATCGATCCCGGTGCCAACTAAACCCGGGTCTGTGGCTGCTGGGACCGCCCCACGTCCCTCAGTTCGATTGCAGAGAGCTCAACGCGAAGGGAATTGAATTACGCCCTTAATGCCCACCGGAATGCAACGCCCACCACAAGGGTTTTCCAAAGGCTTGGAATTGGCCGGGATTCCCATTACAACAGCCGCAAATCAATGGGGTTACCCCTTGGAATTAAGGAGAGCAGCGCACGTTGACACAAATCAGCTGAAGGGCTCCACGGAATCATTACGGAGCGAGGACCAAGCGGGAGGAAGACGCAAACCATCGCCTCGCTTCCGACCGCCGCGCGCGTGACCCCCCCCTGCCGGGGTTGCGCGATCCCAAAGGATTCCCTCTGACGTCATCCGCCTGGGAATGGGGACATGGCCACAGATGGGCACAAAGGGCTAATTCCACTCGTCCGGAGACGGATGTTACGGAGAGGATCCGGACCTCCAGAGGAGGCCATAGGGATAATCAGGGGCTGGAGCATCTCTCACATAGGGACAGGCTGGGAACACTGGAGAACGGGAGCTGCGTGGAGACCTCGGAGCGGCTCCCACTGTCTGAAGGGGGCTACGAGGATGCTGGAGAGGGCCCTGCATCAGGGACTGGAGCGATGGGACAGGGGAATGGGTTTAAACGGAACCGGGGTGGATTCAGGCTGGATTTCAGGAAGGAATTCCTCACTGGGAGGGGGCCGAGGCTCAGGCGCCCACGGAAGAGACGGAGGGAGCCGGGGCTCGGCTCCTGTATCTTCCTCCCTGGCTCTTGGTGTGAGCTGTGCTGTGCCCAGCCGGGTGCTGACACGGGGCTGAGCACCCAGCAGGGCAGAGGCCGCCCCCTCCCCTGCCACAGGAGGGCCCCGGGGTACCCTCGCGACCGACCCCATCGCCAGTACAGAGGGATGAGCGATAGATGGGGCAGGGACGGTTCATGGCACAGCGAGGAGCGGAGCGGGGCTCGGAGAGCACGGAACCACGGCATGGTTTGGGCTGGAAGGGACCTTTGAGCTCCTCCAGCTCCAACCGAAGCGCCAGGAGAAGGGAAAGGCTTCGGGAGCCTACGGCTGACCCATGCGAGCCTCATGGCACGGGGAAGCTGCTGCGGTGCCCCCGGTCCTCGCCACCAGCACTGGAGCGAAGACGCTCGCGCCGGGAGGAAAGCGGCGACGTCCGCACCGACACGGGACCAAGGAGAGGGAAAACCCAAGGGGAAGGCGCATGGGAAGGCCCTGAGGCCGCTTCCTCACCTCCTCCTTCATCTGCTGTGCGCCGCTCAAAGCTCAGTGCCTCAGGGCAGGCCCAATAGGGGCAGAGGAGCTGCACTGCAGCATCCCCCCTGCGCTGCAGCATCCCCACTGCTCAGCAGCATCCCCGCTGCGCTGCAGCATCCCCACTGCTCAGCAGCATCCCCCCTGCGCTGCAGCATCCCCCCTGCGCTGCAGCATCCCCCCTGCGCTGCAGCATCCCCCCTGCGCTGCAGCATCCCCACTGCTCAGCAGCATCCCCCCTGCGCTGCAGCATCCCCGCTGCGCTGCAGCATCCCCCCTGCGCTGCAGCATCCCCGCTGCGCTGCAGCATCCCCACTGCTCAGCAGCATCCCCCCTGCGCTGCAGCATCCCCGCTGCGCTGCAGCATCCCCCCTGCGCTGCAGCATCCCCGCTGCGCTGCAGCATCCCCACTGCGCTGCAGCATCCCCGCTGCTCAGCAGCATCCCCGCTGCGCTGCAGCATCCCCACTGCTGGGAAGGGAGAAAAAGGCGCTTCCAACAGGAAGCGGGAGCCTGGGATGCTTCAGTTGGAGCGGATGCTGCCAAAGCAGCGATGGACCACAGTGGGAACGACAGACGCGCGCTGAGACGGCGCCGTCGGAGCAGGAGAGGAGCAACAGAGCCCGGGCTCTCCCGATGGCCCCATCCACAAAGGGATGAAGCCCCAATTCCTCACCGGAAGCTGCTGGAACACAGACGGGGGCAGGATGCTGCCAGTGCAGGAGCGGGAGCGCTCCTCCCACACATCCCAATTCACCACAGAGATTGCTCCCGCACCAGCGCTCATCCATAAGGACAGAGGTCCCATCCATAGGCCATACACTTGGTACAGAGCTTCCCATCCCACAACACGCGGCCGTGGCTGCAGACAGCACCGGGCACAGCGCAGGGATGCGCGGGGCTCAGCAGCAGCCACGGGGGGGCGCGGAGCTGTGACCCCCCCATGGACCCCCCAGTGCGGTGCTCAGCGCCCATCGAGGGGGCTCACCCGGTGCCTGCAGCCCCCTCCAATGCCCCCTGATCCCAATCATCCATCGATCCCAAGCATCCCCCCTATCCCCCATCCCTCTCTCGCTCCCCAACATCCCACTGAGCCCTCCCATCCTCTGCTCTCCTTCACCCCCTTCCTGCTTCCCAACATCCCCCCCCTGCTTCCCAACATCCCAGTGATCCCTTCCACTCCTCTGCTCTCCTTCACCCCCCACTTCCCAGCATCCCCCCGCTCTCCCCATCCCTCTCCCATTCCCTATCCTCTGCTGATCCCTTTCATCCCCCCCCGCTTCCCAACATCCCCCCCATTCCCGACATCCCTCCGCTTCCCACATCCCCCGCTCCCTTCCCCTCGCTCCCCGCTCCTGCCGCTGTCCGTGGTGCTGACCCCGGGCCGCGGCTCCGGGCGGAGCCGAGCGGGAGCCGCTCGGTGGCACCGGCGCTTTGGGTCCCCGGGCACCGGGAGCGCGGCCCTGAGCTCCGGAGCGGCCGAGACCCGAACACAGACCCCGGGCGGGGGGGGAGAACGGGAATGGGGGCGATGAGAGGGAAGGGAAAGTGGGAGAAGGGAGAAGGGAGGGGGAAGGAGGGGGAAGGAGGGAGGAGGGAAAAGGACGGAAAAGGAGGGAAAAGGAGGGAAAAGGAGGGAAAAGGAGGGAAAAGGAGGGAAAAGGAGGGAAAAGGAGGGAAAAGGAGGGAGAAGGAGGGAGAAGGAGGGAGAAGGAGGGAGAAGGAGGGAGAAGGAGGGAGAAAATGGAAGAGAGACCGGAGAATAGAGAACACAGAATAGAAATGAATGGAATATAAAGGGATGGAATGGAATGGAATAGGAATGGAATGGAATGGAATAGGAATGGAATGGAATGGAATAGGAATGGAATAAAAAGGGATGGAATAGAAAGGGATGGAATGGAAAGGGATGGAACGGAAAGGGATCAGCAGCACATCCCCCTCTCTATTCCATAACCAGAAGCACGAAGCATCCCCACTGCCGCAGCTCCCAGCGGGGGATTTCCCGCCCCGGACAGCAGATTCCCATTCCATTTGGGATACGCTTCCAGGACCACGGAGCAAAGGGCTGGATGTTCCCAACGCCTCCGTGCTTTTGGCTCATTCCCTTCGCTCGGAGGGGAGGAGAGGGGCAGAAGGCAATGGGGCTGCCGGGGCACACATGGGAATGGAAGAAGTAGGATACGGATCTTCCCACAGGGAATGGCGAGTCCCAAAGGACTTTCCTGCTCCGGCTCCAAGTGCGGAGGGAATCTGTGCCCCCTCCAAGCTTCAGCCATACAATCAGGGAATGGTTTAAGGATGGGATCTTACAGCGCAGACACCTTCCCTATTGGATCGCTCCAAGCCCTGCGCAACATTCCTGGGATGGGGCCGCATTTTCCTAGGGAACCCCCAAGGTGGGAAGGGAAAGCACTGGGGCAGCTCAGCATCAAAGCCCCTTTAACCTGCTCCCCATCACCCGCATCGACCCCAAACCCTTCCTGCCCCAAACGCGCCCTGGGGCCTCCAGGCAGAGGGCGCGGACACCGGGAGCTGTCGGGATGATGGGAGCCGGGGCAGGAGCTCGGATCCCCGCTTCGGACCTCGCTCCCCTCCTCCCACCCCAGCGCGGGGTCCGCAGCCGGCGGTTCCTCACCCCCCCGCTCCCCAGCGGCAGCCCCGGGTCCCGCCGCGCATCCCATGGGATCGGCGCTGGGAATGGGGGCCTTGGGAAGCGCGCGCGCGCGGGATGGGGAGCGGCGACCGAGGCACTCGCGGACCGCACGTGACCCGCACGGAACCGCGCGCCCGGTCCCGGCGCTGGGGTTGGGGGGGGGGGTCCCCGCTCCCCCCCCCCCCCCCCCGGTCCCCCGCAGAACAATGGCGGCTGCGGCGCCCCGCGCCCGCGCCAGGGGGCGCCCGCGCACCCCCGCGGGACAATGCGGGGGGCGCGGGGCAGAACCCCCCCCCCCCCATCCCCGAACGCGGGACCTCGGTCCCGGAGCGGCCCCGGGGCGGCCCTGGGGGCAGCGCGGGGTCCCGGGGCGGGGGGCGGGGGGGGGTCGCGGCCGTACCTGCGAGGCGCAGCGCCGCCATCCGCTGGAGCTCGGGCTCCTGCAGCCACGTCCACATCCTGCGGAAGGTCTCGCGGCCCGACTTGAGGCGGCTCCAGGGCTTGGGGTTGCGCAGCAGGTCCGAGAGCGTCCCCTGCGAGCGGCAGAGCACCCGCTGCGCGAACACGGCCTGCGGGATGCTGTAGCGCTTCAGCTCGGCCGTGACGCGCCGCGCCACCTCCCGCGTGTTCAGCTCCTCCGGCGGCCCCGCGCCCCGGACGGCGCCGTTCAGGTGCGGCGGCGGCGGCGGCAGCGGAGGCGGCGGAGGGGGGGGGCCGAGCCCTCGGGGCAGCGGCGGCTCCGGCCGCAGCGCGCTCGGGAGCGCCTCGAAGTCGGGGCCCGCGGGGCCGTACCCGGGGAGGCTCTGGGGGGCCCCGTGCAGCGCAGGGCCCAGCGCGGGGAGGCCCTGCCCCGCGCCCGCCGCCTCCTTGTAGGGGCCGTAGAGGCCGCTGAGCGCCGGCAGCGCGCGCTCGTCCCGCAGCAGCGCGAAGCCGCCGCCGCCGCCGCCGCCGCCCGGGAGGCGCTGGGGGTGGTGCGGGGCGGGCGGGGGCCGGAACTTGTCCGGGCCGGGGCCGAGCGGCGGCAGCGGCGGCAGCGGCGGCAGCGGGGTCAGAGTGGTGAAGGTGCCGCCCGCGGCCAGGCCGGGCGGGGGGGGCTCGGCCACGGCGGGGAGCAGCGGCCCGGGCAGCTCGGGCCGGAACTCGGCGGCGCCCTCCAGGAGCGGGCCCAGCGCCGGGGGCAGCTCCGGCGGCACCCGCAGGGCCCCGGCGCCGCGGTGCGGGCACGGACCGGGCCCGGGCCCGGGGCCGCCCAGGATCGGGCCCTCGGGGCCCAGCGGCTCCAGCGCGAGCTCCGCGTTCATGGCCCCCGCCGGTGGGGATGGGGGGGGGGGGGGGCACCGGCACCGGGCCGGGGCCGCGCGCGCTCCGCGCGGCGCCTCGCGCCGGCCCCGGGAGCTGTCCAGGAGCGCGCGCCCGCGCCCGGCGCGCCCGCGCCCGGCGCGGGGGGGCGGAGCCTGAGAGCGGGGAACAGCCAATGGGAACGCGGCAACGGGAGGGGCGGGGTCCGCGGGGGGGGGGTGCCGGAGCGTGAAACGGGGCCGAGAAACGGGAGCTCGGGGGGGACGGGAGGAGGAGGATGAGGAGGAGGGAGCTAAGGAAAGGGAATGGGAATGGGAATAAGAAAGGAAAAGAGAAAAGAAGGGGAAAGGAAAGGGAGAAGAACTGGGGAAAAGGGATGGGGAAAAGGGATGGGAAAAGGGATGGGACGAAGAGGCCCGCGCTTCCATCGCTCCCGGCTCCCGCTGGGATCCCCCCCCCCCCACCTCGGTCCATGGCTCCTGTGCTCCCAGTGCCGCTGCCCTCACCTCTGTCCCCACCTCCGCCGCGAGCTTTGCCATTCCCAGAGGAAGCGCGCATGGATTTCGCGGCCCCCCCGGCCCGGATCCTGCTGCTTTCCCCTTCCTCTCTCCCTCTGCCCAATGGGATTGGGAACGGGGAAGTCAAGGGAGCGATCGTCCCACTCCGAGCCCCCCAGCATCCCGCTCTTAGAGCGGCTAAAAGGGCCCCCAGATGAGCCTCAAGATCCCTTCCCACCCACCCCGTTCCCTGCTTCCCAGCGCAGCTCCGTCATCCCAACCGCGGGAATACGCTGGGAGAAGGGACCTCCAAAGCACAAGAACCCCGTTTATTTCAAACCAGAGCATTCCAGGTCGGGTTTTGGCACAGGATGCTGCAGGCACGGGCACAGCGAGGGAGCCCAGCGCTGCTTCCAGAGGGAATTCCATGGCACCGGCGGGCTGAGCTGGAGGCGCTGCTGAATGGATGCTGCTGTGGTAGGGCTGGGGAGGAAGGAGCTTTTAGTGCAGCCATGGCCTTCGTCCTCCTTTCCTTCCCAAACCCATCCCCGCCGGACCTGGCCGTGGGTATCCAATGGGAACCAAAGAGCCATTCCCTCCTGGAAAAGCTGCTTTTCCGCTCGGTGCTTCCCGGCGCAGGTGGATCCGGCTCCTCCCGGCGTCCTCCATCACCAAAGGGATCCATGGAGATGCAGGCAGGGAAGGGACGATCCCAAACCAAGGGAAAGACGGGAAGGCCGCACCACCGCTTCCACTCCTACATCCATCCCTTTTCCATGCCTCCTGCCCGCTGGCCCCAGCACCCATCCCGCTGGCAAAGGATGCTGGGCTGGTACCCAGAGGGGGCTGCATCCCTGCAGAGCTGGAAGGCCTCGCAGGCATCGGATCCTCGACATTCCTTGAGTTTGTCGGGATGGGAATTGATCCATCAGGAATTGGGCTTGGGAGAAAGGCAGGGCCAAACAGAGGGGAACATCAAGCGGTGCCACTTGTCCTGAGCCATAGGGCACCGGGATTGCTTGTAGGTTCTACACCTACGGTGTTCCCGGGGTTCTCCAGGCTGGAAAAGAGAGGGATATCACCACCTTCCTGGGAACAACCCCGGGAACCGGGAATGCCAGGACAGGACAGTTGGGAATGGCTTTCAACTGCCAGAAGGTGGATTGGGATGAGACCTTGGCCCATTCCATAGTGGCATCCCAGCATCCCAACCCTGCATCCGTGCCCGGTTGGGGCTGGGAGCCTTCCCCATGGACCTCAGCCCACCTTGGAGCCATGCATCGGCTGTGGAGCTCCATCGGAAGGGATTCCAGCGGCGGCATTCCATCATCACCCGGCGCAGAACTCTTCCTTCCTCATCCAGGTCTCCGTTCCTGCTCGGAACCAAACCAATCCATGGGAGAACGGCTCCTGCAGGCCTCCGTTGGGATCGGGGCTCCCGGATGCCACCTTCCCATTGGCCGTGCCCCAACGCATCCCGCAGGTGTGAGCCTGCATCCCTGCCAAAGGGCCTGCAGGGCTTTGGGATGCTGGGATGAGCATGGGGACATCCCGGGCCCGCCATCGCGCGCTACCACAACACGGGAAGAGGTGGGAATAGCAACAGGGAATCCTATGGAGACAGCAGCAGCACTGCACAAGGAGACAACAGGCGCTAGAGGCGGGAGGAACGGCGAGCACGGAGAGCCGGAACGCTGCGCCAGGCTTGGAATATGGGCCGGGAATAGGGGCACCCCCTTCCCAAAGAGCCTTTGGCCAAGCGGAAGCCAGGAGATGATGGGGGATCCAAGTAGGGAAGAAAGGAAGCAGCTCGTGCTCCTTTGGGAGGCGCCAGGGGATGCTGCAGGCTGCTTGGGTCGGTGGGTCCTCCTCACGTCCTCTTAGGAAGCAAATCCCAATGTCTGGCAGGAGGGCTTTCGGGTGGATGGAGCATCCTCGGTCAATGGGTGCTCCATCAGAGGAGGAGGAGCCCTTCCCGACGCCAAGGTTGGCTGCTCCTCCAACAGGGATGGCAATGGGGGAATGCTGCTCCGTGGCCGCATGGAGGCATCAGAGCAGCTTCCTATGGGGAGGTTGGAGATGGGTCTTCATCAGGGACTGGAGTGATGGGACAAGGCAATGGCTTCCAACTGACTCAGGTAGGAGACAGGGAAGGAATTCCTTACTACGGGGCTGGAACAGGCTGTCCAAGGAAGCTGGGAAGGTTCCAGGCCTGGCAGTGTTGGATGGGGCTTGGAGCAACCTGGTCGAGTGGAAGGCATCCCTCATGGGAGCTGCGTGATCTGAAGGTCCCTTCCAACCCATTCCATGACGCCCTGTATCCCATGGATGGGAATGAACGTGTGCAGCCTAATTTGGGATAGAAACACCTCCCTAAGGTCCAAACGATGCTGGGAGCTTCAAGTCGCTCTTCAAACACGGCAACTTTGGGAATACGAGGTGGGAATGGGGATCCACCATGAAGAGGACCTTCTCAATGGGCCGCGTGGGGAGAGAAGCCGAACGTCCTAAACTGAGCATTCCTGGCTCTAACGGAGGAAGGGAAGGGATGGAGGGCATCTATGGAATGCCGAAAGAGGAAAAGGTCTTCCAACCTACCCAGTGGCACATCTGGAAGTGCAAGAGGGGTCACGCTCTGCTCGAAGAGCATCCACGGAAGCGGAGCCGCGCTTCCGCGCTGCTCCATAGGCTTCAACCCTTGGAAGAGGATAAAGGGGGGGGGTTGGAAAGCATCTTTGAGTCTGGAAAACGGTTGGGGGGGGGGGTTGGGATTCAATCTGAAGGAGGCCAAAAGGGGATTTTGGGCACTTTCTCGCCGGTCGTTGGCACTTGGGGCTCTTCAGGCACAGGGCGAGAGGGTGAGCTTGGCCAGTCCTTCGCCGTGCATCCGATAGAGCAGCTGGAATTCGGCGGGCAGCTGGTGGGATTCCTGCCACTTGGTGGTGAACTTGGTGCCCTTCTTGTCGTAGTAGTGGTAGGGGAGGTCCTCCCGGGTGCGCGGGTCGAAGGCGAAGGGCCAGAAGCCGTAGAGGTGGATCTCGTCGCAGAGGGCGGAGGCCAGCGTGTACATGAGGATGCCGGTGCTGAGGCGCTTGGGGGACAAGTGCTTGTTCCGCCAGTACCTGTGCGCGGAGCAACGGCCGTTCGTTGGGATGCGGCAAAGCCCGGGGGCCTCAAGGCCCATCCAGCCCCGAGCATCCTGGGTCCTCGGGTCCACCCGTTCCCCCCCCGCCCCAAGACCACCTCTAACCCCTGCCACGCGTGGCGATGGAGATGCCGCGGGCCCCGTACCTGTTCACGTGCTGCATGATGTTGCCCGGCCACGCCAGCTGCACCTGGAGCTGCCCTCGGTGCTCGGCGAAGAAGTCCACCAGCGTCCGGGTGACGGTGGCCGAGGTGTGGAAGAAGAAGGCCGGGATCCAGAGGATGGCGCCGTCGAGCTTCTTGAGGCTCAGGAAGAAGTTGTTGCGGTCCTGGATGGTGAGCAGGTTGTTGTAGTACTTCTCCAGGATGCTGGGGTTGAAGGTGGTCAGGTTGGTCCTCCGGCCCACGTCCTTCTGGAAGGCCTCGGTCGGGGCGAAGTTGCAGCGGAAGACGTAGTCGGCGCGGTCGATCTCGTGGCCGCAGCGGCTCCCGGTGAGGATCCCGCCGTTGCCCACCACGGCGCAGGTGTTGTAGTGCTTGCCCAGGACGGGCGAGGCGTCGGGCAGCAGGGAGCGGAAGCTGTGGCTGATGGCGAAGACGTACTTGTGGCTGGAGTAGTCGTAGTGCATCAGTTGGCCGACGCGGACGCTGCTCTTGGTCAAGGAGAAGTTCTTGATGACGTCCACGTGCTGGAGGATCTCCTGCCTGAAGCGCGGGAGAAGGGGAAAGGAGGGAGTGAATCCCGCTCTTTCCGTGCCGGAGAGATTCCCGTTCCTTTTCTCCATCCTCTATCCACGAGGAATGCGCAGCAAAACCCAAGTGGAGCTGCTCCTTATGGGTCCTGACCCACAGCCACCTCCTCGGCTCGTCAGAGGGGCACACTTGGGACGGATGGGGCCAGGCGTGAAGTGACGCCCAGAGGGATGGAGGAGGCAAAGCACCAGCCCTGTGGTCCCAGGCTCCATAGGGGGAGCACTGGGAAGCCGTTCCCAGCCCGCTCGGCCGGAGCCTGGGGAGAAGCCGATGCTCTTCCCATCCGCATGGCGGGGCCGGCTCCTCGGGTGGGATGCGTGCGATGGCCACGAGGCATTTGGGAGGGGACAGTTCCAGTGTCCAGGTGGGTAAGTGGCTGGATTGCCTCTCTACGTAGTGTATGATGCATGATATATAACATGTAACATGTAACATGTAACATGTAACATATATGTAGTGTATGAAGTCTGTCCTTCTTGCTATAGACACACATCTATGTCTCGGTCAAGCCCCACCAAGGCCATTCCATCATGAGAAGACCTAAATCCCATTGCCCTTCCCATCAGGCACATGAGGCCCACGGAGGAACCCAGACCCTCTTCCCACCACCCCAGCAGCAAAGCCACGGAGGCGATGTCTCCAGGAAGAGAGCTGTTGCCATCCCATAGGATCCACGCTTGGAACCCCTTGCAGCGCCGACGGCTTCACTTGCGTGATGGGAAAATGGGTCACATTCTGCTCTGGCATCAGCCATTGGGGGAAGTGCTCCCGTTGAGTCCCATCTTGGAAAGGACCTTTAGGATCCCCAAGGCCAAGCGGCACCACCCCATGCACCGCACCCCGGAGGGAAGGGGATCCTTAGGGAAGGGTGGGTGGAAGGGGCCCTGTGCCCGCGGCTCACCTCTGCTGGGCGAAGGCGGTGCGGTTGAAGACCCACTTGGAGGGCTTCTCCTGCAGCTCCTGGCTCAGGGCGCTGGTGATGGGCACGAAGGATGGGTCCAGGAGCTTCAGCGCGAACTGGGACCTGGAAGCCACGCGCACCCCCATAGGGCCCTGCAGGGAGCGCGGCCCAGCGCGGCCCCGCGCCGAGCCCCGGCCGCCTTCAGCACCACGGACAGCGGCCGCGGCGCCCGCGCCGGGGGGGCGCCGGGATGGACCGGGATGGACCGGGATACACTGGGATGGACCGGGATGCACCGGGATGCACCGGGATAGATGGGGCTGCAAGCGGCTGTACCGGGTCGGGGCTGTACGGGGGCTGTATGGGGGATGGACCGGGATGGACCGGGATGCACCAGGATAAACGGGGCTGTACGGGGGATGCACCGGGATGGACCGGGATAAACGGCGCTGTACGGGGGACGCACCGGGATGCACCGGGATGCACCGGGATAAACGGCGCTGTACGGGGGCTGTATGGGGGATGGACCGGGATGGACCGGGATAAACGGCGCTGTACGGGGGACGCACCGGGATGCTCTGGGCCTGCCCCGGCCGCGCCGTTCCACGCCGGGCGCTACCGATTGCTCCCCCCCATCACCCAAGGCCCCGGTCCCGTTCCCCCCCCCCCCTCCATCTCCATCCCCATCCCCATCCCCGCCGCACGGGGGGGATCCGGGGGCTCATCCTCACCTGAATCCCGCCTGGAACATGTACATGCGGGGCCCGGCGGGGCCGGCGGCGCGGGGGGGGCCGAAGATGTTGTCCTTGCGGAGGGAGACGTAGCTGAGGAGGGAGAGGATGAGGAGCGCGATGCTGAGCATCGCCAGCCCCAGCACCCCGGCCACCCGCACCATCCTGCAGCTCCGCATGGCGGGAGGCGGCCCCGGCGGCGGGGGGGGGCCGCCGCCAACGGGAACAGCGCAGAAAATGGAGGCAGGGAGGAGGAAATGGCAGCCGGGAAGAGCGGGAATGCCGCCGGGACACCCCCCCCCCCCCCGGTGCCCCCCCCCCCAACAGCCCCATCGCCACCTCCCCCATCAGCCCCGTTGCCCTCCCCATTAAGCTCAATACCGCCCCATTGCCCCCCCCCCTCCCCAATAAGCCCCCTCTGGGTGCCCCTGGGGGGCAGCTTCCAACCATAGGGAGCCTGTGTCTTCCCAGGGAGCATCCCCAGTGGGTGCTGGGACCCGATATAGGGCTGTGGGGCCCTAGAGGTGCCCCTCTATGGGTCCTGCCCCAAAGGACCCTACCGCTGGGGGCAAGGGATGGAGGGATGGGACATTGGGAATGGGATCTTCCCCCCATCCCTGGTGGTGCTCAAGGCCCGCTTGGAGCCGGATGTTCTCCAAGCGCCATTCCAACCCGAGCCGCTCCATGGCAGCCCCAGCAGCCTGGAAGGGGGGGAAGGAGCTCCATGTGCCACCACCTCCACCTTCTGGAGCCATTTCCCCCCCTTCTTCCACCCGTTTGCCATGGAAATGAGGTGGTGGAGGCCGTCGGAAGGGTGCTTTGGGGAGGATCCAACCCCGAGGCTCCCCTTTCAGCCCCATCCCGGCAATCGGAATGGAGCACTTCCAATGGGACCACTTCCCCCTTCCCGGGGGGGTTTGAGAGAGGATAACCCCATAGGAGGAAGCGGGAGCATGGAGGCACCACGTGGGAGCACACATTGGGTTGGGGGCAGGGAAGATTCCCACTTTCCGGCTTCTTTCCCGGAACTGGGACATGGGCCCCATGGAAACCAACCTTGGGTGGCACATCCACAAGAAGGCTCCTATGGGAAGGGCCGCACATTCCCGGCGCCAGGAGCTCCACGCAGCACCATCTCCCATGGCCCTTGGTGGGCCTCCAGGTAGACATGGCCACCCGAGGCAAGGGAGCCCTTCTAAGGGAAGCAGGGAAGCATGGAATGGGTTGGAAGGGACCGGGAAGCTCATGGAGCTCCAATAGGGACACCTTCCATGAGGGCAGCTTGCTCCAGCCCGGCCTTGAGCATTCCAGGTCTTCATCCCTGGGAGCATCTCGATGGCTTTTCCTTACCGGAAGCATCCCGGAGGGAATTCCGGCCTCACTGGCACCCCCAGAGGAGCCTCTGCTTGGAAGGACATGGAAGAGGGAAGGGGATGATGGAGTTCTCCTTCCAAAGCATTCCAGAAGGTCTCATCCCAGCCTCATCCCATGGGTACCACAGCGCAGGGCATCTCCCTCCGCTCCGCTCCTGCCCTTGGGATCCACGACATTCCAGAGGGGCGGAAGAGGCTCTCCAAGGCCCCTTCCAAGCCAAACCAGGCTGGGATTGAACCACGGATGGGGGGTCCACAGCATCCCAATTGGAAGGCCTTTGGAGCCGAGGCTGCTCCTGTTCATCCCAAGGCGATTCCCAGCACCGTCCTCCTCTTGTCCTCCCTTTTCCTACGGGAAATCCATCATGGAATTACATCTGCCCTGCCCCTAATTCCAATTCCGAGGCCTGGCCCTAACGCACGCTCCGCCTTTTACTTCCAAGGGGGAACAGATGACGGGGGGGGGGAGTTTTCCAGCTGGAATCCCGCTCCATCCGCAGCCCTCTTTCGGGAATGAAGGAGCCGGAATTCCGTTCCATGGAACGTTTCTCTTCGTTAGAGGCACCAAATGAATTCATTGCCTTGAATTCCTCAATTGCCTTGGCCTTTGCTATTCCCATTCTCCGGCCAGGCCACAGCATTCCAGGAGTTTGGGCATGGATCCTTTGGGATCACCGCTGGACCAAGCCATGCTTTGGAGCCCTCACCCTGGGGCCTGCTCCGTGCATCCCACTCATTCCTGGGCCACCAGGATGAAGCTCTCCATCATAGCCCCATGGAACGCTTGGGGTCGGGAGGGACCATCCCGATCCAACCAGGACCTGCTCGCTCCATCCCGGAATGGGATATGGCTTTGGATAAGGGGCTGCCAGGAGAGGACCGCGGCTGATGGTGGGAGCTCCTCATCCTTCATGTCCACCATGGAAGGACCCCAGGATGGGATGAACGGAGAATTCCCTTTTCCCCACGGGAAACAGGGAAGCGTGTTCCTTAGGGCATCCATCCCCATCCTTACCCTCCGGAAGGGATGTTCCCTGTGGATGAGGGTTGGAAGGGAGGTCCCTTCACCCAACCCACGGATCTCCACGTGCAGCAAAGCAAACGGGGATGAGGCTCGGAGCACTTCAGAGCCCGATGCCACTTTTCCAAGTCCGTATCCCTTGGGAATGCCTTGAAAAGGCTTCCTGGAAGCAGAACACGCTGCACAAGCAGACGGATGGAAGGCAGCTCCGAAGCTCTTCGTCACTTATCCATGCTCCCATTGAGTGGGATCTAGGGAAGCTCTTCCCTGTGAGGGTGCTGGCCCGTTAGGCCTGGACTTAAGGGTGGGCTGACGAGTTTTCCAGGAGGAAAAGCTGGAAGTGCATCCGGAAGAGCTCTTTTCCAGCTTAAATCCCATGCTTCCAGCTCGGGAGAGCTTTTCCAGCCCGCTCCTAAGGCAAAGATAGCTTTGGCCTCCATGGAAACAAGCCCAACCTCCTGGAGCAGCCTTCCCGAGCTCTGGAATGGGGGCATCCAGGAGATGGCCATCGGTATGGATAGACGCCATGATCCCAGCTGCAGTGTTTGGGTGGGATGAGCTCCGGTTGGAGCCCTTGGGATGGCATCGATGGCGATGGAGACCAGGTCCAGGTGATGGCCCCCACTGTCCATGGGGGCTCCTTGGTGCTCACCCATCTTCTCCTCTTCCCAAGGCGGATCCAAGCCATGGATGGCGCCATGGATGGCATCACGGATGGCATCACGGATGGCAATGGGCTGAGGCTCCTCTGGACCACAGGGACCCCCACGAGCCCAGCGCATCCCTTGGGAACCCCCGATGGGATGCGGGAACATGGGGAGCCCTTCCCTGGTGCTTCCATGAGCTCCTCGGGCCATCCTGGGTGTCCTGCATCTCCATGCCAAGGTTGGAGGACACCAATCCCGAAAGGAACCTGGGGAGAAGGGCTCCGGACCAGGAATATCGGGACAGGACAACGGGAACGGCTTTAACCTGCCGGAGGGGGGGTGGGGATGGGATCAGCCTGGAACAGCCACGAGCATGGATCCCTCCTGGATCCTTTGGCTCCTGGTCCAGCGCCCGGATGGGGATGCCCACAGCGGACGAGCTCCCGCTGCTGCCTCCTCCTCCTCCTCACCCGGGGGGGGGGGGGCACCCGAAGCAGCGCAACCCAAGGACCATCGGGATGCAGGAGGCGGGAGGGCCCCCCCGTTGATGCCACGGAGCCCCCTCTTGCAGGCAGCTTTTATTGCCCCTTGACACCGCGCTCCACACACAGACACGGACGGCGCAGGGACAGCGCGGGGGGAGGCCGAGGGGCGGAGAAGCGCTACTACGAGGTTACACCGGGGGGCAACGCACATGGGGGGGGGGGGGGGGGGGGGGAACAGGAGGCTCTTCCCTACCGGAATCCCAGCGGATTCAGGGATCCAAAGCCTCCGCTCCCTCTCCTTTTGGGGTCTGCAGGGCCATGGACATGCATTAGGTGAGGGGGAGGAGAGCGCCAGGGTCTCCGTCTGCATTCCTGCCGCAGGGATGGATCCAACTTGGGGGCAAAGCATTCCCAAAGGTCTTCGCTTCCGCCCTATTCCACACGGATCCCATGAGTTTTCCACCTGAATCCCATGAGTTTGCCCCGCGAAGCAGCACGGAAAAGCGGCCCAACCATCTCCCGCCAGGGGCCTTAAGGAAGAGCCTTCCATAGGAGAAACGTGGAGATGCCCACGCGCATCCAGGGGATACGGGATGCGAAGACCCCGGCCACAGCTGGAGTTCACCAGGAATATCCCTATGGAAGGAGGTGCTTCCCCGGAGCCATTCCAACCCCTGCCCCCTTTTCCAGCCTCATTTGGGCCTTTCCCAAGGGAAGCCATGGCCAGGCCCAGGCCCGCAATGGGCTGGCACAAAGGAGAGCAGCTCTGGCTCCAAGAACCCGCTGGAAAACCACCCGGCTCCATCCCTATTCCTGCTTTTCCCAAGCTGCCCGCCATGGGGAGCCCATATTTACATTCAGCGAGCAGCAGCACTTCCAAGGCCCTTGGCATCCCACCTGGATTATCCAACCCCGCTCAAGCTTTCCCCCCGCCACGGCTCCACCATGGTGGCCAGGAGGAAGATCCACGTCAACAGGAGCTGTTGGGAAGCGCCTCCCGAGGGGATCCACGTTGGAAAAGTCCCGCCTGGAACGGGCTCCTCCGGCCCAGCGCAGCCGCGATGCCTTCGTTCCGCCGCGCCGTTCCAGGAGCGCGTTCCCAGCGCCAACGGGCCGCAAGGGGGATGCTTGGAGAAGGATGCAGGCAGGAGGCCGGCAGCGAGGCCCGGCCTTTACCTCAGACCATGAAGCGATGCTCCTTGCCGTCGTGAGCCATGAGGATGACGTTCCGGTTGGAAGTCCAGATGAGCCGGGCCAGCCGGAGGGCGCTGTGGGAGCCGGGCGACGCCGGCTGCACCGGGGGCACCTGGAAGGTCTTGATGCAGCGGAGCTGGGGGGCCGAGTTCAGCATCCCGATGCTGCCCAGCAGGGAGGTGTTCATCTGCAGGGACACCGCGCTGGCACGGAGCTGCTCCCGTATCCCACCCGGAGCTGCTCCCGTATCCCACCTGGAGCTGCTCCGCATCCCACCTGGAGCTGCTCCCAATCCCATCTGGAGCTGCTCCCGTATCCCATCTGGAGCTGCTCCCAATCCCATCTGGAGCTGCTCCGTATCCCACCTGGAGCTGCTCCCGTATCCCACCTGGAGCTGCTCCACATCCCACCTGGATCTGCTCCATCTCCCACCCGGATCTGCTCCATCTTCCACCCGGATCTGCTCCATCTTTCACCCGGATCTGCTCCATCTCCCACCCGGATCTGCTCCCATCTCCCATCTGGATCTGCTCCATCTCCCGCCCAGATCTGCTCCATCTCCCACCCGGATCTGCTCCATCTCCCACCCGGATCTACTCCCATCTCCCACCCGGATCTACTCCCACCTCCCACCCGGAACATCCCCCCCCGCGCAGGCGGCCCCAGACGCTCCGAAGGCCCTTCCCAGCCCATCCATGGGCAGATCCCGCTGCCGGTGGCCCCATCCCCATGGATGGAGCCCAGCCCATCCCCACCTGCCAGAAGCAGAGGTGGCTGTCGCCATGGGAGTAGGTGGCCAGGTAGCGGCCGTCAGGAGCGAACGCCACCGCCGTGACGGCTCCTTTGTGCCCGTGGATGGTCTGGGAAGAGAGGGAAAGAGCGGGAATGGGCGACCCAAGGCCCGGCCCCGCGCTTCCATCGCTCGGGAGGGCAGAGCTGCCCTGCACGAAGGCCTTGGCGGGTCCAAATCCCACCGGAATCGCTTCCGGAAGCGGAGAGCATCCTCGTGCCAAGCATCCCTAGGGACCAAGGCTCTGCCCGTCACCTCGAACGCCACAGGTCACGCGTAGGCCCCTTGCCTGAGGTTTGGAGCAGCCAAGCCAATGGGGAAGGCCCTTCCCAGCGCTCCCCATCCCTACGGAGGATGGCCCCTATTGAACGCCCCTGCTCTCTCCATCCCCATCCAAGCGCTTCCAGAGCTGCGCAGCACCACTGGGAATGCCGCTGCGGAAAAGCAGGAGCTGGAGGCCGCGGATCAATGGAGAGCTAGAGTCAAGAGCGAGGCCTCGGATGCTCCCCGTGGACGGGCAAACGGATTCCTCCACGGGCAGGCCGCAGCGGGCGGAAACCCCACGGATCCCGGGGAACTCCCAGGGATAGAGCTACGGAATTCCATGGATTCCCTCACCTGGCACTTCCCCGTGCGGATGTCATAGAGCGCCACCGAGCCCTGGCGAGCGCCCACCGCTATCCTGTGGCTGCGCTCGTAGTAGCTCACCATGTAGAACCTGGACGGAACATTGGGATACAGGGAAGCGCGACGGCTCCGGAACCGCCCCCTTGGGAAGCGGGCGCCATTCCCGCCGGGAGCCCCACCTGCAGATGGCCGGGAAGCACTCGTGCAGCCCCCTCTTCCGCAGCGCGGCGCCCTCCAGGCAGTACAGGACGACGTCCATCACCTGGCGGCCACGGCCCCGGGTCAGGCAGCGCCCGCGCTGCCGGCTCCCGCTGCCGGCGCCGCTGCCGGCCCCGCCGCGCGCTCACCTCCACCAGCAGCTCGGCCACGTCGGAGGGCATCTTCTCGATGAGGGTCTCCAGCACCCGCAGGATCTCCCCTTTGGCCCTGGCCAGGGCCGGCGTGTGGTGGACGTTCTGCTGGGCCTGAGCGTTGGCAGCCAGGGCCGTGTGCCGGTGCACCTGCGCCATGATCAGGGGACAGGGCCGGATGGGGCCCGAGCAACCCCAGGTGGTCCTGAAGGGCCCTTGAGCCCCAAACCACCCCGGAAGCATCCCTCCGGGAAGGGATGGAGCCGATGCTAAGGCTGGATCCCCTAGGCCCCACTGACCTCCTTGGCGATGGTGGTGATGAAGGCGGGCGGCCTGGCGGTGGCAATGAGGGACAGAGCGTGGCGCGCCGAGCGGGCCGAGTCAGCGGCGGGGCTCAGGGGCAGCCCCATGGTGATGCTGAGGCGGGGAGGAAGAGGAGCGTTAGGGAGGAAGAGGCTCCAAGCAGCAGGGCCAGGCCCAGGCCAAGCCCGGAGTGGGGCTGCGGCAATGGGATGGGCCAAGGGGGAACGGCTTTGGCCTGAGAGAGGGGAGATGGGGGCCTGGAGGGGGAGTCCTGGAGGGGGAGATGGGGGCCTGGAGATGGTGGAGATGGGGGCCTGGAGGGGAGATGGGGGCCTGGAGATGGGGTCCTGGAAGTGGAGATGGGGTCTTGGAGATGGAGATGGGGTCTTGGAGATGGTGGAGATGGGGTCTTAGAGATGGGGTCTTGGAGATGGGGGCCTGGAGATGGGGCCCTGGAGGAGGAGATGGGGTCCTGGAGAGGGAGATGGGGTCTTGGAGATGGTGGAGATGGGGTCTTAGAGATGGGGTCTTGGAGGTGGAGATGGGGTCTTGGAGATGGGGAGATGGGGTCTTGGAGATGGGGTCCTGGAGATGGAGATGGGGGCCTGGAGATGGGGCCCTGGAGGAGGAGATGGGGTCTTGGAGATGGGGTCTTGGAGGTGGAGATGGGGTCTTGGAGATGGGGAGATGGGGTCTTGGAGATGGGGTCTTGGAGGTGGAGATGGGGTCTTGGAGATGGGGAGATGGGGTCTTGGAGATGGGGTCTTGGAGATGGGGAGATGGGGTCTTGGAGATGGGGTCTTGGAGATGGAGATGGGGTCCGGGAGATGGAGATGGGGGCCTGGAGATGGGGCCCTGGAGGAGGAGATGGGGTCTTGGAGATGGGATCTTGGAGATGGGGTCTTAGAGATGGGGTCTTGGAGGGGGAGATGGGGTCCTGGAGGTGGGGGCCTAGAGGTGGAGATGGGGTCTTAGAAATGACCAAGCACCATGGCAGCCCAGCACCACGGTGGCAGCAGGATGAGCCCCAGCCCCCGCTGCAGGCGGTGCTGGGAGGTCCCTGGGGCGCTCCCTGCCCCCCGCACCCGGCCAGCAGCTTCTCGGCGTCGGCGCAGAGCTCGAGCAGCCCCATGAGCACGGCGGAGACGTCCATGTAGGGCTCCCAGACGGTGAAGCCACGGCCGATGAGGTCGATGGCGGTCCTGCGGATGGTGCTGTGCGCCGGCAGCCGGGCGCTGGGCGGCTGCAGCAGCAGGAAGGTCAGGGCCTTGCCTGCGGGGGACAGGGATCCGCCATGGGGAGCGCTTGCGGGACGCGGGGGGGCACCGCCAGCATCTCCATAGGGAGGGATGCTCCCCTTGGGGGTACTCACACGTGTGCCGCGCCAGGGAGTAGTTGGCGCCGGCGCTGGTGAGGCCGAATCCCTCGGGCACCTGGCTGGAGCTGCGGGGCCGCGTCGGCAGCTTGGGGGGCTCGATCTCGGCGCCGAACTCGGCCCCGATGACCCCCAGCAGGACGATGGCGGTGGCTTGCTTCCGCCGCTCCTCGTAGCAAGGGGGGGCCTTCCGCGGGGGGGGCGGCGCCGAGAGGCAGCCTGCAACGGGAAGGATGGGATGGTGGGAATGGCGCCATAGGGAACACAGGGAATTCCGGCCTGGTTCGGCATTGCTGCCGCGTTGACACCCTTGGAAGGGGTTGGGCTGCACGGGCCTGCACGCTCGTGCGTGCTCCTCCCATCCTCTCCAGAGCCGTTATCCCTATGGGATGGAGATCCAGCCGCATCCCATAGAAAGGCGGGAGGAGGCCCCAGCCGGGTGGGAAACTCCCTAGGAGCTGCCTGCTGAAGGATGGACAAGGGGCAGGACCGAAGCAAAGAGGGAGCCGATGGGATCGGCAGCACTCCTGCCTGCAGGAAGGAGCCTAAGCTCTGCCTCATGGACGTGGATGCGAACGGGCAGGGAGCAGGGAATGGCGGGATACGGATCAAGAGCAAGGAAGAGGGAACCTGTGCTGCTTCCCATGGGAAAGGGAAGCTTGGGAGCAAGGCCTTGCCCCTTCGTCGCATCCCAAAGGATGCATCCTTCCGGTCAGAGCCCCGCTCCCCCCTTGCCTTCAAGCAATGGGAATCAGTGGGAAGCGCGGCCTCCCGGAAGGGTTTGGGTTGGGAAAGGCCTCACTTTGGCCACCTCCTCCCATTAGAGCAGGCTGCTCCAAGCCTCATCCTTGAATCCATCCCATCCTCCATCATTCCATGGCGCCTTTCAGCTGGAATGGCTCTGGAATGCCATCACGAACCACGAGGATGTCCTCATGGACACTGCGATAAGCTCTATGGAAGGAGCTTTTTCCAGCGCCTCCTCAAGCACGGGGCTGGCACACGGATCCATTCGGGTTCCTCCCCCCCATTCCCATTGGAAAAGGATGGTTCCTCCCCCCCATTCCCATTGGAAAAGTGATGACCTCCGAGAGCGGGAGGTGGAAAAGGGGAAGGACAAAGCACTGCGGATTTGGGTGGGAAGAGAGGACCATTCCAAATCCAGGCCCTACAATGAGCCAAAGCTCTCGGAGCCGCTTCCCAAAGGAGGGATAAGAAAGCTGGGAAGTGGCTTTGGACACGGGATGCAGGGCCGGGATAAAGGGAATGGCTTTAAAAGGGCAGAGGGACCACGGCGATGGGATGCTGGGAAGCGGGGGGACACTGCCTGGGTTGAAGGGATGAGCTCTAAGGGCCCTTCCAAGCCAAAGCATTCCATGATGGCTCCTTGGACACTGCCAGGGATCCATCCGCCTCCTCCTCGCTCCGGTTCCTGAAGGGCTACACAGGGAACCCTCATGGCCCAACAGCCTCCAAAGGATTCCCGACTGCTTCCATGGGATGGCATGGAGGAAATCAGAGGGATGGCATGGAATTCTGCTCCCATTCCCCTCCTTTTGGGGCACCGAAGCAGGGAGAGCCCCATTGTCCGTCCATTGAGGAGCCCGCTTA